>OZ004639.1:10016210-10616210 GCA_963924495.1 Nemapogon koenigi | reverse complement strand
CTGACGGATTAGACAACATACACCATGAAAACACGCAGGAGCTAAGTGGCATATGATAGGTCCATGTTTAATACTCGTAAACCTTCCTTGTGAATCAACCTATCTAATCGTGTAAATAGCAACAAAATCCGTTCAGTAGTTTTGGCGTGAGGGCACAGACATACAGACAGACGCGGCGGGACTTTGATATATAATATCTATACTAATAAGAAAGCTACTAGTCGGATTTGAAAAGTTCTTTTTGCGTTTGATAGCCAAATTCTTGAGGAAGGTATATACTTGTAAGTTGCTTCAAATGAACCTATAGGCTATATAACATCAATCTACGACTCAAAGGGCAAAGGCACAGCTAGTGTTTTATAAAATGAAGTGGCCGTACAATTTTCACCTTGAACAGAAAATAGAATTTATACGAAAAACAATAAGTACGATTGAAATCCTGAAGCTTTCGCTGTCGTAAAAACAATTTGTTGGTTTTGTTGTATCGATACGAGATAATTTAGTGTCTCTAGAAGTATTTTTTTCAAATTGCTCAAGATTTTCCTTTAAAGGTTTTGACGGATGTATTTAAATATTATTTTGAACGGAATATAAAACAAAAAAACCTCTTTGTAATAGTAACAATGTCCAGATTTAGCAAGTCATTTAAATATTTTTTTTTATTTTCAAAAGTATTGCAGGCCACATTTACAGTACAAAACGTCTATTGTGAACTTCCCTTTTCATGCCCAACCCTGTCTATTCTATTGTTTGTGCTATTGCGCCATCGAGGTTCATTTGAAGCAACTGAATAGGATATTTCAAGATATATTTTAATCTTAGTTTTATTACATGGAACTACTTCTGTCACTTCTTAAACAACTCTCGGCACCTCCACCATGATTTCAGTGGTAAGATCGCATTTCAGAATTATTTCAGAATGTGGTTTCTTTTCATTTCACCTTTTTAATATTTTAAGTTGATTACTGTTATTACTTAGAATTTTCAAGATTACAAATTCGGTATTTTAAGTAAAAATTAAGGTATTAGAGTAATTAGAATGTTTTTGTTTTCTATTCAAGCATTCTTTAGGCGGGTTGAGTGATTGATAGGGGAAAATCTTATGGGCTCACGTCACCGACGTGCTATTGTATCTTAGAACAAAGCCCGTGGACCGGGCTGGACCCTACTATCAATATTTACTTATCAATAATTAATACAAAACGATATTTTACCTAAACTGCTGCATAGAAACAAAAATATTCAAATCTTATCTTTAAAATAAAATAAATTAAATGCCTACTTCATTTCACTCAGTTTCGGCTACGTTTTGTCTGTGTGTCTGTCTGGATATTTGTTTAGAAAATACTCCGAAACGTTAATGAAACTTTTTAGTGATTTATTACAATGTGATACTTGTTCTGTTATATGAGAAAGAATAGTAAACATTCATAACATATCTTCACGGCTTTTGTATTCCTTGCGGTGTGCCCAGGGACATCAGTAACAGTGTTTTTTTGTCAACAGTTGAACAAATAGTTGAGATTTCTAACGGAACCTTCCAGCTAAATATTTCATGAAGAGAGTACGGAGCATTCATTTCATTATCATAAAAATATAACCTGAAACGATTCTGTGGTGTAGGTACAGTATCCATCATAATTATAGCGCTTCATGTTGCTCACCGTAGTCTGCGGAGACTCTCGTGTAATTCTACTTTAATATGACCGTTTTATATTCAACGATTTCTGTTTTACATTTTTGTTAACTTACGATTTATTTATATTTAGAATTTTGCGTGGAATAGTGGCAAGAATACTGGTTGCATTTCCCCGCTGAATCGCGATGCTGATTCGTTGAGCGAAGATGAAGTCTGCCTTGTCATCTTCTCATGAGAGGAGATGATCAGTCGTGGGGATATTTTTTTATTTTTTTTTTCTTCACGGGTTCAGCTCCCGAAACCGTGTTATGGGTTCCAGGGTACCCAGCGGAAGATCAATTTCTTTAATAATTGAACTATGTTTGTTAAACTCTGCGAATTTCTATTTATTTTCTTATCATTTGGAAAAAATAACCGAAAATGTTCGAAAAATTGCAAAGTTGCCCGGTTTTTTTTTTTTTTTATTTCTTCACGGGTTGCCTTACAGCTCCCGAAACCGTGTTACGGTTCCAGGGTACCCAGCGGAAAACCAAGTCTCCCTCGTTTAGCCGATGGTATTTGTGAGGCTATAACCTAACGAGTGGCGAGGTCTATTGAGGTATATTTATATGGAGGCTTCTAAGTGTGGTTTATGGGATTATGTAAATAAGTTAAGTGAAGCCGGTTCGGAAAGCTAGTATACTAATAAATATCCAAACTTTGACAATTTATAAAGATATCAATTTGAAAAGGAACATCCATTTTCTATATCAAAAATAAATTCTCGTTTTTAGATACAAAGATAAACAAGGAAAACAAATTGAGCTATTAATTCGTAACGTAAAAAGAAAACTTAATTAAAGTTAGATAAGGTTCTACTTAATTACCTGAAAATATTTTCCAAAATTCTCTCTTTCACCAAATTCTATAGGGACCTTTAAGAAACCAAAATTTCAAAGTGTCACAGGCCCTTTGAGTTTCAAATTTCACATAAATTTTTGGTTCGTATTTTGTCGTGAGTCTTATTCAAGAATATTCTTTGTATTAAATCTAAAGACACCAAATTGTCTAGAGGTCAAGAAAAAATATTTTCCCTTTTCTTAAATTTACCTCTATAATGATGCCAGGAATTAGAAAATCCTTATCTATAAGTATTATATAAAAAGAGAAGTTCCGATTAACTGACTCATCAACGCCCAGCCCAAACCCTTGGACCTTGGAAGCTGAAATTTTGCACAGAGGATCCCTTTATTATGTAGACAAGGAATAAGGAAGGACATTTCGATATTGTAAATACATTTGTATGGAAAATATTTTTCCTGTGTGATTTAACTTGAAACTTGGTTCAAATTTTCTTCAAAACAAATAATAAAATACGTATTTTTGGGTTTTTAAAAACAACCCTTAAGGAGGGGTGCAACGGGATGTAGAAGTTTGTTAAGGGAAATCGTATTACCTGCGTGTGTATATTTTTTTCTGGGACTGGGAAGATATGGGGGGGGGGGGGTAAAAGATACATACTTATAGGGAAATCTCTGCGTATTTACATATATTACGTCATTATTCCTAATTGTACGCGAACGAAGTCGCGGACAAAATCTAGTTAATATTATAAAGCTAAAGAGTTTCTATGTTTGTTTGTATGTTTGAAAGCGCTAGGAACTAGCAGTCAGATTTGAAAACATAGCCCTACGCTACTAGCCCAAGAGTATTTGCCTCGAAGATGAAGGGCATTCAAGGAATGCCCGGCCCGAGAACGTATAACCTTAGAAAATCCGGGCAAATCCGTGTACTGTCTTTGCCCGACCAAGCAATTTGCTCGGCAATTTTATTGTTTTTTTTATATTTTTTTATTTATTAATATAAAAACCTTAAATCAAAAAATAAACCAGGTCCGCGTGACAAGAATACTGGCTGCATTTTCCCGCTGAATCACGATGCTGATTCGTTGAGCGAGGAAGGAGCCAGCCCTCTTGTCACCGTAAGAGATGATCAGTCGAGGGGATACATCTTTAATAAAATTGTTGGCATTTGAACCCCACGGACCTAGAGTTTCTACACCAAACGGCACTTTGTAGTTTTCAATAATTGAACTATAATTGCGCCGTTTGTTTTATTTTCGACATTCTCGGTCCGGGCAATCCTTGGCTGGCCATTGATAATTTTTTATACAAAAGTTATTTAACACGACACGTTATGGAGCAAGAAATATCGTTTTGCGTTATCAGATATCCCTCTGGACTCCAATCCTATTTGACTTTGTGGTGATTCGTTGCGAGCGTGGGAGTAAAATGACGGTAATAAATTTTGTTAAAACTTGCTTTGTCCTACTGCGAATGTATATGATACATCATCTGACCACGCAAGTCGCAGGGTTTTATTTTTGTCTTTTATTGTAAGTACAGTACACAATAGAAATTTCTATGAGTTATTTCTAACTTCTGATTTTGTAAGGAAAATCCCAGCCCCTCCATTCCGTATATCTCTGTTGCTAACAAAAACGTGTTGGTAACCGTACACAGATTAGTAAATATGACAGGCTGAGAGTGAGTGTACCGTCCACGCTTGGTCTTCTGTTCTATCGTACTTTACTAATCTGTGGGATATCTGTGAATAGGGGTGTAGACAGTAAAAGAAAATAAATACCTACACAATAATATTTTTTATATAGTTTATAACGTATAATCACTGAAAATAAAGTTTATTTATTTGTTTAAATAATGTACTTTTTTTATATCAAAAAGAAAAATCATAAATTGATAGTTCCGGTCACGTGACCGCAAACGGAAAGTGGCGTCACTATATCCTAAATGTCAAATAAATAACCACAGACTAGTAACTATGTATTATAATAACTGCCTGTCGATCTGTCAGTGACTAAGTTATTTCCTTGTTATTTTATATAATCTGTAACCAATATTTTGTTGGTTTACCATAACGTGACGTCATCAACGTTTTCGCGGGAATTTGAAAAATAAAATTGAAAACATGTTTTTTTTAATGAAAGTACAAATAAAAAAATTCTAGATATTTTATTAGGTACGTATAGTAAACCTTACAGATATAATTTAAAAGTATTTAAAAAAAAATGTCTACACCCCTATTATTCTGATTCGGAATCGTTCAATTTACTCACAAAGTTTTTTTTTATTATTTTTTTTATATTAAAGGTCTCGCAACCGGCGCCGCTTCGTTCGTAAAAATTGAAATGTGACTTAAGAGTATTTTCGGGATAAAAAGCAGCCCTGACTGACATAGGCTATATTTTATATCGTTCGAATAAATCCACGGGCGGAGCCGGGGGCGGAAAATGTAGTAAGATAGCGAGAGGAAAATTTATACCTAGTTTACACTCAACTTCGTCCTTTAACGCTCGAAGACATACATACATAATGAAGGATTTAACAGTGTAAATGAGCCATCAATCAACATCTCTGAACCTATACCAAATCTCGCGCATAATAAATTAGCAATTAACAACACAGAATTGTACCGAGCTTAGTGTTACTTGAGAATATTCTTAGCAGGGTTTAATACTTACAAGCGATGGTCCTGACTTTGTCTGCAAATAACACAATCCGGTACCTATTTATATATTTAATCTATTCTATCTATCTATCTATCATCACGCCTTCTATCCCTAAGAGAGGTAGGTAGAGACAATCGAATGTCATTTGTTATGATCCCTGACATACCTCTTTCGCTTCTTTTTAAATATTCATCATACCTTTCATACATGCTCGGCGATTGTGTGTACTTCTAATATTACCTTCATTTTACTCACACCATCATCTTTCACTCCGCATTCTTCTTTAATAACATCGTTCCGGATGCGATCAATACGCTTACTTTCATGCTTCTTATTCCATACCCAAATCTCGCTTCCATAAGTAAGTGATAGAACTAATGGATGGAAATCACACCATCATCTTTCACTTAGCATTATTCGTTCCCGATACGCTTTATATCACACATTTTACGTAAAGACTGCATTTCCACTGTATTTATCTTACTTTCATGCTTCTTATTCCATACCCAAATCTCGCTTCCATAAGTAAGTGATAGAACTAATGGATGGAAATCACACCATCATCTTTCACTTAGCATTATTCGTTCCCGATACGCTTTATATCACACATTTTACGTAAAGACTGCATTTCCACTGTATTTATCTTACTTTCATGCTTCTTATTCCATACCCAAGTCTCGCTTCCATAAGTGATGGAATTAATGGAACCAAATATAACATCAGCTAAATTAATATGTCTTCCTCTGGTGTGGAAAAAAAAATTTTTTTTTTAAATATTAGTCATTTACTGCGCTGAAAAAATATCCTCACTTATGTATTGTCTTGGTAAGAGCTCACGACAAGCGCACTTGACCTAGTTCTCTATACGTCCGGTTGTTGCCTCCAGCGCGCGTTATCATGTGTTCTTGACAATGAATTTGTGTGAGATTTCTTTTACCACTTCATTTATTTGATTTGAATGTGTAAATATTACATAATACTTTTTTAGAGCAACTGAATCTCTATTTGAATCATTTACATTACAGGGTAAACCCTGAGGGGTTTATAAACGGAACGGGGGAAGGCAAGGAAGAATTTTTTGATTATTTATTGGCCTTTTGACATCATAATATGTGGCCAGATTATGGATGAGAGTTGCCCGCGACTTTGTACGCATTGTATTAGGAATACAATCCCATTTCACACCCCTCATAATAAGGAATATATCTTCCAATTTAAGCATTTATATGCTGTGCGTTGCTTGTCATTGCAGTCAGTCGCAGCGACACGACAGTTTTATGTATTTATATAATGCGTAATTGCGTAAATACCTCTTCCATTTGACTATAAATCATGAGCAATTTTTTAAAAGAACTTCTTTTTGCTCTCTAAGTCACCTTTCTGTAAGCGACTTATATACAATTTGAGGTCACGTTCAGTTGTCATGCCATTCATAAATCTTCTGTATACATTCCTTTGAGTTAACTCTATTTTTCCACGTCACATTTTGATACGTGAAGTGGAATCTATATTTTTCTAGACCATAATTAAAATGAGATACCATCCATTCACTCCAACCACCGGACCAAAGCTCGTGGTGATGGGCAGGGTGGAGAGAAAGAGACCTCCACCGAAAACCTGGACACCTCTACTACCACAGACAGCCCTTCACTAGGCAGAGAACCGCAGCTGATGGAGGAAGATAATTAAGGAGAAGCTGATGAATCGAAATCACGATCCTCAATAATGAGGGACCGTGAAGGAGGATAATTAAAATATTCAAACTTTAATTTAGCGTAGTTTCTCATATTATAACTTGAGTTATCTCTTTCACTTGACAATACCATTTAAACATAGATGCAATTAGCATAGAATAACGAGAAGATGAGGCGTACTTCAAGGTCTTGATAATGATCTTCATTTTCATCTAATAGCTGAATATACCCTCTGGATTCCTCTGCCCATGTCGCAAGGTACAAAACAATGTATCCATTTCTTACTTCATGCGATGTGGCGGTCTGTGTTTTATCTTGACCTCTAACGTAGGTCTAAGTACAACGTGTCAATACTAGGTTCATCAGCCGGTTATCACCGTAGCTCTGTGTGCAAAAGGCAATCAACACTACATTATGTCTAATCAATAAGTGATTGATAAATAGCACTAGTTTTTAGGGTTCTGTTGCCAAAATATCAAAATGATTTCTTAAAATTAGACGTTCGTCTGTCTGTATTTCAGATTCCATTAATACAAATCTCATGAGTATAAATAACTAGATTTTCGTCCTGGCTTTGTGCGTGAAAATTTTTGAAATGACTCAAGAATTTATTCCGAAGAATTTTTTCGCGAACCAGACATTTTTAACCCCTGACGCAAAAGAAGGATGTTATAAGTAATACGTGTGTATTTGTGTATGTGTCTATCTTTGGCATAGTAGCTTCTAAACAGATAAACCGATTTTAATTTAGTCTTTTTTGTTTGAAAGGTGTTTAGATTGAGAGTGTTCTTAGCTATGATTCAAGAAAATCTGCTTAGCCGTTTGAAGCCGTTCTTTTCTAGTTGTTGAAATGATGTGAGCAACTTTATACTGATCTGATCGATTCAAAATTTGATTTCCTGTGACTTCAATGATATTACTATAACATGGTAACCTTGACCTGATGTTGCTGCATCATCTGGAAGCAGCAGGATACCGTATATTTTAAATTTAATATTATAGTATACTTATTGCAATTTTCAATGCTAAACAAACTTTCGTCTTTCAAACTTCTTTTATATTCATCATACCTTTCATACATGCTCGGCGATTGTGTGTACTTTTAACATTGCCTTTAATTTTTTTTATGTACAGTAATAGTGCACCTGCCAGCATTCGATTTCACTTCTGCCATATAAACCTTTTTAGTCAATATTTCAACCAATCATTCCAAAGTTTCCCCTGCTCTAAATCTAAATGAAAGTAGAGATATTTTTATAACTGCATTAGTCGTTAATATTTCATACAGTGAGCTATTGTTTAAAATAAATTAGTCTGAACTCATTTCTCTGGAGGTAAGTCTTTTATCAGCAATGGCCACGAACGACCTAACAATAACCCTTTATATCGTAATGAAGGGTGTTATTGTGTACGCGAATGTACGGGTATTTTACTCTGGATATTCGCTACAGAATTCAAAATGAGGGTGGCAGGAGTTGCCGATCTGCGTTTGGGAAATAACATGTTGAAAATAGTGATAGGTAAACTTACCCCTTATTTTCATTCGGGTAGACAGATAGGATACCAAAATTCCCCTTTTTTTAAATGTCAATATAAAATATATTACAATAGTGCAAAGTGCAGCACAAGTAGCTTCGTGCGTGGACATACCTATTAGCCCCGTCTCATATCAGGTAAACAGTAATCAGAGAGGGAGCTGCGGCGGAAATCGCAGAGTCTAACAAACGGCGCAAATATAGTTCAATTATTGAAAACTACAAATTTGTGCCGTTTGGTGTAGAAACTCTAGGTCAGTGGGGTTCAAATATACCTATCCCCTCGACTGATCATCTCTTCTGGTCATGCAGCCACTATTCCACGCGGACCTGGTTTATTTAGGTGTTTTTAATGTTTAGATTAATTTTAAGGTTTTTATATTGTTATGTGTAAATAAAAAATAGGAAAAAGAAGTAGCTATCGCCTATGACTTTCTCGTCAGTGTATTAATTTAAAACTTTTGTACTGGAGACCTTTCCATCTAAATATACCTCAACAGAACTAGCTATTTGTTAGGTAGGCCGTCGCCTCACAAATACCATCGGCTAAAAGAAAAAGACTTGGTCTTCCGCTGGGTACCTTAGGACGGATAACGCACGGTTTTCAGAGCTATAAGACAACCCGTGAAAAAAATCTGCCATCAACTTTTCTTCAGGATTTCTTGTAATATTTCATCGGAACCGATGGAAAGATATCGGATTAATTCTGAAGTTGTAGAATGCACATTATTAAATGAAATTCTCATCAGTATCACCGCTGGTACTTTTTATTTTATTTTTTTGCTCAAAATACAGAACAAACCCTGAATAGCATAAGAGCGTCTTGTGTCCAAAATATACGGGATTTTGGGATATTTTTTTATTATCGAGAGGTAGGATAAAAAATAACACCTATTCTAATACTAGATGGAGTTTTAATTAAATTTTATCAATGTGAATTAAAATTTAAATCGATGCAAAGTCCATTTTGTTATTAGTTGTTAACAAACTGCGTAATACCCACATGTTCATTTACTTTAATCGGGCACTTTTTTTGGCCATTCATGAGAAATGGCAGCATCTTTTGATACAAAAAATTTGCTCAAATTGGGATTCGAACTTGTAACTGTCTGATTTTACTGTCATTAAAGTTGGTACCAATAATACATAATAATATTTTTTCTAAGATAATTTTTAACCTCAAACTAATATACGTAATAAACTGCAAGTGGCGCCAGTATATATAAATAAATAGCAAAAGACAATAGATATATGCGGCGTTTGAAGTAGAGACTCTTGGTCTGTGTAGGCCGAGTGCAAAAAAAAATTCAAGATGCATCACTCTAAAAATCCTCTACACCGGTTACAAGAGGGCTGGCTCTTTCTTCATTTACAGTCAGGATATGCAGCCAGCGTTCTTGCCATTATTCTTTTTGATAATTGCTTTTAAAATTTATTTAGACTTAATTTTTAGCTAAATTATTATTTTTATCTATCTATCTATCACGCCTTTCATCCAAAGAGGGGTAGGCAGAGACAGTCGAATGCCATTTGTTACGATCCTGTCATACCCCTTTCGCATCTTTTATATTCTTCATACCTTGAGTAAAAGTACCAGCCAGCATTTCCTTTCAGCCTTATAAACCTTTTTAGTCAATCTTTCATCTTTCATTATTTTAACCGGTTCAAAACTAGCGTAAACTACTTTTCTTCATTTTAGTCTTAACTTCATCTTTCACTCCGCATTCTTCTCTAATGAATGATTATTTTTAATTTCTAGAATAAATAACGTTGTAAATTGTAAACAATATTGTATAAGTTCGAAAATTATATAAATATACGTCTACTCCAGCAGATATTCGAACCCCATATAAGAAAATAGGATAATAAGAAAACTTTACAATCATGCGTGTGATTGGAAAATTTATATTTTTTATTGGATGACGTCATATTAAGCAATTGTTGCGGATATTATCATTGGATCACGTTTCATTAAACGTGGCCTATATCACTAATAGGCTGTGTGATATTCTTTCTAACATGTCGAACATACACTGTTAATTTTTTTCCACAAGCCCAGGCTACACAACAGAAGGAGCTGGAGGAATCGAAAGCACTTGAAAAACCTCGTGTTGGATTATGTAAATAAAATTCTAATTAAAAACTATTGGTCCATGGCCGATGTGGGGATCGAAACCGCGTAGCCAGTGCATTAACGACCTTGCACATCCACACAGCCACCGTTGCACTTTTCTAATTGAATCTATGTTTTCCTCATCTATGGAGTTTTTCCTGCCTGAAATTCTAACTGAACAACACTATTAGTCATAATGTTTCATGAAAATTGTAAATATAAATATATTTCAGGTTTATAAATTACAGTTACACTTATTATACATATTAGCTTTCGTCCGTGGAGCCCATATTTTCTTCATTGCATCTTGAATTTATACAAAAGTCCCATAGAAAAAAAAATAGTTTTTCCAGAATTAACCAATTTTCCGGGCCACTTTTCCAGACAATTAGAAACATTTAAAAAAAAAAGCCAAATCTGTTCAGCCGTTCTCAAGTGATGCTCTTACCAACGAACAGCATTATTTTTTTATTTATATAGATTAGGTAAAATACCTACCTAAGTTTTGCTTAAACAGGCTCTTTCATTTTCTCCGCTCTACATATTTTTCGTGTTGTGACTTCTTAGAGATTTCAGCAGCAAAGCAAAATCTAGTAGGTATAAAATATTTATTAAAGATGCGTAATATCCGACATAATAATGTCATATCGCACGATGTGTCTGACGATTTACTAATCATTGTTTTAGATCTTGGTTTATTTATTTAACCTTTATTGATTTCATCATTCGTTTTATGAAATACTAAACAAATAGAAGGTGACAACAAAAATCGGCCAGGATTCTACGTCATGCATGGAGATCGACGCACGCGTTCCATTGTGGCATGATCCGGTTTAATCCCGCCCGCGCTGTGATAGTTGTGATTAAAAAAACATATCACAGTCGGCGGGATCATCTTAAATACCGATTTAATTGGCATATTGATACCATAAAAGCTATAATAATACTTGACATTGGCAAATGATCGATTAACATTGCATTGGTATGGTATTAAGGTCCCCTAGGATCCCCGGTACCAATGGGGGTTTTAATTAAAAACTTATGTAGGCACGAATCCGACAAACCACACTTAGAGGCTTTTCCATCTAAATATACCTCAACAGAACTGGTCATTGTATAGGTATAGCGTTACAAACACCATCGTCTAAACGAGGGAGACTTGGTCTTCCGCTGGGTACCATGGAACCGTAACCCAATTTCGGGAGCTGTAAGGCAACCAGTAAAGAAAGAAAAAGAAATTGAGAATATTTGCATACTTTGTCAGAATTATATCTTGACAATTATTCATACCTTTGTACTTTTCTATTATGTTATACAGCATTTGAGATTCCTAGTATATCAGTATAATTATAACCAATTCTGATTAAGAAAAAAACCACCTTCTAAACCAAAATATGCTTTCCGAGAGCAATACCACAAATCACAATGAAAAAATACAAAAATCGCTTCAAGTATGCCTATAAAGTTTGAAGAGTTCTCGATTTCTCACGATGATCATGGGACCACCTGGAAAATACTCTCTAAAACGAAAAAAAATTTCCAAATCAGTCCAGGCGTCTTCAAGTAATCGGGGAACATACATATAAAAAAACAAAAGATTCCGACGAATTGAGAACCTCCTCTTTCTTTTGAAGTTCGGTTAAAAAATAGCTTACGCTTACACTGTAAAGCATACTTTCCTCAGGATTAATTTTTCGACTTATCTTTAGAAATATCCTACCGTGTATGACAGAGTATAATCATGAATCGTGCCCCTCACGCGACAGGCTCGTGCCATTAAATTCGGTATACAAGGAATTTTTCCACACGATTGCGAGTTATTACGTAAAACTTGAATAACATTATTTAGTCATAAAATTGATATCGCTCTAGCATACATACTATGTTGATATACTAAATTCGGTATGATAAAATATAATTATCTACTGTCTGCGTTCCAGATATCCCTGCATTCATATTTATGACCTTTAAGAGCCCTATATCCATAATTTGTATGGGGATAAACTATTCCCAATTTCTCTGTAAATAATCAGATTCTGTGTCACTGTAATTTAGCATACAGGTACTTATTCAATATTTAACTAAGTGAAATTGCCGTTATTTTTTCAATTGGTTTATGTAAATATGAGCTTTATTAAAAGATTATATGAAAGAGAAAACGGGGCAAAGTTTAACCACCCATATATCCTATTCAATGAAACCTATTGAAAAAATAACAGATATTTTACTTAAATATATTGAATAAGTAACTATATGCTAAATTACAGTGACACAGATTGGCAATAGTTTATCTTAGAAAAATTATGAATATAGGAGACTAACTCACTAATTGTAGAAACTGTTACGCTTGCTGGATACCACGTCTTTGGTCAGTCTTTCATCAAATTATCATATCATAGTCCGCTTAACATGAAAGCTGAAAATAAATAAGTTTTATTTTAGGAGGGAAATCTGGTAGGTCCTATAATACATTCAAAATATCAGACTAAGCTCTGTCTACCCCAAAAACATGTGATTTGTTGGATAGGAATTAAAATATGCATGTAAGGCAGAAAAGATTTATTTAAGACCAAGAAAATTAAAGGTTAAATAAAATGTCATTAAAAACGCGTACTTTGTTTGTATCAAAAAGTATGTCTTTACAATGAATATTAATTTTTTGCCCATAAACAATATGGTCTAAATTACAATAAACATTGTATTTTATTGTAACAATAACAATGTACTTTTGTTTGGGTATTATATCTCACTATCAAACGTCAAAACAAAAGTTTAAACAGATAAGTGTGTGTTTTCGCGAAGTTGAATGGCATCTTCCATTAGATTGTAATTTAAATGTACATTTGATAAGTAAAGTTCAAGTATTGTTTATTTTCTCTGTAAAAACCCACCGCGGTTTTGTATGGGCTGTTATATAAGACCGTTAACAGTCTAATCTATCTATCTATATATCTATCATCACGCCTTTTATTTATTCTAAGAGGTGTAGGCAGAGACAATCGAATGCCAATTGGTTAGATCCTGACATACCTCTTTCGATTCTTTTATATTCATCATACCTTTCATAAATGCTCTGCGATTGTGTGTACTTTTAATATTGCCATCGATCAATAATTTTTTTATATGTTCAATAAAAGTACACCTATGTCGTCCTCTGCCAGCATTTCCTTTCACTTCAGCCATATAAAATCAAATAAATCAAAATAAATGGAAAAAATATCTAATACACAAAACATACAAGGCCTTTATTTTAGAGAACAGTTTTTTAAAACGTTTTTTCCCCTGTTAATAATATAATAATATAGTATTATTACAAAAATAAATTATCGAAATCAGCATACATTTCATGGAGTTATTGCATGAAAAACTTTTTATTTCAATAGATCTGAAAAACTTAGTTAACCAATTTTCACCAAAATAATCCGAAATAATTCTCTGTCAATTGAAAAAGAAATCATCAAAATTGTTCACAATTTTCACAATTGGCAGAGTAATCGCACAAAACACACAAAAAAAAAACAGTCGAATTAAGAACCTCCACCTTTTTTTGTGGCTTATTTAAAAAACTGTTAGTCACTAAAAACAAACTGCAAGGACTGAGCGATAAGACTAAAAAATATTGGCATCAACATGTTTGTGAAAATCGAATCAAAAGATGTCAACATTTTTACGGTATTTAGGTTGTCTATTAGTTGATTCTACTACTTCTCTGACAAAGGCAAAAAAAATTTAATGAAAAAAATGCTTTGTTAAGATAATGTATCAACTTAGTAAATAATAAATTTTCAGGTTAATTGGTAGAACGGAATAAGATCTATCCAATCAAAAATATCATTAACACCTGCACGCTTGGTACCCTCTGCTAGACAACAAACGAGGCTCTGGCGACCGAGCAATGGCGTTACAACCATACACCAAGCTAGGCAACTGGCTGGAAGAGACTACAGCGAGCCTGGAGACCTAAATAGTCTCAAAATATCTAGAGCAGAAGGCAAGGGGAAACCACTGCACTATTCTTCCCAAGCAAGTTAACCATTTGCTTGCATCCTTAGACTAAGGAGGCGCCGCGCCATATACGGGCTCCCCCTCCGCCAAATTTCTGGCCATTTGGCCATAAAATTGATCATATGGATTCTAATAAGTTACTTTAGGTTTCGTTGGTATCTTTTTGTGTCGCGATACAGAGCTATAGAAAAACGGTTAATTATGTTGCTTTTATATGTGAAAGGCAGGATTCTTTTATACTTATTCACTCTTATTAATAAACTCGAAGTAGCGACGTAGTAACTAAACTGTGTTTCGTCTCCGTCTATCATAATGAACTGCAGATTTGTTACGTCGCTACTTCGAGTTTATTAATAAGTGTGATTAAGTTTGTATTTTAGCATAATCTCCATTGAAGTAAAAGCCGTTGCGAAAATAAAACGACAGAAAAATTGCAGTGGTACTGGGGTTAGTACACTACCTCTAGAAAAATTGTTCGTTGATTTATCGCTTCATACCTCCCCTCCATTGGACTGTACTCAAATGGTTACATCATTTGGATTTTTTTGGGTTTCTGTTTTAATGCATGAATTCTGATTCTAGACATCGAAAAACACTTAAATTCCATTTTTACCTTTCAAAGTTTGCTTTTGTTGCTTTACGTCGATATGTACATTTTGAAGATTGTATGAGCAACAGGTGGCTCTGGTTTCTATAAAAGCAAATCTATTTTTCCCTTTATTACCTAGTTACGTAAGAGAAATAGAAATTTGATATTTAGAATTCAAACCCAAAAATAGTATCGACCGATGTTATATATATATGCTCGTATATATACATTATGTTGCATGAAGGTATTTCCATCATTGAATGACCTGTTTTTTCCATTATTGAATGACATATTCCAGCACTCTATTTGATTTATCTTCTACAAATAAACACACCACTAATTTGTTTCCATTTTGCCTTAGTCGTACAAAATTCATTTTCACCTCAGTATACGTCTGATCCAATATGTTAGAACAAAAGAAACAGAATAACATTTGCAAGTATTATCCGAGCTGAATGAAACATGTTTTATTAGAGAGGTAATGTAGATTGTTGGAAGGTAATATATTTAGAATATTCTGTGATATTCATTATACAGAGTAATAATTTGTTTTTTACCTATACACTATATTGTATTCATTATATGAAGGGGTGGGTAATACTTATTAAAAAAAACTTTAGAGTTGTAGCACTTCATGAATCGAAAATGCTTTATTCAATAATCGATTGTTTCTTAGAACAAATTATAATCGATTGGAATAATAATTTAATATTTATCTATCTATCTATATATCTATCTATCATCACGCCTTTCATCCCAATGGGGGTAGGCAGAGATAATCGAATGTCATTTGTTACGATCCTGACATATCTCTTTTGCTTCTTTTATATTCATCATACATGCTCGGTATGTGTGTATTTCCATCGATCAACATATTTTTTACATGTTCAATAAAAGTACATCTAGGTCGTCCTCTGCCAGCATTTCCTTTCACTTCATTCATCTTTCATCCTTCATTCTTTCAACGTGTCCAAACCAGCGTAAACTACTTTTCTTCATTTTTGTCACAACATCATCTTTTATTTAAATACGCTTTATATCACACATTCTACGTAAAGACCGCATTTCCACTGCATTTATTTTACTTTCCTGCCTCTTATTAGCCCAAGTCTCGCTGCCATAAGTAAGTGTTCTTATCACATCACTTACTTATGGATTTAATATTTATTTTGTTTATTTTTATATTTAATATGATATTGGAATGAGAATTTAATTAATGAATATTTATATGTTTAAAATACTTATTTTGTTTTTATTTTTACGTAAAGGCATACACATTTTCATCTGAAGCCGACCGACGAACGTTAGAAACAAATAGCGATTACCAATTTTTTTATTGATATTTAACTCGAAATTTACTTTTTTTCATAATGAAAATTTAACGAAACGTGTCACCCACCCCTTCATATAATAAATTATAGCTGGCCCTCCTCGTGGAATTTGCCCACCAGACCCACTAACACAGTCGTAGATAAGTAGGTATCTATATAACCCTTCAAGATCGAAATTATACCTACAGCAGATTCAAGTCTTGTGATGTTGGGGTTATAATGACACAACCATTGGAGTCGACATTCGTTTATTAACTGACTTACATTAACTTCTTATGATACTAGTACACCACCACCCTTATATAAAAAAAATAGAGAAAAAAAAGTTTATAATTACAATTTAAAATATGATCTAACTTAGTTACAATATACGATAATAAAATTCAAATTATGAATAAGATTTTATGTATATATTTTTATTACTTTCCAACTTTCTTACTACCTTCTTTAATTATAAGCATAATATACTATATATAATCCCGTAATACTAAAATAATTATAAAACTTAACATAAATAAGCTAAAAGAAAATACTATTTTTTAATAAAATAAAATTTCGTCAATATCCATTGAGTCGTTTGGGTGCCTATTCTGGACAAACATTGGAGCAGAATATAAAAGAAGCGAAAGAGGTATGTCAGGATCGTAACAAATGGCATTCGATTGTCTCTACCTACCCCTCTTGGGATAAAAGGCGTGATGATAGATTGGAACTATTTATTTGTATAGATTCTATTGAAAATTGTATTAATTAAAAAAAAATACAAATAAATTGAACATGGTTTTGTCGCATGTAATGAACTATTTCCGTGCACGGTTTCAGGCAAGTGTCATATTGAACACGCCTTTGTATGTTAATATTGCATTACAAACAGCATGCGCACTGAATAGTGTCCAAAAAATACGCGATTTTCCGCACCTATCACACATCTTCTTATTATTTTTTCTTATATTGAATTTTTACCAAGAAATACAACAACCGGGTACTCTATTTTTCACCGTACTTCAAGAAAGGTGGAGGTTTACAATTCGTTGGAATCTTTTTATGTATTTTATGTATATTCCCCGATTACTTGAAAACGCCTAGACCGATTTCGATTTTTTTTTAGTTTGAAAGGGTATACTTTCCAGGTGGTACCATGGTTATGAGGTCAGGATCTTGATTAAATGACTCGTTAATCATTATTTAGTATTATAATTATTATAACATTTATAATGATCAGAAATTCCTAAGAAATCTTCACAATTGCCACTTTCTTGTTATTTGTGACAAGTGTCCACTACTGGCTGGCTAGAGTGTTAATATACAAATAGGTAATAATGATATCATATCATTGTATTTTCCTAGACAAATACGCAATTATTATTCTATACTTGTGAAAAACTCTGACTTTTTCGAAGCCCATTATGATATTTGTGAATAAAATAGTCAATAGACCTCTGAAATCATTCATTCATGCCTTACAGCTCCCGAAACTGTGTTACGGTTCCAAGGTACCCAAACGTTTGTATGGAAAATCGTATTCCCTGCGTGCTATATTTACAATAACGTCACTATTCCTAATACAACGCGTACGCGATGTCGCAGGCAACTGCTAGTATATTATATGGAAACAAGACATGTGGAATAATATGGCTGAAAGTAAAATAAATGCTGTGGAAATGTGGTATCTATAAAGCGAATAGAATACCCATTCGGATCTTGAGGATTGAAAGACTGAAGAATGAATAGCAGAACCAATAAAAAATACCAGTAGCGGTACCATTGATATAAGAACATTGAACACACTGAAAACTTGATGCTTGATAGCAAGATTCGAAGGCATGTATGTCAGGATAACAGCAAATGGCATTACATTGTCTCTGCCTAGAGTTTCTGGGATAATAGGCGTGATTGTATTTAGAAATATTTTATTCTAATCCAATTTCCGTGGGCATATTCCAAGGATTCCATAATCGTAATTATTTTTCTAGTTTTGATAAATTATGTAGACGATTTCTTATCTTTACATGGTTTTGAAATGTCTACATGTTTGTCTATTATAATCTCTTTATCTATTTTTTGTTGTATTTACTTTGTTTATATGAATCCCAGACCAGGCAATTGTTTAATGATTGTATAAAAATCCGGTATTTTTGTCATATATTTGGCTTGTGAGATCCTTCAAAGGATTATTTTCCACTAGTTATGAGTTGTTATCGAGATAGCCTTCAGGTTGATAATAACAAGTTTCCTTAAATGACAACGTTTTAAAAACAACCACCTCCGAAATTAGGAATTCGAATTATCTATATATATCTTATATCTAATTATCACTACTCCCTATTGATTCCAGAAAGGTAGGCATCCTTTCTTCTTTAGCATTCTTTATATTCATCACACCTTTCATAAATGCCCGGCGGTTGTGGCTGTTTCTATTGTTCTCAATCAGTATACCTGACCCCTTCCAAAATAATACCATATTGCCAAATTAAAGGGAAGGGCATGACTAGCGATTTCGAAATATCATCTTGGCAACATCTGCCACAGAATAATAACAAACCATTAATTTAATTTTATAACGTAGTTACATTTCTAACGAAGTCAGATCTAAAATAACATTGTATTTCATTAAAATTTATTTTAAAATATCATGTTCTGAACAGACCGGTTAACTTAATGATTCAAGCTTGGTGGTGCTAGTGGAAAGATTCCAAATGTAAAAAATAATTTGCTACATTATTTTAATTAAGTTTCGCATTATTATTTTCTGTGACACTTGGCCATATTGAAGTTTGAAGGTATAATGGTCATGTTCAAGTTTAGATTAGGTTCAAAGTCTAAGTCAATGTTTACAGTTTAAATTATTCAAAGTAATATGTTATGCCTGATGACGCGTTTCGGATCGTATCCACTTTCTTAAAGTATTGTTTTATTTAAATAAACTATGTTCCTACATTTGTTTTAAAGTCACTTAGAAACATCTAAAATCTAATCGTCAGATATATATGTATAAATTTCAACAACATATCCCACATGATGGGATACCTGGATGAAGTTTGCCACAAAATATTAACTGCAAAATTGTATGGGAATATCATGAATTTTCTTTAGAAACGTTAAAAAAATTGCCAAATTATAAAAGACTTGCTTTCGAAAAATATAAAATATAGCCTATTAATAGCCATCAGGAATATATTAGTGAAAGAATTCAGAGATTCAGACATCCAAACTTACTTTTATTACTATTTCACGCAAAAACTGCATAACGGATTTTGTTGCAGTTTCACTATTATATAGTTTGAATCACGAGGAAGGCATACGGGTATTAAACATGGAACCATCATGCTTAGGAGCTGAATCAAGTCGGAAAAAATTCGCTCCTGCATGTTTTCTTGGCGTATGCTGTGTAATCCGTCAGAGATATAACAAAATGATGTAGGAAATATTTGTGTAGAATGAAATGACCAACATAAAAGTTTTCTATAATATATAAGTAGTTATAAACGTTAGTGTATGTATTAAAATTATTGTAAACCAGTTTTCTACCCGCACGAAGCCGGGGCGGGTTCGTTAGTTTTAAATAAAATTACATTTTGAGGCGAAGGTTCTTTACCCATTCGGTCATAAACAAAATTATTCTCTTCATTAAAGTTAGTGCAGTCTGTGGCATTATGCAAGTGAAATGGTTGAAGAATAATATATTTCTCTCTATAAGTCAGTTGCCAGCTCTTTGGCATTCGTTATTTTCTAAATATATTGTTTCGTCTGTGTTCTTAAGACACAGTAAAATAAATGTAAATATGGAAATTCTATTCAAGATTAAAATAATTTCGTATAAATTCCACAACTTTAGTTTTCATTAGTAAGAATTATTATTTTAGAGTTTTAACTTTGTTTTGGGATATAAGGGAAGAAGATAATTTTTTTCGCACATTTTTAAGCATTTCAAACTGATATCCACAATAAATATAGGTCTAAAATTGACGCCCTATAATTTAAATTAATCATACCTATATCATAATTAATTATATCACATGGAATAATCTTTCAACAACTGTGCTAAACGTCAAGTCGATAGCAATATATACTTGCTGAGAATAATTGCCTTTTAAAAAAAGTGCACCGACTTCAAAAATTATGCACTGAAAAGTGTGCTTCCTGAAAGCAAATGCACAAGTCACTATAAAAAAAAAAATATCCAAATCGCTTCAAGTGTGCCTATAAAATTTGAAGAGTTCTCGATTTCTCCAGGATCCCATCATCAGATCCTGTCCTGATGACCATGGAACTACATGGAAAGTATACCCTTTCAAACAAAAAAAAATACCATATCGGTCCAGGCGTCATCAAGTAATTCGACGATCGATTAAAGATTCCGACGAATTGAGAACTTTCTCCTCCTTTTTTTGAAGTCAGTTAAAAATAACGTGATATACAGTACACAGACAGACACCGAAGCCTCCGAATTTTTTATTATGACTTTAAAAAAACGGCAAAAAAAAGTGTGTTCGTTAGCTTCCAAAACCCTGAGCAATGAATATACCTCGAATTTACCTACTGCGAATTTGTCCAACTGTGTCTTACTTGTATAATTTGTAATACCTACTCGTCATGTTATAAGGTTCTAGCTTCATTCATATATTCATAACCATTCATTTAAATTGAAATATTTTTGTTCTTTATAAATTGAACTAAACAAATGACCCTATTCGCTATTTCATTAATATTTCTTGATAATGAAGATGAAATAAAGTTTGTCCTTATAAAAGGTCAAATGAAAGACATAGGTGTAAAACGCTGCATGGACGTCGATGAAGCCTATCCCTATGGGAGAGAGGTGTGAAAGTACATGTAATCTAAGAAAAAGTTTAAATTCTTCTAAGCAAAATTCTGATTAGTCTTAGTAATAATTTTATATTTTATCTTACAAACTGAAGTTCCCGGATTCAAACCTAACTTGACCCAAGAAGGCAACAATTTTCTTCAAGAATGCCTCTTATTCCTCTGAGGGCAATTAAAGCCGGCGTTCATACTTCTTCTTGATAGTATTAGTACCTCTGGCTAGCTGTTTATCAGAGGTCAAGTTTCTTCTCACTGGATGCCCTAATTTAAATATAGACAATATAGGGGTGTTAACAACTTTTTAAAATTCCCGCGAAAATGTTCTGGTCGCGATGATGACGTCACATTAACGCAACTAACAACTTGATGGTCACAGGTTAAATAAAACAATAAGAAGATAATTTAGTTAGTGAGAGATTGATAGACAGTTAATATAACATAGTTAGTAGTCTGTGGTTATTTATTTGAAGTTTACATTAATGTGACGTCAATTCCGGTTCGCGACCATGTGACCGGAAGTAATAATAAAATATTTTTTATTTAGATCTTAAAAAAGATATATTTATTAAACAAATAAATAAATAAACATTATTTTTAGACTATAGATATAAAAATATTATTATGAATTTATTTTATTTCACTGTCAGTAACCCTATTTACCATCAGCTACATAAAGCGTGGTAACAAAAAAAAATTTACATACGTACCTTCACGCCTGTTTCCCAAAGGGTAGGCAGAGAGCATGGAGCGCCACTTCTCTCGATCTTTGCATACTTCTCTTGCTTCATCTACATTCATACATCATTTCATACATGCACGTCTATTTTTAGTACTACGTATTTGACCTTTTTTTAAGGACATGCGATATTTGATCATTGCATGTTCGTCTTGGTCGTCCTTTTCTTGTTGTTTCTTTCGGTACTATAGCTTTATATATTTGTTTAGTAATTCTTTCATCACACATTCGTTCAACATGCCCAAACCATCTCAGCATTCCCCTTTAAATTTTATATAAAACACTACCAGAAAAAATGCTACAGTTCACATTTAATTAAAGTTCTTTTAACGTAGACCTTTTTTTACAATTACTTAAAGTGTCAGGTCACCTTAGAGAATAATCTAATTCATTTTACTCCAAGACAATCAAGTTGATTAAACTTAATATATTTCACACGTACTTAGACGGTTGTTAGAGAGAATGCAATAGGCTCTTACAGATAAATCCAGTTACAACGCACTTGTTAATTTGCTAAATAACATTGTGTAGGTACATTCATTAAAATATTCATTTATTTTTCAGCACATGTCGAGATGAATTTTTCAAATTTTTGAACAAATATTTGCAGTAAAAACGAGAGAGCTCGAACTGTAAACTGCTCCCAGGTTTCGCTCGGATTCTATATGGATTTACAACAATTTGAATACCTACCTACATACATACGCTTATAACTACTTGTCTATTAGAGATAGATAGATATATGCCACCGCGGACTTTTTTGTAGTTATTTTTATTCTACACATTTCCTTCCTACATCATTTTGTTATATCACTGACGGATTAGACAGTAAACGCCATGAAAACTCGCTGGGGTTAACTTTTTCCCCGACTTGATTCATTTATACTGTTGATGTTCAGCTCCTAAACATGATCGGTCCATGTTTAATACTTGTAAACCTTGGTGAATCAACGTATCTAATACTGAAAACAGCAAACAATATCTATTTAGTAGTTTTTGCGTAAAAAGTTGTTATACTGAGAGACAGACAGACGCGGCGAGGGACTTTGGTTTACAAAATATGATAGTGAATGTGAAGATAATTTGAACACGTTGTGTCTTTGAAAACCCACTGTAGATCGTACTTTTGGATCAAAAACGGTACTATTTGAACAGCATAATATCCATTAAGCACTTGAAGAAATTACCTGTTATTTAGCCACATTATAGAGCATATTGTTATCTAAAAAGTTAATTAAGACAAGAGACGGGTTTTCTCAATTTCGCTTTAATCATCAAGTTTCAAACTTCAAATATCTGAAATCACTTTAAATTAAATTATTAAATATATTAAATTAAAATCACAATTATATTAAAAAAAGTTAAAATTGTTACATTCTCTATAAATCTCACTTCATTTGAAATGATAATTATTTATTGCAATAGAACAACATCTTCTTTAGAACTTAAGCGTTAAAATTACAGTTATAGTATTTTTTAAATATTTTTAAAAAGTGCTATTAAAATCAGGGCGCGATTCATTTAATAAATAACAAAATAATAAATAAAACTGAGTACCAACATTCATTGGTCCGACTATAAAGACAGCGAATACTTTCTACACGCACACAAACACATTCGCTTCCGTGCAAGTGGACAAATGCTGTGAAATATACCTAAACCTCTGGTTGTTAACGCTCTTAAAAATATAATATGTTATAAATAACGAGCTTAGTGATAGATTAAAAGTTTTTTTAGATTAAAAAGGTATAGTTTTACCACCCATATTTCCTATTCAATAAAACCAATTGAAAAAATAACGGCTATTTCACATCTAGCTAGGCGGACCGTTTGTTACAAGAATTAGACGAGTCTGTGGTCGGTTTCAGTGGACCGTACGGCGAAGTGCCGGGGATTGGACGAATGGGTGGCCACCTTTAGCTATATTGAATAAGTAACTATACCAATGCTAAATTACAGTGACACAGGTGGATTATTTACAGAGAAATTGCCAAGAGTTTATCCCCATAAAAATTATGGATATAGGGCTCTGAATTTTTGAAATACGAGCTTATACATTCTTGACTTTTTGTTTCCAATAAATTCGAATCCGTTTAGCCCTTGCTGTAAGATTGAATTTCTGTCAAATAACATCTCGGAAAATCGGATTTATTTAAAAATCTATAAGCGCATCACTTGAGAACGGCTGGACCGATTTACATTTTTATTTAATCTTCGTAATAGTGCAGTGAATAAGGTTTTAGAGTAAGAAAAATAGAAAAGTTGCCATGTAAATTGAAAAATTCGGAAAAGTTTAAAAGTGTTTTTTTCTATGGAATTTCTGTATGTATGAACTCAAGACTATAATAGGGGATGAAAATTAATATGGGATCCACGGAAAGCTAGTAACTTATCGTATAATAATTACAAACACAAGGTTTTTTTTCCAGTTGTCCATATTGCACAGAACAGGTGGCAAGCCTGTTGCTGTACTTAATAGACCTATTAGATGTGACGTAAAATCCCCTCCAAAGCACGAAAAGTCGATTGAAGCACATATTCTTCTTTTTTAAAACGAGTGGGAATTGAACCTGAAACCTTCCTATAATAATTAATTAACGGTATTAATATCTACATCTATTGCGGAAGAGATTTAGATTTAGCTTCGTAGACGATTGGTATCAACTGTGGAATAAACATGTTTTATCTATTTTTTATTGTTTTAAAATACTAATAGGATATTATTGATAATAGTAGTTCTACAAGAATAAAATTAAATGTCGAATGGATGTGGATTAATCCTGAATTTTGAAAGGTTTGGAAACTAATAAAAAAATATCTATACTATTAATAAAACTGAATAATTTGGAGTTCTGGAACTACCACTCGGATAAAAATATGTTTGCATTTGCTAGCCCAATTCTTTAGGAAGGTTATAGGCTATATTATAACGTCAAGCTACGACTCAAAGGAGCGAATCAGTAACAATTAACGCGGGTGCAACCGCAAGACACAGCTAGTGTATGAATAAACTTAATACTATTTCGTAGAATTATAAGATTTATTAATAGCGTGATTTGATACGCAATATACGAGTAGCGAATAAAACATGGCCTTATTTGGCACACGGTTTCGCTCATATTTAATATTATTTTTACTGCCTACCGTTATTGGTCCCAGGGTACGCATCGGAACACAAAAACTTCCTCTTTTAGCCAATGGTATTTCAGGCTATACCTAACAAATGGCCAGTTTTGTTGAGGTATATTTAGATAGAATATGTGTGGTATACCTGAAGTTTTAACCACTGGGCCACCGACGCAATTTAAATCTTGCAAAGTGACTAGAGATACAAGTAACAGTGTTCATTTAGCGAGTTTACCAGGTGGCAATCTTTCATTGCGTTAAATAGGACTTTTTCTTCTTAGTCGTGGTGCTCTTGACAGAGCAGTCGTGGTCAATCATGGCGGTTCACAGCGCGACGCACCTTGTATTGACTCGCCATAGCTAACTTTCTTGGGAATAATAGTGCAGTGGTTCCCCTTGCCTTCTGCACCAGACATGTTTGGACTATTTAGGTCTTCAGGCTCGCTGTAGCAGAGCAGGGTACCAAGCGTGCAGGTGAGGATGACATTTGGGGTCGGATGGATCTTATTGCGTTCTCCCCCTTACCCCACTTACCCTAAAACATGCAACTTATAATTTTTTGGCTCGGGTGAGAATTGAACTCGTTTAGCTAAATGGCTATCTATTGGGCTATCGAGGCTCAACAACTAATAGTACCTATCAAATAACTAGATTTTTTAATCACGTATGTTTTGAATGATTCGTGAATTGTTCATGTTGTTGGAATGATAATGATATTTTTGTTGTTTACATTGCTAATATTGTGTATGTGTATTTAGGTACTTTAGAATAGGTATTTAACAAAAACTGGCACGTTATATATTTTAAACCGACTTCACAAAAAGGAAGAGGCGGTTCTGAATTCATCGGAATCTTTTTTTTTATGTTAGTTCCCCGATTACTTGAAGACGCCTGGATCGACTTGAAAAAAATTTTTTTTGAAAGGGTCACATCAGGATCTGATGATGGGATCCTGGAGAAATCGAGAACTCATAAAAATGTTATAGGCGATTTGGGTATTTTTTTTATAGTGAATTGTGAATTTGCTTTCGGAAATCATAATTTTTGAAGTCAGTTTTTTTTAAAAGGCAATTTTCACACATACGGTATTTGAATTAATAGAGACGCATCTTCTCCTATCGACTCCGATCCCTGATGAACCGCTGTGGCCATTAACTCTTCTTCATTTAGTTGAAGATGGCCTGGTCTGTTAATTGAATAATCCACACGCAACTTCATCAAGTTTCCGTCAAAATTAATAACAAAGTTTTCAAAATGTTCACCAAAATTTAATTTGATACTTTCCTCTATATTAAGGGTAGGTACAGTAATTTTTCGTTTAGATGACTTTTTATATTCTTAACACAGTGGAGAACGATAATTCATAATCAAGTTGACACCTCAGAGGTTGCCGTCTTCCTTATAACAAGGTAGGCATCAATTCACTCCGGGGTTGATGGTCCCGTCAAGTGGAATTTCCACAAAAAAAATGATAAATTGTTGTTGAGACTGTACCGTATTGAAGATTTTCACTGTCCACTGCTTTTTATTGTCATCAGAGGGGGAAAAGCAAGACTATAGGAATTATAATTTGATTTTCGTATTTTTTATTTTTGTTTGTAATGAATCAACTCAAAAACTACCAGTAGAATGCTATATTATCACTGAGTAACATATATAAAAAATAATATTTGTTTGTTTGTATGTTCGTATTCTATAGACTCAAAAACAATAATGAATAAACTCAAAAACTACTAGACCGATTTTAAAATTTATTTCTACATTTGTTAGCCCAATTCTTAACATCACGCTACCTACCCAAGGGAGTGAATTGAATTCCTAATACAAGGCGTACGAAGTAACGGGCAATAAGGGAAGAGAGATAAATAGAGGGCCGGAATAAAACTTCCAAGGGAGAAAGTAAAATTTTAGAGAAATTGATATAGCGGATACAGAAACTGGGGGAGTTTCTGAAAGTAATTATTATTGTCAACTAGGTACACATTTTCAACTACTTTTATTTGTTATTTTTAATTAGTGAAAGCTTTCTGCCCCCGGCCTTCATATATTGGTCTTGAGTTCATACAAAAATCCCATAGAAAAAATAGGTAGTATACAGAAAATTCGACTTATTTCTGAAACATGAAGAAATATGTTGTTTTTGATTTTTACTATGATTTCTAGGTACTAGAATTTTTATTATTCACTTGACTCTGTAAAAAAAATCACGTCAATACATAGCTTTGCTTTGATGTCAAGAAATGACAGTAACACTTTCGCAGGATAGGATAGTTAGTGAACTACATTATAAAATAAGACCAAAATAGTCTGTCTAACACCAGCTGTTGCCCAAACTTCATAGACACGTAGGTTTCGAGTTTCGGGACATAAAATTTTCACATCTTATAGTATCTAGATTGCCACAGGCGATTTAACGACGAACAGTTCAAAACTATTACATTCGTGAAAATTATATATTTACTTTTGGAAAAACTACAGAAAAAATGTCGGATGTTATAATATGGGAATTAAAAATCTTTTTAAATCGGTCATAGTCTAGTGGCTCTGTTTGTAGCGTCAAATTAAGTTCGTACTAAGATGTTTTTCGAACTCAAAATACCTCAAGAGGACTCAACTTTATTAGGTAGCCTCAAAAATATAATTATTTTTCCCTGAAGCCGCTCCAGAGACACTTGTAACGATAATATCTACATTTTTCCATCTATCTATCTACTATCACGCCTTTTATCCCAAGAGGGGTCGGCAGAGACAATCGAATGCCATTTGCTACGATCCTGACATACCTCTTTCGCTTCTTTTATATTCATCATACCTTTCATACATGCAGGTCGTCATCTTTTTTTTAAACTTTTTTCAGCCCATCTTAAACAGAACAGGTGGCAAACCTGTCGTTTCAGTAAACGGGACTATTATGGACGTCGGTTTTACATGCCATCATTCTATATTTGAATTCGAGCAAATTGTTTGGACCGTCTGTTGAATCTTATAGAGTACTTACTATAAATACTTTGGCATAGTCGAAATATTTCGTTTTAATACGTTTTTATTAAAAAACATACGAAGTGTGCTACGGCTACGGGTCAGTTTAATCGCGAAGACTTATTACCTATTTATCTACGTAAAATTCCGGGAAAAAAATCTATGACGCATTTTGTTGATATATACAATAAAATTAAATAAACAAACAATGCTATAACTTACGCAATAAAATACAAAATAGCAAAACAGGACATTGACCGAAAACTGAATGATATAATCAGTATTTGTTTGGCTGTTTGACATGAATTCCTTGACACGCTTCAAGTTCATTGTAAATAATTTCCTAATTACTGTCGAGGAGGTAGCAGCTACGTTTATCTTACGACGCGTGGAGTGCAAAGATTAAAATGTGCTCATTTCTATACTCATAGGCCGGTCATTGAGATTGTTTGTATGGAAACTCTGATTTCTTATATTACATAATATATGTTTGTTTGATTTTCTTTATTTCACGACAATACAGAGCAACGGATTGCAATATTATGCTACTTTTATTCCGAAAATCCTTCGGATAAATTCTTATGTCAAATTAAAAATGTACTAGTAATTATTATATTTATAACTAGGTGTGCCTTGCGGTTGCACTTAATGATTTTTTGATCAGACTGGTAGTTCCAGAGATAAGCGCATTCAAACAAACAAACTCGGCTTTATTATTAGTATAGATAACGTATAATAACGCCATTTAATGATCATTGAAGAATTGCTGGCTAGAAATGCGCAGTCCAAAATTCATAAACCAGCCATACTTGGAAGCCAGTACTCGAATTCCTGCCCGGACATTCTCAAATTCAAATTCAATAGACATTTTATTTGGTAGGTACACAATAATGGTACAAGAGCAATAGTCAATAAAAATACAATTAATTCATTAAAATATATATATTACAATTATGTCTGAAATAATAAAAAAAAATGCAATTTATATAAGTATTTATGTCTGAATAAAAAGAAAAAAAGAAAATAAAAATCTTCACGGTTTGCCGTACAGCTCCCGGGAACCGTTGCCGGCCCCAGGGTACCCAGCGGAACACAAAGTCTTTCTCACTTAGCACTTCCACCCATAACACATTGAATAAAAAAATACAATAATATAATAATCTCTGTCTGAAATAAAAAAAACCTAAGTACATGTCAATTTAAAAAAAATCACAGAAGTAGGTACTTACAATTGAGCCAAAGTCACATAAAATAATAATTCTACATCCATGGATGGTTTTTGTTTTATAGTGGCTTTAAACTTGTCAAGAGGCAACATTTGAATGTCTGTCGACAGGGACCTTATAAAAACGTATACATTGACCCACAAATAAGTTAGTAACTTTGTGGAGACGACTGATAAGTATGGCAAGTTTGTTTCTGTTTCTTGTATTGACACTATGGTTGTCCCTATTCAACTTAAACAAATAAATATTCCATATAAATATACAGAGGGTTTTCATATTATACTGAGACGCCAATCCATGTTCTTGTGCCGAATACATGTCGAGGTCGCGAATCCATAAGATTTCCCCTACCAAAATGTTTCTGGTACGTGAATCTTGGTCAATCTTATCTTATCGATTTTAATAGTAGTCCATCTTGCTCACATCTAAAGAGATATGGACAAAATAAGTCGCGCGTAAAACTGAGTTCGTTGCGCTGTGATGCCTAAAGAAGTTCTTACTTCAAAAATAAAAAAAAGTTTATTCTACTATTTTTTTTTAAATTCTTATTCTGTTTGTTACCTGTATTAACTTCACAAAAATCGTCAATATCCCACTGCGCAATATACTTTCTAAAATTAAATATGAACTCAAACAAGACATACAAACAAAAATATTGTTTTGGTCCCAGATAAACGGTACCAAAGTCGTCCAAAGGCAAATAATATCCATAACTCAAAATAACAACCTGTATTATTAATATACATATATATTGGAACCGGTGCCTCCTATCGTTTTAACTATGCCTTGTTGCTTTTCTTCAAGAAGAGAATAGCCTTTTTTTTTTTTTAAATATAAAAACCTTAAATCAAATCTAAAGATTAAAAATAACTAAATAAACCAGGTCTGCGTGGAATAGTGGCAAGAATACTGGCTGCATTTCCCCGCTGAATCGCGATGCTGATTCGTTGAGCGAGGAAGGAGCCAGCCCTCTTGTCACCAGAAGAGATGATCAGTCGAGGGGATACATCTTTAATAAAATTTTTGGCATTTGAACCCCACGGACCTAGAGTTTCTACACAAAACGGCACAAATTTGTAGTTTTCAATAATTGAACTATATTTGCGCCCTTTGTTAGACTCTGCGATTTCCGCCGCAGCTCCCGCTTTGATTGCTGTTTCCCTGAGATGAGACGGGGCTAATGTGTCCACGCACGTAGCATCCCATACAAGGGCCCGACCTCGCTCCCAGGGAATCAGAGTCATTCCATCGGGTCTCTTGCCGTCTTCCCGGATTATTCCCGTTGGCTCTAGGAGAGCAGGGACGTCTATTGACGTAAGAGCCCTTTTCATGGTATCATTGAGGGAGCTGTGGCGAGAAAGCCTGCCTGCACTTTTTATGCAGGAAAGTCCGTGAGTTCCAAATTGATCTACATCTTTTCCACACGGACATTTATGTTCGCAACATACTGGTGCTCCTAACCTTAGGCCTACACTAATTCTAAAAATTTCGTTATCCAAAAATGTACCGACGTTTCGAGATGGAAGAGCATGTAACCAGTGGCCAGATTCCTTTTCTGATGAAGCCAGAAGCCGAGCGCGGTCGTGATCACTGATTAAATTTTGTGTCAAACGTTAGTGTGTTAGTTGTAATAATGGAGTGTCCCAAAGTTTTTGTTTATTTATTTCCTTCGGGACACCTTCGTTAGGACAACTTAATTCCCAGGCTTCTATAGCCTCAGAAACATAGCTCATTTCACTAAGTTTGGAAATTTTTAGAGAAAGTTCTTTAACACTGTGTACTGAGGATAAGAAGACTGGTAGAGCAACACTAGAAATTTTTCTCACGCCGATGCCACCTAGTCTAATGGGTAATGTTGCTTGGGTCCAAGAATTTTCATGAAATGTCAAATTTAGAATTAGAAGAGAATGTTTAAATGGTTGTAATTTAATCTAGGGTTCTATTTTACGAAACCTATATATAGGCTGGAATTTAAAGGCGATACTCAAAGGAAATATTCCTATATCCAATACCTAGTTAGATTTCATAGCGTTCCTTATTATTTGTTATGGTTATTTTTCATATTTTTTCATTTTCGATTTCCGGTTGAGGCAAGTGACTTTAAAAAAATATTTCAATGCAAAAAAAATAATGGTATGTTTCCTTGGAGTAAAATTAGGTAGGTAGGCCACTGTGTAAAATTAACGAGATGTTAGAGTTGGCCGTCAGATGATACCAACCCATTTTCCTAGAGATTGGTACTGTCAGCCAACAGTGTGTGCTTGATCCAAGGTGAGATGTCAGATGTTACACATTACTGTAAGGCTCGCTCGTTTAATATATGTACATTTTATTCGACAAACGACAATTATTTATGGCCGTTTTCACCAAAGTTTTATGTCGATTCTAAACGTTAAGCAATTCCTATTAACCATATTAAATATCGATTTAAGAGTTTAGTGAAAATTAGAGGCATTTCAATCTAAATATACTTTAACAGAAATGGCCGCTCGTTAGGTATAGCCAGTAACATCCACAGTAAAAGTGGAAGCTGGGAACCGTGGGAGAGAACCGATTTTTTAATTTTCCTAGTGATTTCAGTAGTAGGAAGTTCAAACACATATCTCTGTATGCGTGGACAACAAGACCAGATTAGGTATACTGCATACACATCTCAATTTCAGACGAAACAACAATATTTTGACGAATTCAACTATTTAGTCTCCAATTAAAAATTGATTAAACGACTATCTCTTGCTGTTTTACACATACATATTTTACGTATATGTTTATTAGCGGTTTTGCGTCATAAGCCTTCCATTATCAATTAGCCAGTCAGTTCGCACGTGGCATCACTTATATATAAACTGGAACAGAATTGTATTCAATATCACACACAGAGTTGAAGTCCTCTGAATAACATCTATATTTTAAATTTATTAAAATGGATAAAATGTTGGTTGGAAGTGCCACCCGGTATATCGCTGGTCGCCATGCTGTTCAAACTGTTTACTGGAGGAAAGCCACAGATGGAGGATTGGTTAAAACAACGAAAACTTGCTTTTTTGGAAAAAATGATGCAGACAAAGTGAATAGTGGAGAAATGTTTGCAAGAGTCCGGGACAGATATTCTATGTAGTGTGTTGATCATTAAATTATTGTAGACCATAAGAATATGTGATAATTGTTTTTGTTAAGTTTAGATTAAGGCCAGTGTAAATCTGATATTTCCTGCAAACTAATAGAAGTGGATTTTCAATCACTTGGTTTAATATTTCTAAGCAATGTGTAAACATTGTCTGGGAAAAGAAAATTAAATAGATTTCGCTGTAAATATCTTGTTTGACTGAGTTCCTAGAAAAATCTATTTGAAATATTAGATCTCCTTACATTTCTAGGTCCAAGAGGAAAATATAAAATAAATATTTTGGCAACAGAATTATAGGAAATTATAAGAATTATTATGAATCGAAAACTTCGAGTTGACCCGGATTTGCCCGTGCAATTTTTTTAAATGTTACACAATAATTTATCCTGAAGGACTTCCGGATAAAAAGCTCTGTTTTGACACGAAATAAGGACAAACAAACAAACAAATATACTTTTATATTTATATTATCTATATATCTATCTATCATCACGCCTTTCATTCCAAGAGGGGTAGGCAGAGACAATCGAATGCCATTTGTTAAGATCCTGACATATCTCTTTTGCTTCTTTTATATTCATCATGCTCGTGTGTACTTTTAATATTCCCAACGATCAATATATTTTTTATATGTTCAATGAAAGTACATCTAGGTCGTCCTCTGCCAGCATTTCCTTTCACTTCAGCCATATACACCTTTTTAGTCAGTCTTTCATCCTTCATTCTTTCAACGTGTCCAAAACAGCGTAAACTACTTTTCTTCATTTTAGTCACAACATCATCTTTCACTCCGCATTCTTTTCTAAAGACATCGTTCCGGATGCGGTCAATACGCTTTATATCACACATTCTACGCCTTTATATTATTATAAGGATAACAGGTATTTATGTTCTTACTGAACTTGTGGTGAGATAGAATTTTGAACAAACAGCTGGATTTAGAGAGATTATTCATCACTGAACAAAGGATACGAATCTATTTTTAAAGTAATATTTGCATAAACGTTCGGTCGCATTTTTTAAATGCTCTGTTCAATATGGGCCGCTAAATGTGGTCATTGTTACAGTATGTGATCACACCGTAAGTCATAAATACCGTGATACTACAATTGTTTTACACTCAACGGTTGCATTTGATTTCTTTATATTTTGTAAGAGCAGATGTTACTGTTAGGTAGGTTCAAAATATCCATCTTATCCACTAAGTTATACCCTGGGTCCCCGGTAAACACGGATCTTGGGAACCGTAAGGAACAAAAGTAAACCGTAAGTATTGTACAAAAAATATTAGAATTAGCAAGTTCTAGTTAATGGATCCTTAAAGTTTGTGAAATTATCTTTACTTTAAATGTTGAAAAAATATACATTAGTAAATATATTAAGAGAACTCGAGCCGAAAATTATGCGTAAAATTGATGACTTTCAGGGCTTCATAAAACCTGGGTGTAGTTGATAAATTGACATATTTTTTACATTTACACTTTTATTAATAAACTCGAAGTAGCGACGTAGTAACTAAACTGTATTTCATCTCCGTCTAACAAATCTGCAGTTCATTATGATAGACGGAGACGAAACACAGTTTAGTTACTACGTTGCTACTTCGAGTTTATTAATAAGAGTGTTAGAGTGTGTAATTTCACATACTTTAAGGGTCTATTAACTAGAACTTGCTATTTTTAATAAGTTTTGTACAATACTTGCCAAGGACAAAAGCCTCATGCGTCTCCTTAAGTCACATTTTAAAAATTTCCCCGGGCGGGAAGCACTAAGCTCGAAAAGTCTTTTAATGGGAACAAATGTTTGTTTATTCAAAATGTTTCACAGAACGTGTTCTGAAGTTAACTATTTTCACAAATGCCGTGTCCCCGAGACAAAGTAGTTCTGTTCTGCATAAATGTATGTCGCTTTGCACCCCTTTGGTGTTTGTCATGTACTCAGACGAAAGTGAGATACGCTTTGACGATTCACTGAAACGGTGAAGATTTTACTTTAAAAGTTGGAGCGCAGATATTTTTGAATTGGCTCTTGTTGTTTTGCATATCAGTAGTAGACGATTGATTCCTACAGTTCCCTGTTTTGTATTCTGACTGATAGAAAATGTTTCATTTAAGGTGCCCACCCATTCGTCCAATCCCCGGCGCGCCGCCGTACGGTCCACCGAAACTGACCACAGATTCGTCCAATTCTTATAACAAATCTAGATCTTATGGCGGCCGGAATGGGAAATTTTCGGTGCGGTGCCACCATTGGTATGTGTGGCCTATGTTTTTATTTTGGAGATATAGCCTTTCTCAAGAATTGAGCTATCAAATGCAAAAATATTTTTCAAATCCAACTGGTAGTTTCAGAGATAAGCGCGTTCAAGCAAACACAGCTTTATTATTAGTGTAGATTCGAAAAAACCAGTGAACCATGACAAAAAATTGATCAATCCGGAAAAATTATAATTGTAGTTACCTACTATCTGTTGAATAGAAAATAAATCATCAAAATCGGTTCACAACTGGCTGTGTAATTAATAAATAATACAAAAAAAAATTGAGAATCTGCTTTTTCTTTGAAGTCTGTTAAAAATACTCCAATAAATTGACAACTGTAAATGTGGTTATGATTAAACTACAGGATGGTAAAAATGAATATCTGATCTATTAATAAAATTAATAACTCTGATTATTCCCAATTTAACCTGGAATTTCAAAATAGTAACCCTCTTTTATAAATTGTTTTTTTTTTTGCATAATTAGAAGATCATTATCTTCATTGTTAAAGGTCGTGTCTATCCTGAAGAGGTAGAGATCATCACTTTCTGGACAATACGCCTCCCCGTCTTGGGCAGTCCTTGTGCCATCAAACAGCGGTAAACCGCGGCGGTCAACGATCTCCCCATTAGCATTTCAAGGTTGACAGAGCAGTCGTGGTCAGTCATGGCGGTCCACAGCGCGACGCTCCTTGTATTGACTCGCCATGGTTAACTTTTTTCCGTGTTACGGTTCCAGGGTACCCAGCGGAAGACCTAGTCTCCCTCGTTCAGCCGATGGTATTTTGTGAGGCTATATCAAACGATTGGCTAGTTCTGTTGAGATTTATTTTTATGTTAAATAGTTAACTTTCTTGGGAAGAATAGTGCAGTGGTTTCCCCTTGCCTTCTGCATCAGACATTTTGAGACTATTTAGGTCTTCAGGCTTGCTGTAGCCTCTTCCAACCTGTATAGTACGCCAGAGCCTCGTTTGTTGACATGACATTTGGGGTCGGATAGATCTTATTTGAGCATACACATTTTAAAAGGTGGAACAGTATTTTATTAATTTTTCCATCCAGCTAATTTATTTGCGCGCAGTACTCTCGTCCTCCTAATAGGCAGTGGCTTATTATTCGAATCGTAAACAAGGAATATCTCATAGTTCACAATAACCGTCCGCAACAAACTACTTGGCTTAATGAAGTGCATCCAGTATCGCAGTTTCAATAGGAAAACGAGATGAAAGGCATAATGCACCCTGTACATTCATTATGTAAATTCAATTTCACTGTGTGGTGTATGAATTGAGAAGCGCAAGCTCCTATCGGGTGGGACTGTATGCTAATTTTGGCCAATACACTGTTCATTTGGTGAATTTTGATAATAATGGTCTGTGTGTGGTTTCAAAGGGAAATTTATCGTCATTTATTTATTATACCATTGGCCGTTTTCAGCAAACAATAATTAGATCCTTCTTAGCTGAATGGTTCTTTTTTGTTTCACCTGTTAAAAAATCCTCAAAGCAACTAAATTTTTTTTCTTCACGGGTTATATGGTTTTTGGAGTGCTAAGAATGAACATGTTTGGTATGAAGGAACGTCTTATTAAGCTAACTTTAACAAGTGGAATTCCCAGGTTCAATTCTTACCCGAAGGCTTCTTTTAAAAATAGTAGAGATCTTATCCATCTTACCATATGATTTTTTATGTATTTGAACAGCTGTATTTTCCCTTAATGTTTAAGGACAAAAAAGAGGTCATAGGTGAATTTCTTTCCTATTCAAATGTTTCACGAAATACGAAAAAACAATAGGCATTTCCCAATCTCTTTTTATATTGTGGAACAAAAAGTTTTTTCATCAAATAGTAGCTAACTGTGAACTAAACAGTTATTGTTGTTGAGGTAGAATCTGTCTGTGGAATTGAAAAAGTTGGACTATTCTAGCCTTTGTATGTATAATGGTCCGAAATATATGGAAATTTACTGTAGCCCGCGGCTTCGTCCACAACATTTTGTACAAGCAACGTTACAGAGTTTCTATGGCCACCTTCCGGCTCCATCATCAGGACCCTGGACATCATCTAGGACCAAAATACTTGTGAAGACAAATGAAACGAGCTCAAACTCGATGGGATTAGGTCGTTTCGTTACAGAGTTCTACTATCCACGTCCTGGATTCATCATCAGATCAGATCGATGGTACCAAATTGTATTGTCATCCGAATTCCATATATTTGCTAAGCTTCAAATCGATTCGACGTTCGTTAAATATGTCTTGCATACATATTATTATTTAGTTAGTTACAGATGAAGCTAAGTACAACCGGACACCCATCCTATGTCTGATCTTGTTGTAGCTACGCTGCGAAATTGATGTTAACTTTATCATGGATATTTCTCTCATACCTTATTTCGGGATGAAAATATCGCGTTATTTCACATTCTAAGACAAATACCTACTCTTACTCAATGGGTATACCATGGGTATACACTACTCAAGCCACCACGCCCCAAAAATATGTTTAGATAGTTCAAATAAGAGGGAAAATAAGTGTAAGCATGTGTGACTCTCAAAGAAGCAAATAGGCCAAATAGGCTTCACAAACTTGCTTACCCTGAATGACGTGTTCTATTGTAGGTATATTTTATTGCTCTATTAATATATTTTGTATTTTGCAAAGAACCGGTTGAAGATAATGTAGTCAAATCTTGTATTCATGATGCGTAAGAAATATGCAAATTGCCTTTTATATAAATAACCGTTGCTAAGTATTAAAGTCTAAATGCTCGAACAAAGTTCATTTTATTATAATAATGGTTATTTTTGTTTATTGTTTGCTGTTCGGGTTTTAATTTATAGAGCAAATCAAGGGAAAAATTATTTTATCAGTGATTTTGTAATAAATAGTTTCTCTAAAGAAGACGCAGTGAAAGCTGATATTAGGAAAAGTAGTTATCGCTGGTTTGGTTACGTTAAAATAATGATCTATTCAATCGATCAATACAATACATGTTTAATAAAAGTACACCTAGGTCGTTCTCTGTCAGCATTTCCTGTCACTTCTGCCTTATTTTTTTAGTCAATCTTTCATGCTTCATTCTTTTAACGTTATAACGAGCGAAAGAGATATGTCAGGATTGTAACAAATGGCATTCGATTGTCTCTGCCTACCCCTCTTGGGATATGTGTGAAATAGATAGATAAAAATAATATTTTATTTTTTTATTTTAAATATTTATTTTGTATCTATGTATAAATCGGAGAGACAGATTATTTCTTTGCAATCCCGGAGTGACACCTACTTGAAGATAAATTTAAAGCCGCAGATATATTCTGGGAGGAAGGTGGCTCAAGTTAATTTTGATCGCCAGATAATGGCCTCTGAATTACAAGAGCTTTAAAGTTGTATGTCAATAAAAAAAAGTCTAATTGAATAACTTTTCAGTAGTAAAAATAATTTGATTCGAGATTAATTTGAATAAAATTAGAGAAACACATCATGAGAATCTTTTATAACTCTAAGTTTTCTGTAAATCCTTACTAATATTTTAATGAGAAAGTGTGTACCAGTTATCTCAGATTTTTTTTCGGTTCGGCCGCTGTATGATCAAGATTGAAGACAGGCCACACATTAGCAATGTAAATCATACGATCTAGATCACATGCAATTAACTCACCCACACAGACACACAAGATTCGATTAAACAAAGACGTGTGTGTGTGTGTGACAGATCGTTCCGGTCATCGAAATCAACCACAAATACAACGATTTGAAAACGGATAGAGGGCCGCGCGATAAGAATTGGACGAGTCTGTGGTCGATTTGGGTGGACCGTACGGCGACCGGCCGGGGATTGGACGAATGTGGGCCACCTTTACGCGCTAAAACAGAGCAACGGATCGACGGGATAGTGACAAAGGCTACTTTTCCCAGAAATCCTTCTGGATAAATTTTTACTTTTCAAAAATAATGCGACTCGGGGCGACAGTATTAAATAATATTGTTACGAGCTGGGGTTCGAAGAGATTTAAAATACCGATTAAATAAACAAACTTTACTTCAACACCACAAAAATACAGTTACATAAATGAAAACACTAAAATAACACTTAGTCGCACTAAATTCCACTTCACTGTTTCGCTTTGATCGCTCTGATTCGCACTGTGTCCCTTGCGGCAATGATCCTCTGTTTATATTGCCCACCGAACATTCGAGAAACGCCGAGATTGTTGTACAAAGTTGTAGACGCGGCTCGATGCGAATCGGCGCCAAATACCTACACACAGATCGCGCCCGATTTTGGTACCTATGGCTAGGCACATACGGTCCATTTTCGTTTGTACTTGATTCTCTGTGGATGTTTCTAGAGACGTCTATCGACCTTGATGTGTTTAGGTATTTATTTGTGCGATTTAAGTACCTATTCGTTACACTGCCCCCCGCTTAGACTTGCTCGTCCCGAGCAATATTCGAGCCTTTGTAAGGAGCCAGTCGATCAATATGGACAACCTTTAACTGTCCACGCGGGCATCGTTGGATCCGATAGGTCACGTCATTGATCCTCGTGATGACCTTATACGGGCCTTCCCAGCGGTTCTGCAGCTTGGGAGATTTGCCTTTTCGGCGTTTCGGGTTGTGCAGCCACACCAACGATCCCTCGTCAAAACCGTTACTATTGAAGTTTCTATCGTACCTGGTCTTCATCTTTGTACTGGCCACAAGACTGCTCTGACGAATCTGGTCATGTATGTCGCACATCTTGTTTTTCAGGTTCGATACGTAGTCACTTACAGGTTGCGGCGCATCCGGAGGTCCGCCGGTCAGGAGATCAACTGGTAGTCGGAGTTCTCTCCCAAAGTTGGCATAAGCAGGAGTCACCTTTATGCTTTCATGCTCTGCGGATCGATATGAGAGCAAGAACAAGGGAATATATCGGTCCCAGTCCCTCTGGTGATCCTCAACCAGTTTCGCTAAATGAGTCTCCAAAGTGCGGTTGAACCTTTCAACCATTCCGTCGGACTGTGGGTGATACGCCGTAGTCCTCGTTTTATTTATTCCCAGGAGACGGCATACTTCCTGGAACAACTGCGACTCAAAGTTACGCCCTTGATCAGAATGTATCTCCAATGGTAGCCCGAACCTGCAGAATACTTCGTTGACCAACTTAGTCGCCACTGTTGTCACTTCCTGGTTGGGAATTGCGAAGACCTCCGGCCACTTCGTGAAGTAGTCCATCACGACCATGAAGTACTTGTTCCCGTCTTCAGTGGCCGGGAACGGTCCAGCAACGTCCACCGCAATTCGTTCCCATGGAGCGCCAACATTGTACAGCTGCATACGTCCCCTCGTACGTGTTGTAGGTCCTTTCACGGCCGCACATACTGTGCACTTACGACACCAATCCTCGACATCTTGCCGGCAATGAACCCAATAAAATCGTTTCCTGATTTTCGCCAGGGTTCGATTCATGCCCAGATGTCCTCCCGAGGATCCATCGTGCACGGACTCAAGCACTGCGCGCACCTTTGACCTAGGCACGACCAGCTGCATCAATGTCTCCTGTCCACTTGGCGACTCCCACTTGCGGTACAGCAACCCGTTGTGCAGCACTAGACTTTCCCACTGAGCCCAGTAGCTTTTCGTGGTGGAACTCATGGCTGATAAAACATTCCAGCCGGGCCTTGGAACATTCTGCGTCTTCCATTCCATTATCGGCGCCAAGTTGTTATCCTTGAGTTGCTCGTCTCTCGTCCTCTCGTTCGCCCATTCGTCACTAAGGTTGTTAGTCGTAATGACTTTGATGACAGAATCACCGATTTCACGCCTCGAGCAGTGTTTACAATCTTCAGGGCACGGCCTGCGTGACAGTGCGTCAGCGTTGCCATGCGTCCGTCCTCGTCGATGTTCGTTCGTCATCTCACATGGCGTCCCGTTGACCTCGCCGGCGATCACCAGACTGTTCCCGTCGAAAACTTGTCGGATGGTAACTTTTGGGGCTGTGTCACAATCAGCCAGTACCCGCCCCGCGGCTCTGGCTGTTACTCGTTTCCCGGAAGCTCCGTAGTTACGGCACGGACATCAGCTTCGACGTCCCGTTTCGGCACTCGTTGATCCGTGCCTTGTCGTTTAAGCGCCGGGCAGCTTGCTTTAAGGTGCCCCGGCTTGTGGCAGTAGAAGCAGCGGGGTAAGTAGCTACGTCTCTCTGCTACAGGTGTCGTTGTTGGAGTAGCCTCCTCCGCCACTTGTCGCAATCGCTGAGAACGAGGCTCCTGTCTCACGGCTTCCACCTCTAGAGCATGGGCCAGTGCATCTTTCAGGGCGCTGTGGTGGCCCAGACGAACTGCAGCTCTGACCTCCATGCTGCGGATGCCGTCGATAAATGCTTGAACGAGGTTTGCAGCAATGAACTCTTGTCCGGCAGATGGGTACGCCTTCCTCACGATCTTCTCGATCTCCAGAGCCCATTGTTGCAGATTCTCACCAGCATGTTGCGTCCTGTCCCTCAGCTGCGCTCGGTAGACGTGCTCCAGGTGTTTGTCGCCGTACCTGGAGTCCATTGCCTCGATCAGGTTCCCGTACGTGGTGCAGCTGTCTGGAGAGGCTTCCAGAACCGACAGTGCACGACCCCTTAAAGCCACTGTCAAGGCGGTCAGAGATTGCTCGTCTGTCCAGCCGTTGGCAGAGGCGACCGTTTGGAACTGCAATTTGTACGCTGTCCAGGACGTAGTCCCGTCGTACGGCGGCACCTTGACTCGAGGGCCGGAGACGACGACGCCTCCAGAAACAGGAGCGGTCAGCTTCAGTTTCCTTACTTCATTCTGGAGCCCCTTGCATTGGCTGTCAAGTCGTGCCTCCAACTCTCCGTAGCGGTCGTCAAGTCTTGCATCCAGTTCTCTGCTCATCCTAGTCTGTATTTCCTTGCAATGCTGTTGGAGGTCTTCATAACGAATGTCGAGGTCTTCGATTCTCTCCTCGTGCATGTCTGTAACCCTCTGTAGCTGCTTCACCTCCATAGTCACCTTTCCCAGTGACTCTGAAAGCAGCTCCTTAAGGTTAGCAGACTGCTCCTTTAACAGCCGGCAAGTCTGCTCCTCCCGAAGTCTGGCCTCCTCCTCTTGTCGTCGGGCCTGCTCCTCCTGACGTCGGGCCTGTTCCTCAAATAGGTTTCGAGTCTGCTCCTCCTGACGTCTGGCCTCCTCCTCCTGTCGTCTGGCCTGCTCCTCCTGACGCCGGGCCTGCTCCTCCAATAGCTGCCGAGTCTGCTCCTCCTAACGCCTGGCCTGCTCCTCCTGACGCCTGGCCTGTTCCTCCTGACGTCAGGCCTGCTCCTCCAACAGCTGTCGAGTCTGTTCCTCCTGACGTCTGGCCTGCTCCTCCATCAGCCGAACCAGCATTCCCATGTCGGTTGCCTGAGGAGCACCCGCAGGACCCGCAGCACCCGAATCAACTCCAGCACCACCAGCAGCAGTTCCGGAACCACCAGCTGTAGTGCCAGCAGCACCAGCAGCGGCTCCAGCAGCAGCGGCCTCGTCGACCTCCTCGCCGTGATATCCAGCAGTAGTTTGTCGTGTTTTGGGTCGCCGTGATAACGACGAGTCACGTGGTGTAATCGGCATTTTTGAATCCCACACTCCTGACACCAATTTGTTACGAGCTGGGGTTCGAAGAGATTTAAAATACCGATTAAATAAACAAACTTTACTTCAACACCACAAAAATACAGTTACATAAATGAAAACACTAAAATAACACTTAGTCGCACTAAATTCCACTTCACTGTTTCGCTTTGATCGCTCTGATTCGCACTGTGTCCCTTGCGGCAATGATCCTCTGTTTATATTGCCCACCGAACATTCGAGAAACGCCGAGATTGTTGTACAAAGTTGTAGACGCGGCTCGATGCCACTCGGCGCCAAATACCTACACACAGACCGCGCCCGATTTTGGTACCTATGGCTAGGCACATACGGTCCATTTTCGTTTGTACTTGATTCTCTGTGGATGTTTCTAGAGACGTCTATCGACCTTGATGTGTTTAGGTATTTATTTGTGCGATTTAAGTACCTATTCGTTACAATATTAAAAGAATAAATTGTTCAACATAATTTCAGCTTTCATAATATTTTAATGTTGCCCTGTGGCGTGTGCAAAAAATCACATAGATCCATTGCTCTATTTCCATTATATTTAAATTCCATACATTAGGGTTCCGTAAGAATATTGCATATTTTGCAATCGAATGAAAGCGCCAAAATCTTTTACGTTTCAAACGGAGCGGAAGTTTGGTAGAGGAATAAAGAAATAATTTTGAGGAAATAATGTTATGCAATACGTCCAAGGAACCCTTGGGGCAAGTCCGAGTCACGCTTGACCAGTTTGCCAAGGTTGGGACACCCCAAAAGCCCGGTTTGTGGTTTAATTTAATAAAAACTCACGTCACGTGCCGGTATCACAGCGGGAATCCTTCCAATGTTTAGGCAAACTGAACAGAGCCTCTTATTTCCTTTGAAATATTTGTACAATTTTTGTACCTATATAATATTGCTAGCTGTTTCTCACGGCTTCACTCGCTATTTTTATTATTACATCGGGTTATCGTGTTACCATTATGCATTTAGCCCATGAAATTTTGAAGCGTACCTTACCCATTCATTCATTTTACTATGATTTTTGGTGGAAAATTTGAATAAAACTATTATTATTTAAACCTCTGTAATTCCCTCGCTCCTGAAAATGGATTAATTTTAAATGAGTTCGAAAAAAATGAGAAGATTCTCAATTCGGACCGTATTTTCTTAATGTATTTAAATACATTACAAAGTTACATTACATTGAAGTAACTTCAACAATTGTGAACCAATTTTAATGATTTATTTTTTAGTCGACAGATAATTCTTTTAGATTGGTCCAATTTTCTTCTCATGAAAATTAGTTAACCGATTTTTTTATAAAACTGAGGAAATAATTTCTCGAAGGACAAATCATTTCAGTAATTTTTCAGGAATTCAGTAATTTGCCTCTGTTTACGTCTGAAAATTATATTATTATATTATCAAATTATACGACGAAGTATAATTATCCCTAATAATATTTTCACAAATATAATAGTCGGATTTTGCTATTTTTGCTACGCATATTTTATATTTTCACCATGGCGGGCATTTTCAGCTTCATGACTTTGCACACATATATTTTGTATTAAAAAAGCTATATAAAACTATAAAAACAATACTTACAAATCACAACCAGTTTCTGAAAGTAAATAAAATACAAACAAATGGACAACGTTTCTGAAAAAGATATCGAGTAGAAAACTATTTTTAGACATTTCAATAGACGTGGGTGTTAATACTTGAATTTGCCACCAGTAATAGAAAAAAATAAAGCTCATGTCAAACAAAATATACGATATATCGCCGGTTTCCCTCTAAAGTAAGAATTATGTCCTTTTTTTAGATCTCGTAATCCTAGGACTCACAGTGCTTAGGGAAATCCTTTTTTCTTTTATTGTGATAAATTTCGATACAGTGCTGAAAATGGTTGACGATGCGTGGTGTTACATACAGAGTAGATTTTGTAACGTTGAATATATTAAGTCCGTATATAATTTGACTACAAAACTTGACACATTTCCGTGAATTGCCATCAAAAACGATTGACATTATGTCATACGGACGGACATGAGCAACTAATAGGTTTTCGCTATCTGGCTACGAAGCTCTAAAAACATTTAAAAAAACGAGCGAGTCTTACAGTAGTCGCCATATGATATGTAACATCTGACATCTCACCTTGGTAATTGAAAACATTAACACTTTATACAAAACACTGTAGGTTAAGCGCACAGCTGATGCGTTCTCCTTCTCTATTTCCTTTCTCTTTCTCGTCACACAGTACCAACCTCTTGGAAAATGGGTTGGTACCATCTGACGGCCAAATCTACTACCGCGCGAGTAGAGTCAAGAGAGAGATTGGTCAAATCAAATACCGTGCGCTTCCCCGGCTTCCTGTTACACACTTCCGTCCCTTTTTACGAAATCACTCCCACAGATTGCAGGAAATCGAGAGGAAATTATGTTACACATCAATAAATTAAATAACTATAAATTACCGGACTCCCATGGAAAGTAAGAATACCTAGTATAGGACTAAGTTTCAAGAATCTAGATTCACTTGAGCTAAAGACTATATCTTTCCGTAATTTAAAATGTGACATATTTAATGTATGCCGAAAAATTTTCGAGATAAAAAGTAAATCTCTGTACACAAAAAACACGTCGATTCGTTGCTTTGTTTTAACGTGAATCAAGAACAAACAAACAAACAAACAAACGCAATTATAATATTAATTAGGACTGCCGATCCGATCCGATTTTATGAAAAATCCCATTTTCCCGATCCTCCAGCTGTGCAAAAAATCACGTCGACCCGATGCTCCAATTTGATATGAAAGAATTTAAGGACAAAAGTATCGGACCGGTTTTGATCAATATGACTAAATGTGGGCATTGTTTCCATATTTCTGGCCACGCCGCAAAGTGTAAAGGCCTCGTGCATTTTAATGTACCAACCCATCTGAATAATTGACCGCTAAACATTCATGTAGAACCTTTTATAGGATTAAATATATATTTACTTATGTCCGGGGTTTACGTTCATATCCCACTAAATGTATAAATAATTTTTTCAGGCCAAAATATTTTTTTCATTCTCCCATAAATCGCGAGGCGGAACTTTTTTAATATGCCCTCCAATATTATTTATATAATTCAAATGTAACTCGCTTAGGCCTACTGTCCACTGAGGCGTAGCTTTATAGACGCGTATTCGTCATTATAAGCTTGGTTTGGGTAGGCCTTCTTGCTGCTTACTTTATTCAAGCAATAGTTTTGGTCTGGTTTTATTGTGGTTATCGAGTCTACAATTGCTTGTTTTGGCATTCACTAAGCCTCTGTCAAAATGTCTATGCCGTTTTTAATATGGTTTTCTGTTTGACACAAAAGTTTAGGATGTGGTTTCGAGGTGGCTTCAATGTAGAATGACATGCCATCGACATTACTGTCGATAGGTTTTAAAAACCAAAGATAGAGAGTAGGTACGCAGGGCAGGCAAGTTGTGTTGAACCTGAGTAGGTAGTAAGTTATAGGGATATAAGAGGAAAAATAATCTTCAAACATTAACATTAAAGGAAATATTTGATACCGACAATAAAACAGCTTAGAGAAATAATATAGGTATAGAGATTTGTTAGGATAGGATATTATATTCTAAGGTAGGAATAAACATTTCACGTGTCATTGTTTGCAAAATTAAAGGAGAATATATTTAGATACCTCGCACAAACATTGTATAAAAATAAACTTAGGAATAACTGGCAGAGCTAAGTAAAACGGGCGGCCACAAATATCTAAAGGTAATAATATAAATGCCTTTTAAAAAAAGTGTACCGACTTCCAAAATTATGCACAAGTCACTATAAAAAAACCCAAATCGCTTCAAGTGTGCCTATAAAATTTGAAGAGTTCTCGATTTCTCCAGGATCCCATGGGACCATCTGGAAAGTACCCTTTCAAAGAAAAAAAAATTCCAAATTGGTCATGGCGACTTCAAGTAATCGGGGAACATATATAAAAAATCCGACGAATTGAGAACTCCTCCTTTTGTAAATAATTAATAAACATGTTTCTATGATATTTCTGATAGTATCGCATCTATTTTGAAATAATATTTCTACTAATAAAATATCGAGTTTATGTAACATTCTCGACAGAAAGTAAATACACGATAATTTAGCTCAAGGTTGAGATACTTTATTTCCAGAAATTACAAAGAGCTTTTCAGCACATAGGTATTAAGATTTTTTGAAATTCGGTATTTAAATAAAAAAGGTAATATAATGTTATATATTTTCAAAGTTTTACCGACAGATAAAAGTAGACCGCTAGTAACTTGCCTCGTGGTACTACCAGCAATAGAAATGAGTTGAGAAATGTGGCAAAATGGCTACTTACCTAAAAAATGACGTCATTTTGTCGTCTGCCGGTAAAACTTTGAAAATTTATTATAAAAAACTATTGCATAGAAAAAATATATTCAAATTAGTTTCTTTGAAATAATCCCGGCCATGTACCAATGGGTTTTTTTAATAAAAACTTATGTACATAATCCATAGAGTACTAAGCCTAAGGAGGGGCCATAGACAGGCTGCCCCTTTCGCCAATTTTTTGCTCTTTGAATAGTTAAAATGACCCCGGTGCGCGTAATAAGTTATCTTAGGTTTCGTTGGTCCAGTATCGATTTGTGTCGCGAGACAGAGCTCTAGAAAAATAGTTAAATGTGATGTTTTAAATTGGAAAGGCGATCTAGGATGTCAAACTTGCGGGAACATAGTGTTTCCAATCATTAATTGTAATTATTAAGCTTGTATTTTAGCATAATCATTATATATGCCGTTACGACAATAAAGTAACAGAAAAATACAGTGATACAGGGGTCTACCTCTCCCCCCGCCAAAAGTAGCAGAAAAAATTGTTCGGTGATTTACACTCTACACGACTCCTTTAGTATATAGACTGGCGGTTGATACTTATGTTATCATCATCGAACGGCATTTAGTGAAACTTTTTGGCACCGGGTTCATTTCAACTAATTCGACCCCGCTGAATACGATTCTGCCCGGTGCCAGCCCCTCCCCCGCCCCCTTTTCCCTCTACCCCCCAAAACGTGTCCCAAAACGCGGTTTTTTTCATTTTCTACAAAAAATAAAAGAGCTAGAATAAAACTGTCAATGATAAAAATAATCTTCATTAAATTCTTTACAACATTCATAAACAAATTATTTTGATAGGACTAATAACATATGAATCAAGTTTGCCCAAACTGCATGAAATTTTTTTTTTTTGTAATATTTTTTCATTTGCTCTCAATTAATCGAAAAACCACCGAAGCTATGATAAAATAGCCAAGAAACGAAATAATCTTGATATATTTGTCTACAAAACAAGACTTAAATTACTGTCATAGGAGTACTGGTTCACGATTTACAGCTCACAGCGCAGACGCCGCCGCAAACATCGAGCTGGTACTAAGTAATGCACGATACATTACAAAGTTATTAACTATTGTTATAATGACATTTTATAGTTGACATGAAAGGCTTCTTCTAAATAAAATATTTTATAATTTGGTCCTTTAAAATGTCGATAATTTAACGTTTTGCAGATAGAGCTATTACAATGTTTCTTGTCAAACACGTTATAAAATTAATGTTTATTATTATGTACCTATTCTATAATATTAAGAACAAAATATTAATAATAAAGTTGACAAAAACTTAAAGACAATATATTATATAAAATGTAATTATATAACTAGGTAAGTATATAAGTAATATATCGCTATATAAAATTATAGTTCCAAATTGTTATAGAAAAATAACAGATTTTAAACAATTATTTAGTTATGAAAAAATGTTTAATATTTAATCGACTCTTCGTGCATCGGAGGGCACGTAAAGCCACAATGCGTCCGAAATTCTTATAAAAATATCATATATTTACGTCTGTTAAAGAAGTGACACATGCTTGGTTCTTATGGACATCTGACAAAAAGTGAATATGATACGTTATAAAAAATATTTCACTTTCTCTATAACTCAGTAGGTACAAACAGAACGATATAACTAAACAGTCAAGGTAGGTTGTTCCTCATGCTTTTGTAGTCCACTGTTGGCACACACCCCTTTACAATAGCAGCCTGGTGCGCTCGGCGGATATGCAATTGAGCAGCATCTGGTGGCAGCGCCTCAGGTGTGGTGACTCTGGAGAAGAGGACGTGCCTTGCCTCATCTGTTGTATTTATAGGAGGTTTCATTTTATACAATCTAACTATAAACTTTTCTGCATCCGCGAGAGCTGCTTCGGTTAATGGGGATACTCCCAGAAAAGCGAATAATCGTACATTATTCACCAAGGGAAAGACGTGACCGTTTTCAACGAGTGTGCTATTTGAAGCCAGAGTCACCTAAGCGGCAGACTAGGGTTTTAGATCACACGAGTTGGGAATCACATTTTCTCCTACTAGGCTACTTTTTATCCCGGAAATTTAGCCCGCACATTTGTATGACAGTAATGACGTATTTTAGGCTTAACTAGGTATTTTCTGAGTATGTGTGGTTTAAAAATTAAATAATTACTTACCAGAGAATAACAGAGCCAAGTAGACATCGGATTCAGTTCCTGTCCGAACTACATCATTCACACACACACACACACTAAGTTTTTTGTCAAAACAACTGAATATTTGCACTGCTGAAAATTTTTAACACGAGCAGAGATTTAGTCTATTATTAGTCTAGTATTACCGACTTATCTAACAAATGTAACACATTTATCAGTCAATTGAAACGCATTCACCGATGAATGGTTATGTGAATATTATGTCGTTGATCTCCATTTTTTAAAATCAAATTGAATAATTTACGATGTCTTGCGAATACTAAAATATGATTCTAGAATTTAGAACTATTTGTGATGGTAATGTTTTCTAAATACGTATGATATTCTCACCATTAAAGTTTTTCAATTGTACCTACTTACTTTTATGTATAGTAATATTACTTACATGTTAGATATGATTAGATTTCCGGTTTTTTTTTTTTCATTTTTTTTATTAATTAAATTACCAAAGCCTTTCATGTCATCTAAAAAGTTAGTTGTATAAAATAGTCAACAACTTTGTGATGTATCGGGCATTATACTCTAAAGTTCGCAGCGGCGCGCGGCGGCGTCTGCGCTGCGAGCTGTAAATCGTGAACCAGTACTCATATCACAATGATTTAGATCTTATTTTATAGACAAAAGTATCAAGATTATTTCGCTTCTTGGCTTACTATCATAGTTTCGGTGGTTTTTAGTTTAACTGAGAGCAAATAAAAAATATTACAAAAAAAAATTTTTTCATGCAGTTTGGGCAAATTTGGTAAGTTATTAGTTCTATCAAAATAATTTCTATATGAATGTTGTAGAGAATTTAATGAAGATTACTTTTGTCATTGACAGTTTTATTCAAGCTCTTATATATTTTGTAGAAAATGAAAAATACCGCGGTTAGGGACACGTTCTGGGAAGTAGGGGGGAAAGGGGGCGGGGGAGGGGCTGGCACCGGGCAGAATCGTATTCAGCGGGGTCGAATTAGTCGAAATGGACCCGGTGCCCAAAAGTTTCACTAAATGCCGTTCGATGTTGAAAGCAGAAGCAATTTGAGAATTTTCCACCAGTCTAATATACTCAAAGACATATTCCTATTTAATAAAGTTGGTTATCAATAATTCCTGAAATGAGATAAAAAATAATGTTGCTCTATGACTCTCTGTGCGAAAAATGACGTAGAACTGTTGCTCCATTTTGGCCAATAAGAAACATGGACAAAGAAACAAACACACATACGCATTTATAATATTAGTTAGGACTGTATTTCGTCTCCGTCTATCATAATGAATTGCAGATTTGTTAGAGGGCGATGAAAAACATTTAAGTTAATACGTCGCTAATTCGAGTTTATTAATAAGAGGGCTAGTGTATATATTTTTTTAGTTCAATCTTAAAATTAAAATAAAGTCACCCGCTGCGTCTGTCTGTTTGTGCGTGCTCTTTTCACGGAAAACATACTACTGTATTGTTGAGTTTTCACTATATAATAGGTTGATACTATTATGTTTCGGAATCAAGTAGTGAAAAAGTTAACTGTCTAATCCGTTATAATACAAAATTATATAGGAAATTGAATTAGAAAAGAATTGTGTAGAATATAATTGCCTTTTAAAAAAAGGTGTACCGACTCCAAAAATTAGGCACTGAAAAGTGTGCTTTCCGAAACCAATTTATAAAAAAAACAAATCGCTTAAAGTATGCCTATAAAATTTGAAGAGTTCTCGATTTCTCCAGGATCCCATCATCAGATCCTGACCTGTTGACCATGGGACCACCTGGGAAGTATACCCTTTCAAACAAAAAAAAACATTTTCCATATCGGTTCAGGCGTCTTCAAGTAAGAGGAAGACAAAACTTTATTATTATAACTTTACTGAACAGTTTAACTCTTAAAATAGCTCCTAAACTAAATTCCTAGATATTTTTGTAGAGATATGAAGGAATCACATGTCTTGTCACTAGAGGACGCGATCAGGCCAGACAGCGATATAGCCAAATCCATTTAGTGTAGCAAACATTCACATTTAGATATCTAGTATTTTTCCAAGTAAACATCACATAATGTTTCCAATCACTTTATTTAAAGAAGGCTTTCAAATATTCACAGTCTAGCTTATAGATAAATTATATTTGCTTATACTAAACGATTTTTAAAATTAAATACACGCCTCATAACTTTTGTCCCATACAAATGACATGCTTCACGACATCTTAAATTACGCGATAACTATATGTCTTCTTTATTTAGTGTCGAAATTTAAATAGCTTTCGAAAGATAAATATGTTTGACATAGTTAGATTTTTTAAATGAGATAAACCTTTTAAAAAAAAGTGTACCGACTTCAAAAATTTGCACTGAAAAGTAAGAAATAATAAAAATTTCGTCGTAGAATTTGAAGACGGTTGATGCCAAATTAGGATACGAAATTAAGTAAACATCTAGGGACATAAAGATCTGTTCAATATTATCTGTGTTTGTACTCATGATCGTTGGTTCCTAATGAATTATCTAGATTAGTGAATTTGGGTACTAAATTATTTCTAATTTGGCACCAACCGTCTTCAAATTCTACGACGAAATTTTTATTATTTCTTACTTTTCAGTGCAAATTTTTGAAGTCGGTACACTTTTTTTTAAAAGGTTTATTTTTCCCTTTTAAGTGATTTTGTTGCCCTGAGAAATAAATAATAACGCAACTAAAAAAAATGATGGAAAATTAAAAAAAATACTGCGGTGGATGGGAATTGAACCTCGAGCAATGTGCACCCTGCGCTGCATCCCATACCTTTAGCCGCTAGACCACCGTCGATACGAAAATTGACAACTTCGTGTCAATAGCAACCGTTGCTAAGGCCTTTCTCTGATATATAATTTTCAGCCGTAAACATAAGCAAATTACTGAATTTCTGGAAAACTACTGAACTGATTTTCGTCATATGTCTGTGAGATGATGACAAGAAATTATTATATCCTTAAAAAAATAAGTCGCCAAAATCAGTATATATTTCATCGAGATATTAAGAAAAAAATACTTATAAAGTGTGATTTTTCAATATTCCTGAAAAACCAGTAAACCAATTTTTATGAGATAAAAATGGGACCAATCCGGAAGAGTTATCTGTCGATTAAAAAAGAAACCATCAAAATCGGTTCACAATTGGCGGAGTTATCGATGTACATACATACATAAAAATACGGTCCGAATTGAGAACCTTCTCCTTCTTTTTTTTTCGAAGTCGGTTAAAAATCAGTTACACCTAAGTTTTATGTAAGTCATAAATTTCACGCGTATTTTCAACCGATTTTGCGACTCAAGTTATCTTAATATATTTACTAATGTACCATTTTCTAGTATTTATCCTTTAGATAATTTCACATACTTACTTTATGAGAACATTAACTACAACTTGCTATTTCTAATAGTTTTTGTATAATACTGGAAGAGCATATGTCCGTTTTGTGTATTTATTCTTCTTTCTCATGTATCTGGTACGTGAATCTGGCCTATCTTATCTTATCCTTGGTTATTTTATCGATTATTTTTGCAGTGTATCTCATTAACAACTTTTAAAGAGATATCGATAAAATAAGACGCGCTGTTTACTGAGTTCATTGCGCAAAGAAACCTGCTAAGAGCAAGCAATGACTTTGAAAATATCTATTAAATTGAAGAGCAAAAGCATTAAAAAAGTTCGATCGGTTTATATTTAAAATATTATTTATTAGCATGAGAGATATCGGTCATTTTTGCAAGCGTTTTGTGAACTTTTGAACTTGGGAACGAAATTATATCCATCATCAATCTTGCCAAGGGTGTAGTTTGAAAATTGGACAAAAAATTTTGCGCTTGCTTTTTATAAAGATCCATCAATTATTTATTTATTAATACCGTTGGACTTGAAGCTGTATGTCTATCTATTTATCTATCATCACGCCTTTTACCCCAACTGGGGTAGACAGGGTCATTTGTTACGATCCTGACATACCTCTTTCGCTTCTTTTATATTCATCGTACCTTTCATACATGCTCGGCGATTGTGTGTACTTTTAATATTTCCATAGGTCGTCCACTGCTTGCATTTCCTTTCACTTCATCCATATAAACCTTTTAAGTCTTCATTTAGAATCTTTCATCCTTCATTCTTTGAACGTGTCCAAACCATAGTAAACTACTTATCTTCATTTTAGTCACAGAATCATCTTTCACTCCGCATCTACTCTAATGACCTCGTTCCGGATGCGGTCAATACGCTTTATACCACACTTTCTATACGTAAAGACAACATTTCTACTGCATTTATCTTACTTTCATGCTTCTTATTCCATACCCAAGTCTCGCTTCCATAAGTAAGTGATGGAACTAAAACTGAATTTAATTTTTCAACAATAATAAGTAGGTATACCTACATTTTCATTGCCAGTTACATCCAAATCGTTCGTACTGCCTCGAGTCAATATAGGCCCTGATAGGCCCCCATTAAAACGTTGCAATAATTATGGAACCTCTTGATCTTAGATCAACCATATTTCATTTTGGACCTTTGAGGTGCTCGATCTATCAACTTAGTTTAGGTATACCTATATCTAGAGAATAATTGCTAACGTTTCAAATGTCAGAGTCGTACCCCATTTAGACAAAAAAATAATTTAATGTATCAATTAAACACGAATCAGAAGGTGAAATTTAGAGTTAAATGACTAGCATTACGGGATTAACGGTGCGATTATCTGGGAGCCATTAAATTTTACGACCTTTGAACGTTTGTGCTATCATTAAAAAATGTATATTTTTTCTCTGAAAGGAATTGAAAGTAGAATAGAAAAAAAAAATTAATGTGGGGATTAATATTTGAAGACAGACAGAAAAATACAGTAATGACAGACGGACGGACTGCGGAACCTTAGTAATACTTAGTTTGGGTACAGAACCCTAAATATAGAACTAATGGACCAATTTGGTTATTTTTTTAAAAGTTCGTAATAGTCTGAATGTGATTTTTAGGGAAAGATAAATTGGAAAATTTGCATGGAAAATAGGAAAATTCGGGAACTCGCTTGTGGGTATGAACTCAAGACCATAATAGGGGATGAACGTTAATGTGGGCTCTACGGGCAAAGCCGGGGCGGAAAACTAGTACTAAATAAATATTATTTTATCAAATTACGTAATTCCATAGGCAATGTACTGAAGAAATATGATGTGAGTGCTTTTTAAGATTCCGTAGCCAAATCGCGAAAACGGATCCCTTATAAGTCCATCACAGGCTCTCGGCCATCTTTCCATCGATTTTTATGATACATAAATACTTTCACGCTTGTATAACAAAGGGGTAGGCAGAGAGTATGGAGCGACACTTCTCTAGATCTTTGCATACTTCATTCACATCCTGTTCCCCACTTTCCCACCGACTGCCAGCAAGGCCTGATAGTGACAGTGATAGTGTCTTTCCAATGTTTGTTTGTATAGTTATTTTGTCACATGTTAATAGTTTGTGTTATAGTTGTGTTCGTATAGTAGACATTTTTATTGTATAGTTGTGTCTAGTATAGTATAGTGTGTTATAGTTAAATAGCTGTTTGTATAGTCATATCCGTGTAGCTTATAGGTAATATTGATAGTTGTTAAGTTACATGTGTTTATATAAACTGTACATAAAAGTGTATAGTTATATTGTATAGTTTATATATATATAGCTCGCCACGCCCCCTCGCGCGCTCGCTCGTACTATCTAATCATATCATATCTAATCATATCGTCATAATCTATCACAAAACTCTAAATTTTTTTTAAAGCGCTCTTATACCATTATTCTTTAATTATATATATCGCTTTTTTTGTAGCTTATTGAAAATTAAAAAAAAAATATTTTATGATTTTTTAATTTGGCAAAAATAATAAAATAATTATTATTTTAAATTTTCAATAAGCTACCAAAAAATTCGACATATATAATTGAAGGGTAATGGTATAACAGCGCTTTTAAAAAAATTTAGAGTTTTGTGATAGATTATGAAAGAGACAGCAGGGGCAAAGTTAAACTACCCATATTTCATATTCAATAAAACCCATTGAAAAAATAAGAGCTATTTCACTTAGATATATTCAATAAGTAACTATATGGTAAATTACAGTGATACAGGTGGATTATTTACAGAGAAATTGGGAATAGTTTATCCCAGAAAAATTCCCAATATAGGACCCTTAACGAGCAGCCGTCTTGAACGCGCAGCCGTCTTCAACACCGCAGAGCCGTTACACGCAGTACCCGCCCGCCAGAAGTCTCTGAAGATCGACGCAAGACTTCTCATTTCTCCTGTTCTCCAACCTGTCAATAGACGAACAGTGTGGGCTGCCATCGAAGGGGCTCACAGATCCATATATTCTTATGATAATTTACAGAAAAATGCAGTCTGATGGTAATTCAGAGACGCGAACCAAATCATATTTCATTTTACATACATCAATGGCGTCTGGCCCATTGCCGCCTTCCAGCGCACCCAACAGAAGATGTAGTATTTTTCTTAATTTATCATTTAGCAGGTGACCTTGTTGAGGATTCATTGAGATTTTTTGAGATTAAAAAGCTGGCCTAAGTCAAAATTAGGTACTTACATAATATTCCTAAGAATTTATGCATATTATGAATATTCATTTCTTACCAATAAAATATATAAAGAGCAAAAAATCAAAATGACGTAATAGAATCCCTCACGAAATTGGTTCTCTAAAAAGATTTCGTTTATAACTCAAGACCCTTGGACCCTCGGAAATTATATCCTCCGAGATTACTGTAGCACATAAAAGTCACAACATAAGTTGTTTAACAAACAACTCTCTAGTCGAAAAGGAATATATTTTCTTTTAGAATCGCAGGTGCCATGAGCTTCAGTTTCAGGTCCTAGGGTACCCAGCGAAAGGCAAATCTTCCTGATTTTTTTAAATGTGGTAACTCGTGAAGTAAGTACATATATATATATATATATATATAGGGATCCGTAGCCAAATGGCGAAAATTGAATAATTAATTTTTTGCGAAATTTTTTGACAACGATAAATACCTCACATAATGAGGTATAGGACATGACTAACTTTTTTAAGGGCTCCGTCAGAAAACTCTTTCCTCGGTTGTACGAAACCCTGAAAATGTGCATAAACTAAATTGGTTTTGCTACCAATAGCAAACTATTGTCGTATTTTTGCTTTTATTTTTTACGCGAATGAATCAAATCAAACGAATTTACAATAGCGCAGATAATTTATGACGGTAATGTGCTATACAATGCTAGATTGACCCGTGCGAATATTTTACACCGTAGTGGTGTCATTAGGTATTGTTTTCATAGTTCAACTGATCTCCAATAGATGGCGTCGTTTACAAAATAAATTTTGTCCAATTTTAAAAGAAACATTTAATTTTGTTTTTTTTTGTTTATTTTTTTGTCATTAGAGTTAAAATTAATCTTCAAAATGGCGTATCAAACATTAACTTTGATACAGTATTAATAAAGATAGGTATTTGATACCGACAATAAACCTTTTAAAAAAAAGTGCACCGACTTCAAAAATTTGCACTGAAAAGTAAGAAATAATAAATATTTCGTCGTAGAATTTGAAGACGGTTGGTGCCAAATTAGGATACAAAACTAAGTAAATATCTAAGAAGATAAAGATCTGTTAAATATTATCTATGTTTGTATGTACCTACTAATGATCGTAGGTTCCTAATGAATTGTCTATATTAGTGAATTTGGGAACTAAGTTGTTTCTAATTTGGCACCAACCGTCTTCAAATTCTACGACGAAATATTTATTATTTCTTACTTTTCAGTGCAAATTTTTGAAGTCGGTGCACTTTTTTTTAAAAGGTTTATTTTACCCTTTTAAGTGATTTTGCTGCCTTGAGAGACAAATAATAACGCAACTAAAAAAATATTGATGGAAAATTAAAAAAAAATACCCCTGTGGATGTGATTTGAACCATGTAATGTGCTTGTGCATCCTATGCACATTTAACCGCTAGACCATCGTCACGAAAATTGACAACTTCGTGTCAATAGCAACCGTTGCTAAGGCTTTTTCTGATACATAATTTTCAGCCGTAAACAGAAATTAATTACTGAATTCCTGAAAAACTACTGAACCGATTTTCGTCATATGTCTGTGAGATAATGTCGAGAAATTATTATATCTTGAAAAAAATAAGTGGTCAAAATCGGTACATATTTTATCGAGATATCAAGAAAAATGTACTTATAAAGTCAGTTTTTTCAAAATTTCTGAAAAACTAATGAACCAATTTTTATGAGATAAAAATGGGACCAATCCGGAAGAATTATCTGTCGATTAAAAAAGAAACCATCAAAATCGGTTCACAATTGGCGGAGTTATCGACGTACATACATACATAAAAAAAAAAAAAAAAAAAAAAAAAAATACGGTCCGAATTGAGAACCTTCTCCTTCTTTTTTTGGAAGTCGGTTAATGAAAAGTAAGAAATAATAAAAATTTCGTCGTAGAATTTGAAGACGGTTGGTGCCAAATTAGAAACAACTTAGTTCCCAAATTCACTAATCTAGACAATTCATTAGGAACCTACGATCATCAGTACATACAAACATAGATAATATTGAACAGATCTTTATCTTCTTAGATATTTACTTAGTTTTGTATCCTAATTTGGCACCAACCGTCTTCAAATTCTACGACGAAATTTTTATTATTTCTTACTTTTCAGTGCAAATTTTTGAAGTCGGTGCACTTTTTTTTAAAAGGTTTATTTTACCCTTTTAAGTGATTTTGCTGCCTTGAGAGACAAATAATAACGCAACTAAAAAAATATTGATGGAAAATTAAAAAAAAATACCCCTGTGGATGTGATTTGAACCATGTAATGTGCTTGTGCATCCTATGCACATTTAACCGCTAGACCATCGTCACGAAAATTGACAACTTCGTGTCAATAGCAACCGTTGCTAAGGCTTTTTCTGATACATAATTTTCAGCCGTAAACAGAAATTAATTACTGAATTCCTGAAAAACTACTGAACCGATTTTCGTCATATGTCTGTGAGATAATGTCGAGAAATTATTATATCTTGAAAAAAATAAGTGGTCAAAATCGGTACATATTTTATCGAGATATCAAGAAAAATGTACTTATAAAGTCAGTTTTTTCAAAATTTCTGAAAAACTAATGAACCAATTTTTATGAGATAAAAATGGGACCAATCCGGAAGAATTATCTGACGATTAAAAAAGAAACCATCAAAATCGGTTCACAATTGGCGGAGTTATCGACGTACATACATACATAAAAAAAAAAAAAAAAAAAAAAAAAAAATACGGTCCGAATTGAGAACCTTCTCCTTCTTTTTTTGGAAGTCGGTTAATGAAAAGTAAGAAATAATAAAAATTTCGTCGTAGAATTTGAAGACGGTTGGTGCCAAATTAGAAACAACTTAGTTCCCAAATTCACTAATCTAGACAATTCATTAGGAACCTACGATCATCAGTACATACAAACATAGATAATATTGAACAGATCTTTATCTTCTTAGATATTTACTTAGTTTTGTATCCTAATTTGGCACCAACCGTCTTCAAATTCTACGACGAAATTTTTATTATTTCTTACTTTTCAGTGCAAATTTTTGAAGTCGGTGCACTTTTTTTTAAAAGGTTTATTTTACCCTTTTAAGTGATTTTGCTGCCTTGAGAGACAAATAATAACGCAACTAAAAAAATATTGATGGAAAATTAAAAAAAAATACCCCTGTGGATGTGATTTGAACCATGTAATGTGCTTGTGCATCCTATGCACATTTAACCGCTAGACCATCGTCACGAAAATTGACAACTTCGTGTCAATAGCAACCGTTGCTAAGGCTTTTTCTGATACATAATTTTCAGCCGTAAACAGAAATTAATTACTGAATTCCTGAAAAACTACTGAACCGATTTTCGTCATATGTCTGTGAGATAATGTCGAGAAATTATTATATCTTGAAAAAAATAAGTGGTCAAAATCGGTACATATTTTATCGAGATATCAAGAAAAATGTACTTATAAAGTCAGTTTTTTCAAAATTTCTGAAAAACTAATGAACCAATTTTTATGAGATAAAAATGGGACCAATCCGGAAGAATTATCTGACGATTAAAAAAGAAACCATCAAAATCGGTTCACAATTGGCGGAGTTATCGACGTACATACATACATAAAAAAAAAAAAAAAAAAAAAAAAAAAATACGGTCCGAATTGAGAACCTTCTCCTTCTTTTTTTGGAAGTCGGTTAATGAAAAGTAAGAAATAATAAAAATTTCGTCGTAGAATTTGAAGACGGTTGGTGCCAAATTAGAAACAACTTAGTTCCCAAATTCACTAATCTAGACAATTCATTAGGAACCTACGATCATCAGTACATACAAACATAGATAATATTGAACAGATCTTTATCTTCTTAGATATTTACTTAGTTTTGTATCCTAATTTGGCACCAACCGTCTTCAAATTCTACGACGAAATTTTTATTATTTCTTACTTTTCAGTGCAAATTTTTGAAGTCGGTGCACTTTTTTTTAAAAGGTTTATTTTACCCTTTTAAGTGATTTTGCTGCCTTGAGAGACAAATAATAACGCAACTAAAAAAATATTGATGGAAAATTAAAAAAAAATACCCCTGTGGATGTGATTTGAACCATGTAATGTGCTTGTGCATCCTATGCACATTTAACCGCTAGACCATCGTCACGAAAATTGACAACTTCGTGTCAATAGCAACCGTTGCTAAGGCTTTTTCTGATACATAATTTTCAGCCGTAAACAGAAATTAATTACTGAATTCCTGAAAAACTACTGAACCGATTTTCGTCATATGTCTGTGAGATAATGTCGAGAAATTATTATATCTTGAAAAAAATAAGTGGTCAAAATCGGTACATATTTTATCGAGATATCAAGAAAAATGTACTTATAAAGTCAGTTTTTTCAAAATTTCTGAAAAACTAATGAACCAATTTTTATGAGATAAAAATGGGACCAATCCGGAAGAATTATCTGACGATTAAAAAAGAAACCATCAAAATCGGTTCACAATTGGCGGAGTTATCGACGTACATACATACATAAAAAAAAAAAAAAAAAAAAAAAAAATACGGTCCGAATTGAGAACCTTCTCCTTCTTTTTTTGGAAGTCGGTTAAAAATTAAATAATTACTTACCAGAGAATAACAGAGCCAAGTAGACATCGGATTCAGTTCCTGTCCGAACTACATCATTCACACACACACACACACTAAGTTTTTTGTCAAAACAACTGAATATTTGCACTGCTGAAAATTTTTAACACGAGCAGAGATTTAGTCTATTATTAGTCTAGTATTACCGACTTATCTAACAAATGTAACACATTTATCAGTCAATTGAAACGCATTCACCGATGAATGGTTATGTGAATATTATGTCGTTGATCTCCATTTTTTAAAATCAAATTGAATAATTTACGATGTCTTGCGAATACTAAAATATGATTCTAGAATTTAGAACTATTTGTGATGGTAATGTTTTCTAAATACGTATGATATTCTCACCATTAAAGTTTTTCAATTGTACCTACTTACTTTTATGTATAGTAATATTACTTACATGTTAGATATGATTAGATTTCCGGTTTTTTTTTTTTTCATTTTTTTTATTAATTAAATTACCAAAGCCTTTCATGTCATCTAAAAAGTTAGTTGTATAAAATAGTCAACAACTTTGTGATGTATCGGGCATTATACTCTAAAGTTCGCAGCGGCGCGCGGCGGCGTCTGCGCTGCGAGCTGTAAATCGTGAACCAGTACTCATATCACAATGATTTAGATCTTATTTTATAGACAAAAGTATCAAGATTATTTCGCTTCTTGGCTTACTATCATAGTTTCGGTGGTTTTTAGTTTAACTGAGAGCAAATAAAAAATATTACAAAAAAAAATTTTTTCATGCAGTTTGGGCAAATTTGGTAAGTTATTAGTTCTATCAAAATAATTTCTATATGAATGTTGTAGAGAATTTAATGAAGATTACTTTTGTCATTGACAGTTTTATTCAAGCTCTTATATATTTTGTAGAAAATGAAAAATACCGCGGTTAGGGACACGTTCTGGGAAGTAGGGGGGAAAGGGGGCGGGGGAGGGGCTGGCACCGGGCAGAATCGTATTCAGCGGGGTCGAATTAGTCGAAATGGACCCGGTGCCCAAAAGTTTCACTAAATGCCGTTCGATGTTGAAAGCAGAAGCAATTTGAGAATTTTCCACCAGTCTAATATACTCAAAGACATATTCCTATTTAATAAAGTTGGTTATCAATAATTCCTGAAATGAGATAAAAAATAATGTTGCTCTATGACTCTCTGTGCGAAAAATGACGTAGAACTGTTGCTCCATTTTGGCCAATAAGAAACATGGACAAAGAAACAAACACACATACGCATTTATAATATTAGTTAGGACTGTATTTCGTCTCCGTCTATCATAATGAATTGCAGATTTGTTAGAGGGCGATGAAAAACATTTAAGTTAATACGTCGCTAATTCGAGTTTATTAATAAGAGGGCTAGTGTATATATTTTTTTAGTTCAATCTTAAAATTAAAATAAAGTCACCCGCTGCGTCTGTCTGTTTGTGCGTGCTCTTTTCACGGAAAACATACTACTGTATTGTTGAGTTTTCACTATATAATAGGTTGATACTATTATGTTTCGGAATCAAGTAGTGAAAAAGTTAACTGTCTAATCCGTTATAATACAAAATTATATAGGAAATTGAATTAGAAAAGAATTGTGTAGAATATAATTGCCTTTTAAAAAAAGGTGTACCGACTCCAAAAATTAGGCACTGAAAAGTGTGCTTTCCGAAACCAATTTATAAAAAAAACAAATCGCTTAAAGTATGCCTATAAAATTTGAAGAGTTCTCGATTTCTCCAGGATCCCATCATCAGATCCTGACCTGTTGACCATGGGACCACCTGGGAAGTATACCCTTTCAAACAAAAAAAAACATTTTCCATATCGGTTCAGGCGTCTTCAAGTAAGAGGAAGACAAAACTTTATTATTATAACTTTACTGAACAGTTTAACTCTTAAAATAGCTCCTAAACTAAATTCCTAGATATTTTTGTAGAGATATGAAGGAATCACATGTCTTGTCACTAGAGGACGCGATCAGGCCAGACAGCGATATAGCCAAATCCATTTAGTGTAGCAAACATTCACATTTAGATATCTAGTATTTTTCCAAGTAAACATCACATAATGTTTCCAATCACTTTATTTAAAGAAGGCTTTCAAATATTCACAGTCTAGCTTATAGATAAATTATATTTGCTTATACTAAACGATTTTTAAAATTAAATACACGCCTCATAACTTTTGTCCCATACAAATGACATGCTTCACGACATCTTAAATTACGCGATAACTATATGTCTTCTTTATTTAGTGTCGAAATTTAAATAGCTTTCGAAAGATAAATATGTTTGACATAGTTAGATTTTTTAAATGAGATAAACCTTTTAAAAAAAAGTGTACCGACTTCAAAAATTTGCACTGAAAAGTAAGAAATAATAAAAATTTCGTCGTAGAATTTGAAGACGGTTGATGCCAAATTAGGATACGAAATTAAGTAAACATCTAGGGACATAAAGATCTGTTCAATATTATCTGTGTTTGTACTCATGATCGTTGGTTCCTAATGAATTATCTAGATTAGTGAATTTGGGTACTAAATTATTTCTAATTTGGCACCAACCGTCTTCAAATTCTACGACGAAATTTTTATTATTTCTTACTTTTCAGTGCAAATTTTTGAAGTCGGTACACTTTTTTTTAAAAGGTTTATTTTTCCCTTTTAAGTGATTTTGTTGCCCTGAGAAATAAATAATAACGCAACTAAAAAAAATGATGGAAAATTAAAAAAAATACTGCGGTGGATGGGAATTGAACCTCGAGCAATGTGCACCCTGCGCTGCATCCCATACCTTTAGCCGCTAGACCACCGTCGATACGAAAATTGACAACTTCGTGTCAATAGCAACCGTTGCTAAGGCCTTTCTCTGATATATAATTTTCAGCCGTAAACATAAGCAAATTACTGAATTTCTGGAAAACTACTGAACTGATTTTCGTCATATGTCTGTGAGATGATGACAAGAAATTATTATATCCTTAAAAAAATAAGTCGCCAAAATCAGTATATATTTCATCGAGATATTAAGAAAAAAATACTTATAAAGTGTGATTTTTCAATATTCCTGAAAAACCAGTAAACCAATTTTTATGAGATAAAAATGGGACCAATCCGGAAGAGTTATCTGTCGATTAAAAAAGAAACCATCAAAATCGGTTCACAATTGGCGGAGTTATCGATGTACATACATACATAAAAATACGGTCCGAATTGAGAACCTTCTCCTTCTTTTTTTTTCGAAGTCGGTTAAAAATCAGTTACACCTAAGTTTTATGTAAGTCATAAATTTCACGCGTATTTTCAACCGATTTTGCGACTCAAGTTATCTTAATATATTTACTAATGTACCATTTTCTAGTATTTATCCTTTAGATAATTTCACATACTTACTTTATGAGAACATTAACTACAACTTGCTATTTCTAATAGTTTTTGTATAATACTGGAAGAGCATATGTCCGTTTTGTGTATTTATTCTTCTTTCTCATGTATCTGGTACGTGAATCTGGCCTATCTTATCTTATCCTTGGTTATTTTATCGATTATTTTTGCAGTGTATCTCATTAACAACTTTTAAAGAGATATCGATAAAATAAGACGCGCTGTTTACTGAGTTCATTGCGCAAAGAAACCTGCTAAGAGCAAGCAATGACTTTGAAAATATCTATTAAATTGAAGAGCAAAAGCATTAAAAAAGTTCGATCGGTTTATATTTAAAATATTATTTATTAGCATGAGAGATATCGGTCATTTTTGCAAGCGTTTTGTGAACTTTTGAACTTGGGAACGAAATTATATCCATCATCAATCTTGCCAAGGGTGTAGTTTGAAAATTGGACAAAAAATTTTGCGCTTGCTTTTTATAAAGATCCATCAATTATTTATTTATTAATACCGTTGGACTTGAAGCTGTATGTCTATCTATTTATCTATCATCACGCCTTTTACCCCAACTGGGGTAGACAGGGTCATTTGTTACGATCCTGACATACCTCTTTCGCTTCTTTTATATTCATCGTACCTTTCATACATGCTCGGCGATTGTGTGTACTTTTAATATTTCCATAGGTCGTCCACTGCTTGCATTTCCTTTCACTTCATCCATATAAACCTTTTAAGTCTTCATTTAGAATCTTTCATCCTTCATTCTTTGAACGTGTCCAAACCATAGTAAACTACTTATCTTCATTTTAGTCACAGAATCATCTTTCACTCCGCATCTACTCTAATGACCTCGTTCCGGATGCGGTCAATACGCTTTATACCACACTTTCTATACGTAAAGACAACATTTCTACTGCATTTATCTTACTTTCATGCTTCTTATTCCATACCCAAGTCTCGCTTCCATAAGTAAGTGATGGAACTAAAACTGAATTTAATTTTTCAACAATAATAAGTAGGTATACCTACATTTTCATTGCCAGTTACATCCAAATCGTTCGTACTGCCTCGAGTCAATATAGGCCCTGATAGGCCCCCATTAAAACGTTGCAATAATTATGGAACCTCTTGATCTTAGATCAACCATATTTCATTTTGGACCTTTGAGGTGCTCGATCTATCAACTTAGTTTAGGTATACCTATATCTAGAGAATAATTGCTAACGTTTCAAATGTCAGAGTCGTACCCCATTTAGACAAAAAAATAATTTAATGTATCAATTAAACACGAATCAGAAGGTGAAATTTAGAGTTAAATGACTAGCATTACGGGATTAACGGTGCGATTATCTGGGAGCCATTAAATTTTACGACCTTTGAACGTTTGTGCTATCATTAAAAAATGTATATTTTTTCTCTGAAAGGAATTGAAAGTAGAATAGAAAAAAAAAATTAATGTGGGGATTAATATTTGAAGACAGACAGAAAAATACAGTAATGACAGACGGACGGACTGCGGAACCTTAGTAATACTTAGTTTGGGTACAGAACCCTAAATATAGAACTAATGGACCAATTTGGTTATTTTTTTAAAAGTTCGTAATAGTCTGAATGTGATTTTTAGGGAAAGATAAATTGGAAAATTTGCATGGAAAATAGGAAAATTCGGGAACTCGCTTGTGGGTATGAACTCAAGACCATAATAGGGGATGAACGTTAATGTGGGCTCTACGGGCAAAGCCGGGGCGGAAAACTAGTACTAAATAAATATTATTTTATCAAATTACGTAATTCCATAGGCAATGTACTGAAGAAATATGATGTGAGTGCTTTTTAAGATTCCGTAGCCAAATCGCGAAAACGGATCCCTTATAAGTCCATCACAGGCTCTCGGCCATCTTTCCATCGATTTTTATGATACATAAATACTTTCACGCTTGTATAACAAAGGGGTAGGCAGAGAGTATGGAGCGACACTTCTCTAGATCTTTGCATACTTCATTCACATCCTGTTCCCCACTTTCCCACCGACTGCCAGCAAGGCCTGATAGTGACAGTGATAGTGTCTTTCCAATGTTTGTTTGTATAGTTATTTTGTCACATGTTAATAGTTTGTGTTATAGTTGTGTTCGTATAGTAGACATTTTTATTGTATAGTTGTGTCTAGTATAGTATAGTGTGTTATAGTTAAATAGCTGTTTGTATAGTCATATCCGTGTAGCTTATAGGTAATATTGATAGTTGTTAAGTTACATGTGTTTATATAAACTGTACATAAAAGTGTATAGTTATATTGTATAGTTTATATATATATAGCTCGCCACGCCCCCTCGCGCGCTCGCTCGTACTATCTAATCATATCATATCTAATCATATCGTCATAATCTATCACAAAACTCTAAATTTTTTTTAAAGCGCTCTTATACCATTATTCTTTAATTATATATATCGCTTTTTTTGTAGCTTATTGAAAATTAAAAAAAAAATATTTTATGATTTTTTAATTTGGCAAAAATAATAAAATAATTATTATTTTAAATTTTCAATAAGCTACCAAAAAATTCGACATATATAATTGAAGGGTAATGGTATAACAGCGCTTTTAAAAAAATTTAGAGTTTTGTGATAGATTATGAAAGAGACAGCAGGGGCAAAGTTAAACTACCCATATTTCATATTCAATAAAACCCATTGAAAAAATAAGAGCTATTTCACTTAGATATATTCAATAAGTAACTATATGGTAAATTACAGTGATACAGGTGGATTATTTACAGAGAAATTGGGAATAGTTTATCCCAGAAAAATTCCCAATATAGGACCCTTAACGAGCAGCCGTCTTGAACGCGCAGCCGTCTTCAACACCGCAGAGCCGTTACACGCAGTACCCGCCCGCCAGAAGTCTCTGAAGATCGACGCAAGACTTCTCATTTCTCCTGTTCTCCAACCTGTCAATAGACGAACAGTGTGGGCTGCCATCGAAGGGGCTCACAGATCCATATATTCTTATGATAATTTACAGAAAAATGCAGTCTGATGGTAATTCAGAGACGCGAACCAAATCATATTTCATTTTACATACATCAATGGCGTCTGGCCCATTGCCGCCTTCCAGCGCACCCAACAGAAGATGTAGTATTTTTCTTAATTTATCATTTAGCAGGTGACCTTGTTGAGGATTCATTGAGATTTTTTGAGATTAAAAAGCTGGCCTAAGTCAAAATTAGGTACTTACATAATATTCCTAAGAATTTATGCATATTATGAATATTCATTTCTTACCAATAAAATATATAAAGAGCAAAAAATCAAAATGACGTAATAGAATCCCTCACGAAATTGGTTCTCTAAAAAGATTTCGTTTATAACTCAAGACCCTTGGACCCTCGGAAATTATATCCTCCGAGATTACTGTAGCACATAAAAGTCACAACATAAGTTGTTTAACAAACAACTCTCTAGTCGAAAAGGAATATATTTTCTTTTAGAATCGCAGGTGCCATGAGCTTCAGTTTCAGGTCCTAGGGTACCCAGCGAAAGGCAAATCTTCCTGATTTTTTTAAATGTGGTAACTCGTGAAGTAAGTACATATATATATATATATATATATAGGGATCCGTAGCCAAATGGCGAAAATTGAATAATTAATTTTTTGCGAAATTTTTTGACAACGATAAATACCTCACATAATGAGGTATAGGACATGACTAACTTTTTTAAGGGCTCCGTCAGAAAACTCTTTCCTCGGTTGTACGAAACCCTGAAAATGTGCATAAACTAAATTGGTTTTGCTACCAATAGCAAACTATTGTCGTATTTTTGCTTTTATTTTTTACGCGAATGAATCAAATCAAACGAATTTACAATAGCGCAGATAATTTATGACGGTAATGTGCTATACAATGCTAGATTGACCCGTGCGAATATTTTACACCGTAGTGGTGTCATTAGGTATTGTTTTCATAGTTCAACTGATCTCCAATAGATGGCGTCGTTTACAAAATAAATTTTGTCCAATTTTAAAAGAAACATTTAATTTTGTTTTTTTTTGTTTATTTTTTTGTCATTAGAGTTAAAATTAATCTTCAAAATGGCGTATCAAACATTAACTTTGATACAGTATTAATAAAGATAGGTATTTGATACCGACAATAAACCCTTTAAAAAAAAGTGCACCGACTTCAAAAATTTGCACTGAAAAGTAAGAAATAATAAATATTTCGTCGTAGAATTTGAAGACGGTTGGTGCCAAATTAGGATACAAAACTAAGTAAATATCTAAGAAGATAAAGATCTGTTAAATATTATCTATGTTTGTATGTACCTACTAATGATCGTAGGTTCCTAATGAATTGTCTATATTAGTGAATTTGGGAACTAAGTTGTTTCTAATTTGGCACCAACCGTCTTCAAATTCTACGACGAAATATTTATTATTTCTTACTTTTCAGTGCAAATTTTTGAAGTCGGTGCACTTTTTTTTAAAAGGTTTATTTTACCCTTTTAAGTGATTTTGCTGCCTTGAGAGACAAATAATAACGCAACTAAAAAAATATTGATGGAAAATTAAAAAAAAATACCCCTGTGGATGTGATTTGAACCATGTAATGTGCTTGTGCATCCTATGCACATTTAACCGCTAGACCATCGTCACGAAAATTGACAACTTCGTGTCAATAGCAACCGTTGCTAAGGCTTTTTCTGATACATAATTTTCAGCCGTAAACAGAAATTAATTACTGAATTCCTGAAAAACTACTGAACCGATTTTCGTCATATGTCTGTGAGATAATGTCGAGAAATTATTATATCTTGAAAAAAATAAGTGGTCAAAATCGGTACATATTTTATCGAGATATCAAGAAAAATGTACTTATAAAGTCAGTTTTTTCAAAATTTCTGAAAAACTAATGAACCAATTTTTATGAGATAAAAATGGGACCAATCCGGAAGAATTATCTGTCGATTAAAAAAGAAACCATCAAAATCGGTTCACAATTGGCGGAGTTATCGACGTACATACATACATAAAAAAAAAAAAAAAAAAAAAAAAAAAATACGGTCCGAATTGAGAACCTTCTCCTTCTTTTTTTGGAAGTCGGTTAATGAAAAGTAAGAAATAATAAAAATTTCGTCGTAGAATTTGAAGACGGTTGGTGCCAAATTAGAAACAACTTAGTTCCCAAATTCACTAATCTAGACAATTCATTAGGAACCTACGATCATCAGTACATACAAACATAGATAATATTGAACAGATCTTTATCTTCTTAGATATTTACTTAGTTTTGTATCCTAATTTGGCACCAACCGTCTTCAAATTCTACGACGAAATTTTTATTATTTCTTACTTTTCAGTGCAAATTTTTGAAGTCGGTGCACTTTTTTTTAAAAGGTTTATTTTACCCTTTTAAGTGATTTTGCTGCCTTGAGAGACAAATAATAACGCAACTAAAAAAATATTGATGGAAAATTAAAAAAAAATACCCCTGTGGATGTGATTTGAACCATGTAATGTGCTTGTGCATCCTATGCACATTTAACCGCTAGACCATCGTCACGAAAATTGACAACTTCGTGTCAATAGCAACCGTTGCTAAGGCTTTTTCTGATACATAATTTTCAGCCGTAAACAGAAATTAATTACTGAATTCCTGAAAAACTACTGAACCGATTTTCGTCATATGTCTGTGAGATAATGTCGAGAAATTATTATATCTTGAAAAAAATAAGTGGTCAAAATCGGTACATATTTTATCGAGATATCAAGAAAAATGTACTTATAAAGTCAGTTTTTTCAAAATTTCTGAAAAACTAATGAACCAATTTTTATGAGATAAAAATGGGACCAATCCGGAAGAATTATCTGACGATTAAAAAAGAAACCATCAAAATCGGTTCACAATTGGCGGAGTTATCGACGTACATACATACATAAAAAAAAAAAAAAAAAAAAAAAAAAATACGGTCCGAATTGAGAACCTTCTCCTTCTTTTTTTGGAAGTCGGTTAATGAAAAGTAAGAAATAATAAAAATTTCGTCGTAGAATTTGAAGACGGTTGGTGCCAAATTAGAAACAACTTAGTTCCCAAATTCACTAATCTAGACAATTCATTAGGAACCTACGATCATCAGTACATACAAACATAGATAATATTGAACAGATCTTTATCTTCTTAGATATTTACTTAGTTTTGTATCCTAATTTGGCACCAACCGTCTTCAAATTCTACGACGAAATTTTTATTATTTCTTACTTTTCAGTGCAAATTTTTGAAGTCGGTGCACTTTTTTTTAAAAGGTTTATTTTACCCTTTTAAGTGATTTTGCTGCCTTGAGAGACAAATAATAACGCAACTAAAAAAATATTGATGGAAAATTAAAAAAAAATACCCCTGTGGATGTGATTTGAACCATGTAATGTGCTTGTGCATCCTATGCACATTTAACCGCTAGACCATCGTCACGAAAATTGACAACTTCGTGTCAATAGCAACCGTTGCTAAGGCTTTTTCTGATACATAATTTTCAGCCGTAAACAGAAATTAATTACTGAATTCCTGAAAAACTACTGAACCGATTTTCGTCATATGTCTGTGAGATAATGTCGAGAAATTATTATATCTTGAAAAAAATAAGTGGTCAAAATCGGTACATATTTTATCGAGATATCAAGAAAAATGTACTTATAAAGTCAGTTTTTTCAAAATTTCTGAAAAACTAATGAACCAATTTTTATGAGATAAAAATGGGACCAATCCGGAAGAATTATCTGACGATTAAAAAAGAAACCATCAAAATCGGTTCACAATTGGCGGAGTTATCGACGTACATACATACATAAAAAAAAAAAAAAAAAAAAAAAAAAAAATACGGTCCGAATTGAGAACCTTCTCCTTCTTTTTTTGGAAGTCGGTTAATGAAAAGTAAGAAATAATAAAAATTTCGTCGTAGAATTTGAAGACGGTTGGTGCCAAATTAGAACAACTTAGTTCCCAAATTCACTAATCTAGACAATTCATTAGGAACCTACGATCATCAGTACATACAAACATAGATAATATTGAACAGATCTTTATCTTCTTAGATATTTACTTAGTTTTGTATCCTAATTTGGCACCAACCGTCTTCAAATTCTACGACGAAATTTTTATTATTTCTTACTTTTCAGTGCAAATTTTTGAAGTCGGTGCACTTTTTTTTAAAAGGTTTATTTTACCCTTTTAAGTGATTTTGCTGCCTTGAGAGACAAATAATAACGCAACTAAAAAAATATTGATGGAAAATTAAAAAAAAATACCCCTGTGGATGTGATTTGAACCATGTAATGTGCTTGTGCATCCTATGCACATTTAACCGCTAGACCATCGTCACGAAAATTGACAACTTCGTGTCAATAGCAACCGTTGCTAAGGCTTTTTCTGATACATAATTTTCAGCCGTAAACAGAAATTAATTACTGAATTCCTGAAAAACTACTGAACCGATTTTCGTCATATGTCTGTGAGATAATGTCGAGAAATTATTATATCTTGAAAAAAATAAGTGGTCAAAATCGGTACATATTTTATCGAGATATCAAGAAAAATGTACTTATAAAGTCAGTTTTTTCAAAATTTCTGAAAAACTAATGAACCAATTTTTATGAGATAAAAATGGGACCAATCCGGAAGAATTATCTGACGATTAAAAAAGAAACCATCAAAATCGGTTCACAATTGGCGGAGTTATCGACGTACATACATACATAAAAAAAAAAAAAAAAAAAAAAAAAAATACGGTCCGAATTGAGAACCTTCTCCTTCTTTTTTTGGAAGTCGGTTAAAAATTAAATAATTACTTACCAGAGAATAACAGAGCCAAGTAGACATCGGATTCAGTTCCTGTCCGAACTACATCATTCACACACACACACACACTAAGTTTTTTGTCAAAACAACTGAATATTTGCACTGCTGAAAATTTTTAACACGAGCAGAGATTTAGTCTATTATTAGTCTAGTATTACCGACTTATCTAACAAATGTAACACATTTATCAGTCAATTGAAACGCATTCACCGATGAATGGTTATGTGAATATTATGTCGTTGATCTCCATTTTTTAAAATCAAATTGAATAATTTACGATGTCTTGCGAATACTAAAATATGATTCTAGAATTTAGAACTATTTGTGATGGTAATGTTTTCTAAATACGTATGATATTCTCACCATTAAAGTTTTTCAATTGTACCTACTTACTTTTATGTATAGTAATATTACTTACATGTTAGATATGATTAGATTTCCGGTTTTTTTTTTTTTCATTTTTTTTATTAATTAAATTACCAAAGCCTTTCATGTCATCTAAAAAGTTAGTTGTATAAAATAGTCAACAACTTTGTGATGTATCGGGCATTATACTCTAAAGTTCGCAGCGGCGCGCGGCGGCGTCTGCGCTGCGAGCTGTAAATCGTGAACCAGTACTCATATCACAATGATTTAGATCTTATTTTATAGACAAAAGTATCAAGATTATTTCGCTTCTTGGCTTACTATCATAGTTTCGGTGGTTTTTAGTTTAACTGAGAGCAAATAAAAAATATTACAAAAAAAAATTTTTTCATGCAGTTTGGGCAAATTTGGTAAGTTATTAGTTCTATCAAAATAATTTCTATATGAATGTTGTAGAGAATTTAATGAAGATTACTTTTGTCATTGACAGTTTTATTCAAGCTCTTATATATTTTGTAGAAAATGAAAAATACCGCGGTTAGGGACACGTTCTGGGAAGTAGGGGGGAAAGGGGGCGGGGGAGGGGCTGGCACCGGGCAGAATCGTATTCAGCGGGGTCGAATTAGTCGAAATGGACCCGGTGCCCAAAAGTTTCACTAAATGCCGTTCGATGTTGAAAGCAGAAGCAATTTGAGAATTTTCCACCAGTCTAATATACTCAAAGACATATTCCTATTTAATAAAGTTGGTTATCAATAATTCCTGAAATGAGATAAAAAATAATGTTGCTCTATGACTCTCTGTGCGAAAAATGACGTAGAACTGTTGCTCCATTTTGGCCAATAAGAAACATGGACAAAGAAACAAACACACATACGCATTTATAATATTAGTTAGGACTGTATTTCGTCTCCGTCTATCATAATGAATTGCAGATTTGTTAGAGGGCGATGAAAAACATTTAAGTTAATACGTCGCTAATTCGAGTTTATTAATAAGAGGGCTAGTGTATATATTTTTTTAGTTCAATCTTAAAATTAAAATAAAGTCACCCGCTGCGTCTGTCTGTTTGTGCGTGCTCTTTTCACGGAAAACATACTACTGTATTGTTGAGTTTTCACTATATAATAGGTTGATACTATTATGTTTCGGAATCAAGTAGTGAAAAAGTTAACTGTCTAATCCGTTATAATACAAAATTATATAGGAAATTGAATTAGAAAAGAATTGTGTAGAATATAATTGCCTTTTAAAAAAAGGTGTACCGACTCCAAAAATTAGGCACTGAAAAGTGTGCTTTCCGAAACCAATTTATAAAAAAAACAAATCGCTTAAAGTATGCCTATAAAATTTGAAGAGTTCTCGATTTCTCCAGGATCCCATCATCAGATCCTGACCTGTTGACCATGGGACCACCTGGGAAGTATACCCTTTCAAACAAAAAAAAACATTTTCCATATCGGTTCAGGCGTCTTCAAGTAAGAGGAAGACAAAACTTTATTATTATAACTTTACTGAACAGTTTAACTCTTAAAATAGCTCCTAAACTAAATTCCTAGATATTTTTGTAGAGATATGAAGGAATCACATGTCTTGTCACTAGAGGACGCGATCAGGCCAGACAGCGATATAGCCAAATCCATTTAGTGTAGCAAACATTCACATTTAGATATCTAGTATTTTTCCAAGTAAACATCACATAATGTTTCCAATCACTTTATTTAAAGAAGGCTTTCAAATATTCACAGTCTAGCTTATAGATAAATTATATTTGCTTATACTAAACGATTTTTAAAATTAAATACACGCCTCATAACTTTTGTCCCATACAAATGACATGCTTCACGACATCTTAAATTACGCGATAACTATATGTCTTCTTTATTTAGTGTCGAAATTTAAATAGCTTTCGAAAGATAAATATGTTTGACATAGTTAGATTTTTTAAATGAGATAAACCTTTTAAAAAAAAGTGTACCGACTTCAAAAATTTGCACTGAAAAGTAAGAAATAATAAAAATTTCGTCGTAGAATTTGAAGACGGTTGGTGCCAAATTAGGATACGAAATTAAGTAAACATCTAGGGACATAAAGATCTGTTCAATATTATCTGTGTTTGTACTCATGATCGTTGGTTCCTAATGAATTATCTAGATTAGTGAATTTGGGTACTAAATTATTTCTAATTTGGCACCAACCGTCTTCAAATTCTACGACGAAATTTTTATTATTTCTTACTTTTCAGTGCAAATTTTTGAAGTCGGTACACTTTTTTTTAAAAGGTTTATTTTTCCCTTTTAAGTGATTTTGTTGCCCTGAGAAATAAATAATAACGCAACTAAAAAAAATGATGGAAAATTAAAAAAAATACTGCGGTGGATGGGAATTGAACCTCGAGCAATGTGCACCCTGCGCTGCATCCCATACCTTTAGCCGCTAGACCACCGTCGATACGAAAATTGACAACTTCGTGTCAATAGCAACCGTTGCTAAGGCCTTTCTCTGATATATAATTTTCAGCCGTAAACATAAGCAAATTACTGAATTTCTGGAAAACTACTGAACTGATTTTCGTCATATGTCTGTGAGATGATGACAAGAAATTATTATATCCTTAAAAAAATAAGTCGCCAAAATCAGTATATATTTCATCGAGATATTAAGAAAAAAATACTTATAAAGTGTGATTTTTCAATATTCCTGAAAAACCAGTAAACCAATTTTTATGAGATAAAAATGGGACCAATCCGGAAGAGTTATCTGTCGATTAAAAAAGAAACCATCAAAATCGGTTCACAATTGGCGGAGTTATCGATGTACATACATACATAAAAATACGGTCCGAATTGAGAACCTTCTCCTTCTTTTTTTTTCGAAGTCGGTTAAAAATCAGTTACACCTAAGTTTTATGTAAGTCATAAATTTCACGCGTATTTTCAACCGATTTTGCGACTCAAGTTATCTTAATATATTTACTAATGTACCATTTTCTAGTATTTATCCTTTAGATAATTTCACATACTTACTTTATGAGAACATTAACTACAACTTGCTATTTCTAATAGTTTTTGTATAATACTGGAAGAGCATATGTCCGTTTTGTGTATTTATTCTTCTTTCTCATGTATCTGGTACGTGAATCTGGCCTATCTTATCTTATCCTTGGTTATTTTATCGATTATTTTTGCAGTGTATCTCATTAACAACTTTTAAAGAGATATCGATAAAATAAGACGCGCTGTTTACTGAGTTCATTGCGCAAAGAAACCTGCTAAGAGCAAGCAATGACTTTGAAAATATCTATTAAATTGAAGAGCAAAAGCATTAAAAAAGTTCGATCGGTTTATATTTAAAATATTATTTATTAGCATGAGAGATATCGGTCATTTTTGCAAGCGTTTTGTGAACTTTTGAACTTGGGAACGAAATTATATCCATCATCAATCTTGCCAAGGGTGTAGTTTGAAAATTGGACAAAAAATTTTGCGCTTGCTTTTTATAAAGATCCATCAATTATTTATTTATTAATACCGTTGGACTTGAAGCTGTATGTCTATCTATTTATCTATCATCACGCCTTTTACCCCAACTGGGGTAGACAGGGTCATTTGTTACGATCCTGACATACCTCTTTCGCTTCTTTTATATTCATCGTACCTTTCATACATGCTCGGCGATTGTGTGTACTTTTAATATTTCCATAGGTCGTCCACTGCTTGCATTTCCTTTCACTTCATCCATATAAACCTTTTAAGTCTTCATTTAGAATCTTTCATCCTTCATTCTTTGAACGTGTCCAAACCATAGTAAACTACTTATCTTCATTTTAGTCACAGAATCATCTTTCACTCCGCATCTACTCTAATGACCTCGTTCCGGATGCGGTCAATACGCTTTATACCACACTTTCTATACGTAAAGACAACATTTCTACTGCATTTATCTTACTTTCATGCTTCTTATTCCATACCCAAGTCTCGCTTCCATAAGTAAGTGATGGAACTAAAACTGAATTTAATTTTTCAACAATAATAAGTAGGTATACCTACATTTTCATTGCCAGTTACATCCAAATCGTTCGTACTGCCTCGAGTCAATATAGGCCCTGATAGGCCCCCATTAAAACGTTGCAATAATTATGGAACCTCTTGATCTTAGATCAACCATATTTCATTTTGGACCTTTGAGGTGCTCGATCTATCAACTTAGTTTAGGTATACCTATATCTAGAGAATAATTGCTAACGTTTCAAATGTCAGAGTCGTACCCCATTTAGACAAAAAAATAATTTAATGTATCAATTAAACACGAATCAGAAGGTGAAATTTAGAGTTAAATGACTAGCATTACGGGATTAACGGTGCGATTATCTGGGAGCCATTAAATTTTACGACCTTTGAACGTTTGTGCTATCATTAAAAAATGTATATTTTTTCTCTGAAAGGAATTGAAAGTAGAATAGAAAAAAAAAATTAATGTGGGGATTAATATTTGAAGACAGACAGAAAAATACAGTAATGACAGACGGACGGACTGCGGAACCTTAGTAATACTTAGTTTGGGTACAGAACCCTAAATATAGAACTAATGGACCAATTTGGTTATTTTTTTAAAAGTTCGTAATAGTCTGAATGTGATTTTTAGGGAAAGATAAATTGGAAAATTTGCATGGAAAATAGGAAAATTCGGGAACTCGCTTGTGGGTATGAACTCAAGACCATAATAGGGGATGAACGTTAATGTGGGCTCTACGGGCAAAGCCGGGGCGGAAAACTAGTACTAAATAAATATTATTTTATCAAATTACGTAATTCCATAGGCAATGTACTGAAGAAATATGATGTGAGTGCTTTTTAAGATTCCGTAGCCAAATCGCGAAAACGGATCCCTTATAAGTCCATCACAGGCTCTCGGCCATCTTTCCATCGATTTTTATGATACATAAATACTTTCACGCTTGTATAACAAAGGGGTAGGCAGAGAGTATGGAGCGACACTTCTCTAGATCTTTGCATACTTCATTCACATCCTGTTCCCCACTTTCCCACCGACTGCCAGCAAGGCCTGATAGTGACAGTGATAGTGTCTTTCCAATGTTTGTTTGTATAGTTATTTTGTCACATGTTAATAGTTTGTGTTATAGTTGTGTTCGTATAGTAGACATTTTTATTGTATAGTTGTGTCTAGTATAGTATAGTGTGTTATAGTTAAATAGCTGTTTGTATAGTCATATCCGTGTAGCTTATAGGTAATATTGATAGTTGTTAAGTTACATGTGTTTATATAAACTGTACATAAAAGTGTATAGTTATATTGTATAGTTTATATATATATAGCTCGCCACGCCCCCTCGCGCGCTCGCTCGTACTATCTAATCATATCATATCTAATCATATCGTCATAATCTATCACAAAACTCTAAATTTTTTTTAAAGCGCTCTTATACCATTATTCTTTAATTATATATATCGCTTTTTTTGTAGCTTATTGAAAATTAAAAAAAAAATATTTTATGATTTTTTAATTTGGCAAAAATAATAAAATAATTATTATTTTAAATTTTCAATAAGCTACCAAAAAATTCGACATATATAATTGAAGGGTAATGGTATAACAGCGCTTTTAAAAAAATTTAGAGTTTTGTGATAGATTATGAAAGAGACAGCAGGGGCAAAGTTAAACTACCCATATTTCATATTCAATAAAACCCATTGAAAAAATAAGAGCTATTTCACTTAGATATATTCAATAAGTAACTATATGGTAAATTACAGTGATACAGGTGGATTATTTACAGAGAAATTGGGAATAGTTTATTCCAGAAAAATTCCCAATATAGGACCCTTAACGAGCAGCCGTCTTGAACGCGCAGCCGTCTTCAACACCGCAGAGCCGTTACACGCAGTACCCGCCCGCCAGAAGTCTCTGAAGATCGACGCAAGACTTCTCATTTCTCCTGTTCTCCAACCTGTCAATAGACGAACAGTGTGGGCTGCCATCGAAGGGGCTCACAGATCCATATATTCTTATGATAATTTACAGAAAAATGCAGTCTGATGGTAATTCAGAGACGCGAACCAAATCATATTTCATTTTACATACATCAATGGCGTCTGGCCCATTGCCGCCTTCCAGCGCACCCAACAGAAGATGTAGTATTTTTCTTAATTTATCATTTAGCAGGTGACCTTGTTGAGGATTCATTGAGATTTTTTGAGATTAAAAAGCTGGCCTAAGTCAAAATTAGGTACTTACATAATATTCCTAAGAATTTATGCATATTATGAATATTCATTTCTTACCAATAAAATATATAAAGAGCAAAAAATCAAAATGACGTAATAGAATCCCTCACGAAATTGGTTCTCTAAAAAGATTTCGTTTATAACTCAAGACCCTTGGACCCTCGGAAATTATATCCTCCGAGATTACTGTAGCACATAAAAGTCACAACATAAGTTGTTTAACAAACAACTCTCTAGTCGAAAAGGAATATATTTTCTTTTAGAATCGCAGGTGCCATGAGCTTCAGTTTCAGGTCCTAGGGTACCCAGCGAAAGGCAAATCTTCCTGATTTTTTTAAATGTGGTAACTCGTGAAGTAAGTACATATATATATATATATATATATATATATAGGGATCCGTAGCCAAATGGCGAAAATTGAATAATTAATTTTTTGCGAAATTTTTTGACAACGATAAATACCTCACATAATGAGGTATAGGACATGACTAACTTTTTTAAGGGCTCCGTCAGAAAACTCTTTCCTCGGTTGTACGAAACCCTGAAAATGTGCATAAACTAAATTGGTTTTGCTACCAATAGCAAACTATTGTCGTATTTTTGCTTTTATTTTTTACGCGAATGAATCAAATCAAACGAATTTACAATAGCGCAGATAATTTATGACGGTAATGTGCTATACAATGCTAGATTGACCCGTGCGAATATTTTACACCGTAGTGGTGTCATTAGGTATTGTTTTCATAGTTCAACTGATCTCCAATAGATGGCGTCGTTTACAAAATAAATTTTGTCCAATTTTAAAAGAAACATTTAATTTTGTTTTTTTTTGTTTATTTTTTTGTCATTAGAGTTAAAATTAATCTTCAAAATGGCGTATCAAACATTAACTTTGATACAGTATTAATAAAGATAGGTATTTGATACCGACAAAAAACACAATTCATAAATAATATATAGAAATGGTTTCATTCTTAAATTAGTAAGTAACATTATAAATAAGCAAAATAATAAAAGTTGAGAAAATACAAGAACTAACTAATTTATGAATTAAATAATACTGTATATTACATTACCATTACAAATTGTCTGCGCTTGGTAAAAAATCTTTTGTTAGCTAGGTGTGAAGGAGCCCCGAAACTTTTTTTTCAAATATATCTTTTCTGATTCTGATTCTGAGATTCTGGGTACCCCGGGGCCAGTAACAGGAAACCAAGAGGCACTCGAAAATTTTCTTTATAATGACGAATTTCTAAACGGCTCTATCAAAACATTATTTATTAAAATTAATTGAGAACGTACAAGGAAAAGCTGATTAAGCCATATTTGAAACTGTAAAGGTTATGAAAGAAAATGCAAGCAAGGTTGTAGCGAAATTAATTTGTTTCATACATCAAGGCCATTAGCGTCTATCAACTTACCTTATTATGAATATGATGTTATTTCTATGTGCTTAAGTATGTATATAAAATAAAATGTCTGTCTGAAGTGAAAAATGGTTCATCACTACATATTATAATACTTTGTATCTTTGGACCAGCGCCACGTCTGTCTGTCTGTACCCTTTTCACGCAAAAATCACTGTACGGATTTTGTAGTTTTCACGAGTCAAGTCAGGCAAAAAGTGAGTGCCAGCGCGCTTTTGTGCCGCATGTTGTTTAATCGGTCCTTTGAGTATTTAAGACTGGAGACGGGAAGAGCTAAATAACCGAACAATTTTTTCTGCCATTTTTGGCGGGAGGGGAGGTAAACGTCTAGTACTAGCCCCTGTACCACTGTATTTTTCTGTCGTTTTATTGTCGCAACGGATTTTACGTTATATGATGATTATGTTAAAATACAAACATAATAATTATAATTAATGATTGGAAACACTATGTTTCAGCAAGTTTGACGGCCTAGATCGCCTTTCCCATTTAAAACATCACAATTAACTATTTTCCTAAAGCTCTGTCTTGCGACACAAAACGATACCAACAAAATCTAAGGTTACTTATTACTGCGCACCTGGTCAGTTTAACTGGTCAAAGGGGGAAAAATTGGCGAAAGGGGGAGCCCGTCTATGGCCCCTCCATAGGCTTAGTACTCTATGAATCGGTCAGATAATCTGTGCTATTCTGTAACAATTCCAATCGATTGACGTTTGGAATTATTGCAATCAACATGGCGTCAGTTGTAATTTTTGACAGATTGTTATTCTCAGTGAGACTATTGGAATTATCAATTGGAATTTTATTTCCATTATTGGAATTTCTGACAACAGCGTTTTGTGCATTGTATTCATTGCAATTTTATATAAACTTTAAGATTTTATATTTAATGTGGCCCAATAATATGCAGCTTAGTTTTAATATAATACTTTAGAGAAGAATTAAGCTAAATACGCAAATTCAAATATTTTAAATTAATTATAAGAAGAATAATTTATAAAATCCTAACATTTTTCACAAAAAATATATAAATACATATTCGCATAAAAAATTATATTGAATATAACTAATTTAAAATAAAACAATGGATTTTGATGAAAATTGGAAGATAAATAATTTAGGTCCTGGATTAAAATATACGCATTTTTATCTCATAAAAGAGGACAAGGGATTATTTCTTTTATTTTGTTCTATTTCCATGCTGGTGACACCGCAGGCAAAATCTAGTATCTATTCCTCTTTCTTACGTCGTACCTGTGGCTCTTTTGTTTATTAAACTAAAGAGTTGGCTAAAAAGGACTAGCTTCCAAGCCATTAATATAATTATAAACAAAATAATGCAATGACGTGAAGTTGGCGCTTGGGATTTTGCGACAACAAGGCAATAGCTCTTTCAGAATAACCAAATCAGACACTATTGGATAAGGATTGCATTGCTTAAAAACAGCAATTATTGTAATTGAAATTATTGCAATAGTGTTGGAATTTTTCAGAATAGCAGCCATTATACAGGGTGTAAAGGTGTAAAAAAGTGTACCGACTTCAAAACGTATGCACTGAAAAGTTTGCTTTCCGACAGCAAATGCACATTGCACAAGTCACTATAAAAAAAATACCCAAATCGCTTCAAGTGTGCCTATAAAATTTGAAGAGTTCTCCAGGATCCCATCATCAGATCCAGACCTGATGACCATGGGACCACCCTTTCAAACAAAAAAAAAATCCTAATCGGTCCAGGCGTCTTCAAATAATCGGGGAACTATTTTTTTGACTTTTGGATTTCTCTGATTATCGACGACTGCTTGCTTATCTGGTGTTGACTTTGTGTTGCTTAACGATTTGGACATTATTGTATGGTGATCTACGACGACTTGGTGCTTCTCTGGACTTATGGTTTTGTGCTGTGACTCTACGACGTTGCTTCGGGCTGCAAAATGCCACTCGAACACTTGTTGTGAAAATAAAAATATTAACAAATTGTTGTTTTTTTTTAAATTCTTAATTCTCTTTTGTTGGGTATGTATCCAAATGATTGTTACAATAGATTTTGTAAAGATTTATTAAGTTAAAATTAAAATTAAAATAATTTTGAAGTAAGTCAGTTTATTGAAAATTTGCTCCTTTCCCGTTAGATTAGCAATATTTTTATTTTTAGAAATGTAAACGCGGTATGTAATACCGACTTAGAATCTGGACAAATTAAGCAACTTTTCAGGATGAGTGGCTACTCATTGCTAAGTACATTTTTTTTTTCATAATGCGAGGTTGAAATCGTGTGATATCAACTTGGTAGTCTTAACTTGAGGAAAAAAATGTTTTTTTCCGACGGAACCCTCAATGTTACTGTAGAAATTATAATGTCAGTTAATAATACGACTATTTAAGAGTACACTGCAAAAAACAGAATGGAAATTAAGGTTCATTTGTAGTCAGGGCAAGCAAAATACTGGTCAAAGGGTGTGATTTTCCTAGAATTTTTAAAATTGCGAAAATATTGAAAACCATGCGACTTTTATAAAGGTCAAATTTTCATGACGTCATGCTCCTGACCTGGTCTATCTCTGGTTGCAAGGTTATCCATTACTTAATGGACACCCTATATAATAAATTAATGTAGGAAATAAAGATCTAATATAAAAAAAACGAGCGAGCCTTACAGTAGTCACATATGATGTATAACATCTGACATCTCATCTTGATAATAAGCAATAACACTGGCAGCCACTTTCCACTTTCTCTTTCTCGTCACACACACGCACACACTGTTGGCTGACGGTACCAACCTACTGTTGGAAAATGGGTTGGTCCATCTGACGGCCAACTCTACCACCGCGCCCGCTCCCCCGGCTTCCTGTTACACACTTCCGTCCCTTTTCACGAAATCACTCCCACAGATTGTAGGAAAGCTAAAGGAAAGATGTTATACATGAAATAATATAATATTGCTTGTTTGTTCGTATTCTATCTTTATTCTATAGACTCAAAAACTACTGGACCGATTTGAAAAAATATTTTTGTATTTGGTAGCCCAATTTTTAACAGTTACAGGCTATTTAACATCACGTTATTTCTAATACAACGCGTACGAAGTAGCGGGCAATCAGCTAGTTTAGATTTTTTTTCACAGAGATTTTTGGATTGCCCTAGAGTGGCATAGGCTACTTTTATCCCGGAAATTCTTAGAAGGTCGAAGCCGGGGTGGAAAACTTGCAATTTGCTGAGATGCATTTAACCACTTTGAAACCCTCTGGCCGTTTTCGCAACTGCGATTCTCAACCAGTTTTTTATTCTTTGTTCGAAATTAGTTGCGAATCAATATAACTTATTCCTTAACCGCAACTTGGTTGCGAACAAAGTATAAGAACTTCCCAAACTTACATAGTTGCGATGGGAGAAAAGCATTTCCTAATTTGCAACGAGTAGCTAAGATACACTATAGTTCTAAATATACGCCGTAGATTTGCTTGATATTTTTTATTCTCTGTAGACCCCCGTAGTACTTTTTCCTTGCTAACGTGGACCCCTCAGCAAGTAGAAATCGACCCCTGGGGGTCCATATATACCAATTTGGGAAATGATAGTCTAGAGATACGTTACGCAGGTAAAGTCTCGAGGCAGTTATTAGTATAATGATATGACTAAGCAATTAGTGAACTAAAACGCCAACCAAATAGAGGTTTAATTGTTGTACACGTTTACAGAAAATGAAAGCTTAGTTATGTATCCTAAAGGCGTACTTTGAGCGAGGCATGACATAGCACCTAATCTATATTACCAAAAAAAAAATGACCATTATAAATGATAATAGTAGCATAACCAGATTGGTAACTTATCTAATTTATCATCACGTCTTTTATCCCAAGAGTGGTAGGCAGAGACATACGAATGCCATTTGCTACGATCCTGGCATACCTCTTTCGCTTCTTTTATATTTATCCTATATTTAATACATTGTGTGTTTATATGTTCAATAAAAGTACACCAAGGTCACCTTCTGCCAGTCTTGCCAGTCCTTTCACTTCAACCATATAAACCTTTTTAGTCAATCTTTCGTCCTTCATTCTTTCAACCTGTCCAAACCAGCGTAAACTACTTTTCTTCATTTTAGTCACAATATCATCTTTCACCCCGAATTCTTCTCTAATGACATCGTTCTTGATGCGGTATAATACACACAGCGAAAGAGGTATTGTCTACTATATTAAACAGAACATGGAAAACTCTGTCACTTGAGACTAAAATATATAGCGCAAAAGAAGTGCGGACGCTGGCTTCATGTCCCCTTCGAAGAACGAGAAGTAACGCACTTGTTTTTAGAGAAAATTGATGCTTCAGAAAATTAAATAAGTAGTTGAAATATTTTGTATAAATTTCCGCCCCCGCGCTGCGCCTTTCAATATGATAACACTTAGGGATAATGTAGCTTCCTATTAGTGAAAGAATTTTCAGAATCGGTTCAGTAGTTTGAGAGATTATCCCCTACATCCAAACTTAAAAACTTTACTTCTTTATAATATTAGTATAGGTATAGATTTCGAATAAAAAAAATCACGGCCTTTATACCTTGCCCTTTGAGTATTTACCAAAGGAGACGTGAAGCGTGTAAATCACCGAACAATTTTTTCTGCCACTTTTGGCGGGGGGGAGGTAAACGCCTAGTACTAGCCCCTGTACCACTGTAATTTTCTGTCGTTTTATTGTCGCAACGGATTTTACGTTATATGATGATTATGTTAAAATACAAACATAATAATTATTATTAATGATTGGAAACACTAAGTTTGACGCCCTAGATCGCCTTTCCCGTTTAAAACATCACAATTAACTATTTTCCTAGAGCTCTGTCTCGCGACACAAAACGATACCAACGAAATCTAAGGTAACTTATTACTGCGCACCTGGTCAGTATAACTGGTCAAAGGGGAAAAAATTGGCGAAAGGGGGCGCCCGTCTATGGCCCCTCCATAGGCTTAGTACTCTATGACCTTGCCAGAAACACTGCCCATATTTTATCACATATTAAACAGCATAGGTGGTCAGCCTGTTGCTGCATCCTTTAATATGCATAAATAGTTAATTTATTACCGTAATAAATAAGAAAAAGTCAAATAACAATACAACTCCTACCTTTTTTAAACAGAAAAACTACGAATGACACGGGTCAGAAATATATTGGTTCTCAGGCGAAAACGATCTATCTTTCTATACGCAAAAAACCTCATAGTCGCCTCACACCTATGTCATTTGTCAATGGTTTCATTTTATTATAATTTTCCTTCTTTCATATTAAGGAGAAGGCGGGAAGTTGGATAGTCGATACGCAACCGTATTCAAGTGAACACAATGCGTTTGGACATACAAAAAGGAAGTGTAATGGTTCGAAAGAAAATTTCTTTTTATATAGGCATAAAATTGGAGTTTTTTTTTTCACGGGTTGCCTTACAGTTGCCGAAACCGTGTATGGTCCCAGGGTACTCAGCGTAAGACCAAGTCTCCCTCTTTTTTCCGATGGTATTTGACCAACGAGTGGCCAGGTCCTGTTGAGGTATATTTAGATGGAAAAGCCTCTAAGTGTGGTATATGTACATATTTTTTTATTAAAAAACCCATTGGTACATGGCCGGGATCCGGGATCGAACCCGGGTCTGCCTAGTAAATACGCAGAGTTTTCCCTTGATTTTATTTTTTAACCGAACTTTAAAAGAAGGAGGAGGTTCTCAATTCGACGGAATCTTTTTTTTATGTATGTTCCCCGATTACTTGAAGACGCCTGGACCGATTTGGAAAAATTTTTTTTTTGTTTGAAAGGGTATACTTTCCAGGTGGTCCCATGGTCATCAGGTCAGAATCTGATGATGGGATCCTGGAGAAATCGAAAACTCTTTAAACACTTGTAGCGATTTGGATATTTTTTTTGTATTTTGTATTTTAGTGACATGTGCATTTGCTTCCGGAAAGCACATTTTGGTTTTGAAGGCGGTTTTTTTTCTTTATCAGAAGTGGTTATTATTATTACACCCGTAGTTGCATAGTTAGTCAGAATTCAAAAATGTGTTTAGTATACATTGGTTGTACGAACCTAGATTGATGACCAGAAAACAGAAATCTTGATATTTTTGAAAAATAATAACAATCAGAGAGAAAAGCACTATGATTCAAGATTTTTTCACTTCGTTCACTGGAGGTTGAAAGTTACCTACCTCTCTTCTAATTTCAAAAAATTTGGAAATATGAAACGAAAATATTTTTTGTATAAGCTGTTTCATGGAAAATGGTTGCTCTCGACAGCTGTACCTTTGCGTAAAAATCCACGACTGTGTTGTGAAATGTAGAATGAAAGATGATGTTTCAAAGATAATATTTTCTTCAACATTATTTTATTTACCATATCGCCAATGCAAGCTTTTGTAACCAAAAACATCATTAAAATCCGTTCAGTCGTTTTAGAGATACAATGCGATTTAAAATCACAGATAGACATAAATATTTTTTTTAATAGGAGTTTTCTTGACCAGAGATTCTACGTGTCTTTTTAAAAAGTCATTTGTCGCAGGTGAAACTGCATTCCGTAAATGTTAGCTACAGCAACACAAGTTTTGAATACATAATCTCACCTAAACGATTTTGTAATATTTGATAGAAAATATAACAAGTCGTGAAACATCAAATGTATTGACTGACTGTTATTGCTTTCCGTCCCGGTTTTACCTGTTTTTGTTTCAAATATTGCTATATCTTAAGAGTCGGTTAGTTGTCAGCAAATGCGCGAACGAGTTGATAGAAAATATATCAAGTCGTGAAACATCAAATGTATTGACTGACTGTTATTGCTTTCCGTCCCGGTTTTACCCGTTTTTGTTTCAAATATTGCTATATCTTAAGAGTCGGTTAGTTGTCAGCAAATGCGCGAACGAGTTGATAGAAAATATATCAAGTCGTGAAACATCAAATGTATTGACTGACTGTTATTGCTTTCCGTCCCGGTTTTACCCGTTTTTGTTTCAAATATTGCTATATCTTAAGAGTCGGTTAGTTGTCAGCAAATGCGCGAACGAGTTGATAGAAAATATATCAAGTCGTGAAACATCAAATGTATTGACTGACTGTTATTGCTTTCCGTCCCGGTTTTACCCGTTTTTGTTTCAAATATTGCTATATCTTAAGAGTCGGTTAGTTGTCAGCAAATGCGCGAACGAGTTGATAGAAAATATATCAAGTCGTGAAACATCAAATGTATTGACTGACTGTTATTGCTTTCCGTCCCGGTTTTACCCGTTTTTGTTTCAAATATTGCTATATCTTAAGAGTCGGTTAGTTGTCAGCAAATGCGCGAACGAGTTGATAGAAAATATATCAAGTCGTGAAACATCAAATGTATTGACTGACTGTTATTGCTTTCCGTCCCGGTTTTACCCGTTTTTGTTTCAAATATTGCTATATCTTAAGAGTCGGTTAGTTGTCAGCAAATGCGCGAACGAGTTTGATCTTCGTTGATAAAAGGGTATAAAATTATTTGTCTTGAAATCTTAAAAAGTAGGTCTTACTTTTATTGTATTAAAAATACAAACCGTATAATAACTGTGTCCGACCGAAATTGGGTTTCGGTTTCGGCCAGTTTCGGCCAAAAATCTAGCTTCACCTACTATGCGAAACTCAATATTCGGGTCGTTCGGCTAACTTCGGTTGAGTTCGTAGCTCGAGTGTGGTCTCCAGCAGTATTATCTATACTTCTATAGTAATATTATAAAGAGGTAATTTTTGTAAGTTTGTTAGTTTGGATGTAGAGAGTAATCTCCGAAACTACTCATTAGATTTAAAAAATCTATAACCAATATTTAGAAAGGACCTTCAGGGTAAACAAACGTTAATTTTATATGATGTAAAAAAGCGCCTACTAAATATAGCAACATCACCAAACATTACTATTTTCTTTTTCAGCCGTTACGGTATATTCTATTTCCACGCAGGTCAAATCTTTGGTAAAAGCTATATTATATAACATAAATAAATAACTACTTCAACTATTGTTTTTTATTTCATTTATCAAAAGGTAACTTTCTGTATATGCGTAACAATTTAAAAATTCACTAGAATTGCGTATACAATAAATAAGTTTCAGTTTCGGTCTGATACCAATAATAAGTGTGTAAACATCAGTTTAGTCATTATAAAAAAATCGCTAGTGGTTTGTTTGTAATTTTAGAGGTTAATTTTGGTTTTTTTCCACTGAGAAAAAATCAAGGAATCTTTCTGGTCCATATGTTACTTAGTAAATAATAATATATCCTCTATTTTATTGTTTATTAATAACAAAAAGAGTGGTAAAGTATTGTCGATACAACAAACGTCTATACGACGCAATGTAAGATAGTATCGACCCTTAAGGAATTTTAACTTTTTTTTATAGTTAAACATCGGTCTTACAAACAAACTTACACTCTTTCTTTATAACATTAGTATAAATAAGAATAATTCCTTGATCGTTAGATAAGTATAACCTACCTCTCTACACCTTGTAGGTTTAAATAGAGGATTATATTACCTTTGTTCTGAGAAATAGTAGACGCTTATTTTTGATATTTTATTTATAAATATGATTGATACAAGAATACATACACTTCCTTATTTCTATACAGTTTTAGTTTGTTTTGTTACAAATCTGACGGCCGGTTTAGACAGCATATTAGACAATAGCTCGCTGGTGGAAATCTATTTTCACGACTTGATTCATTGATGTTCAGCTCCCATAGTATTGTTACAGAGTCTGTTACGACGAATTCTTAGTGAGCTTGTAAAAAAGAGATTTGAATGTAGTTTTGACACGTGGACCGTTTTCTATATCTCATAATATATGAAGAAAATATGACAGAAAAGTTATGTCAGCAAATTGAAGATTTTAATATATTGTATGTAACTTAAAATATTAGTTTAAATGATTATAAATCAACTTGCAATAATTGGTATTTATAAATCACAATGAATTGAGAAACGACAATGAAAACTGCATACAAATTAATTCAGTGGTTCTAAACTAACGTCATCTATACATTTACATTGAATTTACAAGTAGTGCGCGTGGCGCGTGCACTATATACTTCGTTGCTTCTCCGTGTGAGTGTGGGTACTGCGTGCGCCTCTCTATTGTCTCTATTTCCGGGCAAGTCATTACGGCCACCTTTTTTATATTTTAAATTCATATCTTTCAAATCAATCGCTCCGTACAAAAATTGCATTTTAAAATATTGAAATGCGTTCTCGCAGTGTTTGAAATCAAGTTAGATAGTGAAAATAAGAGTAGACACTATTGAACCGTTGAGATCATGTTCAGAATTCCTGAATAATGCATGAACGGAATATAAAATATCACCTACAATATGTCCGTGTACCGCCTCGGCAACGGCATTCAATATCAGACGGTATTTGAGAGATTTTCTTAGGGAATATTTGTTGAAAACTAGACTATTTGAAGTGGATTTTCCTTTTGTTTGTATCTAAATTAGGATACAATGAAATACAACTGAACGGTTGTGGATAAAATATGTCAACGAATGTCCCGATAACTAATTTTGACGTAAACAACATAGTGATGTCTGTGTAAATATCACAAATATCGATTTTTGGACTTCACTAGTTTTTGTTCCACGGACACTCGTCTGCTTACAGCGCCAAAATAGGCAGGATAATAATTTGACAGCAACCGGTCCAGTGGTAATATATTACTTTATTCCAGGTCAGTGGGGAATGACGCTGTTTTTCGTCACGGCATACGAGTCGGTATTTACCCCAAAGACGCGCCAATAGATGTGTACAAAGTAGAAAAAATGAGTGTTTTCTAGTCTTTTAAATCTAGAGAGGTGTATAGCGATATAGTTGCCACCTGTTCTGTTTAATATGGATCAATTAGCTAAATGTGGACACTGGTATTTCTAGCCACCTCACATGATATAAGGATCGTACCAATTCTTCAAGGAATTCAGAAAATATTTATTTTCTTAGAAAACATAATTTATAGGCTCTTTCGGTCAGTGGCAAAAGTATACACTAAGCTGCCAGAATGTGAATGATAAAATAATTTCCGAGAAGTCGCTCTCTACTTCCCTTAAAGGCCGATTTAGACGGTTCTAGTGGTTAGTAGAGTGCGTTAGGATAGTACATTAGTTGAAACATGTAAACGGTAGTTTCCAGTACTCGTACTAGTACGTTCCACTCGCCTTTAAACTAGAATCAAATAGAATCGCTTTTTATTTTTGTTTCAAGTGACACCCTCCCGCGCCCGCTCAACCACCCGCGCGTTCCTGACTCGCTACTGACAAGGAGAGGTATGTGTGTTTTGGCCTACAAAATGGCAATCTACCTGGAAGAAGTATAAACGTCACTGAAAACCTTACTAATGCACTGGCATTCGAGTGCCACCTACGCACTCTACTAAACACTCGTAACATCTAAATCGGCCTTAATATTGAATTGTTTTGTCTTCAAGAAATACATCACATACTTTTAGCCCGTGGTCATATTTTAAATGTGAACATTATTTTAGCTTTTTTTTCTTCATGTTACTGAAGCCATGTAACCGTCCCAGGGTACCCAGCGGAAGACCATGTGTACGTAAGCTCTACCTAACGAGTAGCCAGTTTTGTTGACGTATATTTAGATGGAAAAGCCTCTAAAGTGAATTCCAGGAGCCAAGATAGAGTGACCAAGTTTTCCAAAATTAACAAATTATTAAGTTGTCGCGCGGCAATACTTTGTGTGTAATTATGTGTCGCTGTGAGTTTCATGGTAGAGGCCCATTGGTTCGGCATAGAGCGTCATTTCGAACTCTGTTCTAACCATAGATGTCACTAAATTATACACAGGATATTTTACAAAAATAAGCGACTGACGCTAGGCTGTTACAGTATTCAAAAAACGGCCTCGTCCATCTGTCTCGCTTTAACATACGCGTATCTATGCCCTTTCTCTTTTGTATTGCCAATCTCGTAGAGCGCCCAAAATAATGTTATGATTGGTGGATACCTATTGAGTGATTTGGGAATAAAACGCTAGATTTTGAGTTAAATAATATCATACTATAGTATAGACTATTTCCTTGGTTTTAATTTTACACTCACGGACTTTCCTGCATAAAAAGTGCAGGCAGGCTTTCTCGCCACACCTCCCTCAATGATATCATCAAGAGGGATCTAGCGTCAATAGACGTCCCTGGTCTCCTAGAGCCAACGGAAATAATCCGGAAAGACAGCAAGATACCCGATGGAATGACTCTGATTCCCTGGGAGCGAGGTTGCGCCCTTGTATGGGATGCTACGTGCGTGGACACATTAGCCCCGTCTCATCTCAGGGAATCAGCTATCAAAGCCTGAGCAGCGGCGGAAATCGCAGAGTCTAACAAACGGCGCAAATAAAGTTCAATTATTGAAAACTACAAATCTGTGCCGTGTGGGGTAGAAACTCTAGGTCCGTTGGGTTCAAATGCCAAAAAGTTTATTAAAGATATATACCCTCGACTGATCATCTCTTCTGGTAACAAGAGGGCTGGCTCCTTCCTCGCTCAACGAATCAGCATCGCGATTCAGCGGGGAAATGCAGCCAGTAATGCCAGTATTCTTGCCACTATTCCACGCAAGCCTGGTTTATTTAGTTATTTTTAATTTTTAGATTAGTTTTAAGGTTTTTATATTGTTATGTGTAGGTATATTTGATAAATTAATAATTAAATTTTACACTAGTTTTGATGGCATATGTTCAACAGGAGGAAGGTAATTTTATTTAAATTTTCTAAGAATTAAAAATTTCTATTTAGTTGTTATCTCTTCAGAAAAGTTGTCATGAAACACCCTCAATAAATTTTTGTAATGCCAAGTAACAAGTAATAAAACTTTTTCAACGCCCGTTCCGTATTTACGGTGTCTAGTTTTAATGTTTATTCTGTTTTATGTTACTGCTATTGAAGATTGTAAAGCTTTTTTCCTTTATTTTAATATGAAACTATGTATATAGCTTCGCACGGATACAATATGGGATTACAAAAAATTTAACGCTTACAACAACTTATCTATTAGAGATAGATATATATATATATGTTACCACAGACTTTTTCGTAGATCATTTTATACTACACAATTCTTTCTAACATCATTTTGTTACTAGTATATCTCTGACGGATTAGACAGCATACGCCATGAAAACTCGCTGGATTTTTCCCCGACTTGAATCACTTAGGTATACTGTAAATGTTCAGCTCCTAAACATGATAGATCCATGTTCAATACTCGTAAACCTTCCCGGTGAAACAACCAATCTAATACTTAAAAGCGTAACAAAATCCGTTCAGTAGTTTCAGTATTTTGCTTGAAAAGGTCACAGACAGGCAGATGCGGCGGGGCACCCTGTTTTATAATTATGTAGTGATAGTGATTACCTGACTGAATTATCTATCTATCATTACTGATGATGATCACGCCTTTTGTCCCAAGAGGGGTATGTAGAGACAATGACTAAATTAAAATGTTCTATATATTTAAAATATAATAATATATTATATCGCCCAGAAAAAACGGTGTGGGAAAGATATATTTTTGAAATAAGTTCAATATATTGTTTTCTTGGGATAAAAAGAACTCTCCATATCTAAATGCGGTGGGGTTGACTAAAGGTGCACACTCATTCAACGATCGCTGGCCGGCCACCGAAATCGACCTGTCCGTTTTCAAATCATCGTGTCTGTGGTCGATTTCGATGCCGGACAGATCCCGGACTGCTGTCCACACACACAAAAACACACACACACTCATTACACTCATATTGCTACCATTGTGACGGACATTATCCGGCGGATGGACCGAAAATTTTCGGTGAGATATCGGCGTAGTCTATGGTGGATTTAATGAAAATTCAAATATCGATATTTCACGAAAGTAGTTAGGACGGTTGTACGCCCGCGGCAATAATTGTAATTTATTTATATGTTTAATAGCTCAGTGAAACATTTAATGAACAATATTACTTCACTTCCAGTCTGTATATCTTTAAAATGTGTATATTTGTTAAACTAAACCCACACTTTTTCCAAAAGAAAAGTGACATGTGTTCCTTTAATTTAAGATACAATAAATTAACTTTTAAAAAAAAGTGTACCGCCTTCAAAATTTGCACTGAAAAGTAAGAAATAATAAATATTTCGTCGTAGAATTTGAAGACGGTTGGTGCCAAATTAGGATACAAAATTAAGTAAACATCTAAGAAGATAAATATCTGTTCAATATTATATATGTTTGTACTGATGATCGTAGGTTCCTAATGAATTGTCTAGATTAGTGAATTTGGGAAGTAAGTTGTTTTTAATTTGGCACCAACCGTCTTCAAATTCTACGACGAAATATTTATTTCTTACTTTTCAGTGCAAATTTTGAAGGCGGTACACTTTTTTTTAAAAGTTAATTTATTTTTCCCTTTTAAGTGATTTTGCTGCCCTGAGAGACAAATAATAAATAAAAAAAATTAATGGAAAAATAAAAAATAAAAACTGCTGTGGATGGTATTTGAACCATTTGCAGCCTGAGCTGCACCATACCACCATACCTTTAGCCGTTAGACCACCGTCGATACAAAAATTGACAACTTCGTGTCAATAGCAACCGTTGCTAAGGCTTTTCTCTGATACATAATTTTCAGCCGTAAACAGAGACAAATTACTGAATTTCTGAAAAACTACTGAACAGATTTTCGTTATATGTCTGTGAGATAATGTCGAGAAATTGTTATATCCTTAAAAAAATAAGTCGTCAAAATCAAAGCCAAAATCGAGATACTGATAATTGACTAAAAAGTCAGTTTTTTCAAAATTACTTAAAAACTAATGAACCAATTTTTATGACATAAAAATGGGACCAATCCGAAAGAGTTATCTGTCGATTAAAAAAGAAATCATCGAAATCGGTTAATAAACGACGAAGTTATCCGCGAACACACATAAAAAAAAATATACGGTCGAATTGAGTAACGTCTTTTTTTTAAGTCGTTAAAAAATTACTTGATTCTGCCATTATTTAAAACGGCCAAAATGTCAAGAATCTTCATAGGAATGGCTGTAAGGTAGCCACAGACACGTCCTATTCTTGAAACGAACGTTCCACCTACATCATACGGCGGCCGGAATGAGAAATTTTCGGTGCGATGCCGGACCAATGTGTGGCCTACTTTAATAAACTGCCAAAGGACATTAAAAATATTGAGGGAGTAATCACATTTAAACGAGTTTTGCGTGAATAGGTGGGACATGGTTTCTACACTGTGAAAGAATATTCGACAAAGAAAAGTTATATGCTTGGAATTCTATAGAGTTATAATGTATTACAGTAATGTAATGTAAATGTAATATTCTGTACTATAAATTATATGACTTTTTGCATACCAGGAATCTAAGTGAAACCTACCTTTCTGGAAATAAATTAATTTCTTTCTTTCTTTCAATTCCGTTAATTTATGTCAACGGTGTCAATTTCTGCCGGTATAGATGGATTAGTATCACCGGTCGACAATTTTTTTTATTCGTAGGTATAGCGTTACTATTGTTTTGTCTGTGATATAGCCACATAATAGTAGGCACTAAAAGTATAGCGAATGGTAAGCCATTTCGAAGTAATTTTTTTTAACGGAGTCGATAGCCTAATTGACTTGAAATCGGGAGGTTCCAAGTTCAATTCCCACTCGTGGAAAAAATACTAAGCACCAATTCGACTCCTCGTGCTTTTGAAGGCACGTAACACGTCCGCACTTCTTCTACAAATAACAGAAGAAGTGACACATCTAGGATCATTAAAAGCGTCTACACACGGCCCTAAAATCGGTGGCAATATCGGGGCAGTGGCACTGCAGTGGTGGTGGGGATGAAATCGGGTGCTACCAAGGGTGCTTCTCTACACACGTCCCTACCGATCAGTATATTATCCACAATATTATCTACCATGCAGCGAAGCGCTCGTCGATCAAGATGCCGTCGACACTCTCTCTTAATCTCCTTGCCAAGATTTTCATTCAAAACTCGAAGAATTTTTTTATAGTTTTAAAGCTTTATGTTTATTTATTATCATTCTTATTAAATAATATGTTAGTTTCAGTTATGTATTAATTTCATTGTATTTATATTAATTATTATTTTAATGTTGAATATTTTTTTTATCTATGAGTATGTAAATAGTTTTAATTAATTTAATTGTAAATAGAAGTAGTATTGTATATTTATTTCCGATTCCTGAAAGTATCAATTCTAAATTTCGACAGTTGTATGTAACTGAATAACGACGTGACACTCGCAGAAATGTACTTATCTTAGTACGATTGCCATTAAATACACACGATGCGACAATGCTCCCTAGCCCAATAATCGCCCCTAGATGGTTCGCCCGACCCGATTTCAAAATTAGGGCCGATTTGCCTACACACGTGGCGATCAAGGTAGCGATTTAGGGCGCTCCCCACCACTGCCCCCATATTGCCACCGATATTGCCACCGATTTTAGGGCCGTGTGTAGCCGCTTTAAGTGCCGCACCAGGCTTGCCAACTGTTCTTTTTAATTGTTAAAAGTATAGAAGATCTATTTGGCATGTGTTTTAACATGAAGGGACGCTATAAAAATATAGGTGAACGGAGTGAATTTACATTATTTTTTGTTTCGACGAACTAATTTAATCTAACCTTCTATTACCAAGAAAATATTGGCTTGTCGCGGTATTACAAAATTATAGGTAAGTAAATAATAATTGCGTCAAGTGCGAGTCGAGTCTTAACGTAAAGAGTAGGGTTCCGTACCTATGTAGTTAAGTTAATTTATTAGTACCTACAGTCCGCCAGTCGCGCCCACTATACCGGCCGGCCCGTAGAGATGCTTTTTCACGCTTCGGTTGTAGGAAGCAGGAAAGACCGACGCTCGAAGTTCTTTCCACATTTTTGACAGTGCGACACAGGAACAAGTGACCAAACTTTTTTATTTATATTATGTGTAAAATTGTAAATTTCAAGTCACTATCTCATTCCGTTTCATACATACATACCTTCGCGCCTGTTTCTCAAAGGGGTAGGCAGAATGTATGGAGCGCCACTTCTCTCGATCTTTGTATACTTCTCTTGCTTCATCTACATCCATACATCGTTTCATACATTTCTAAGCAGTAAAAGACAGAGCGACGGACAGACATCGGTTCTTCCGGTAAACAACCCAAACAATAATATATAGGTAGGTAAACCACACTTAGAGGCTAGCCTCACAAATACCATCGGTTAAACTATTAATTGTGATAGACTTGTTAACAAAATAATGTCATTAATTAAATTTAAAAAAAGATTATAACAAATCTATAGGTACTAATATTATAAAGAGGTAAAATAAGTTGTATTTTTTGTTTGTTATCAACTCAAAAACTACTAAACCGATTCTAAAAAATATTTCACTAATAGAAAGCTACAATATCCCTGAGTGACATCGGCTATATTTTATATTGTTCGAATATATCCACGGGCAGAGCTGGGGGCGGAAAGATGATGTGGTAACTAAAATGAAGAAAAGTAGTTTACGCTGATTTGGACACGTTGAAAGAATGAAGGATGAGAGATTGACTAAAAAGGTTTATATGGCTGAAATGAAAGGAAATGCTGAAAGAGGACGACCTAGGTGTAGAAGTAAAAGATTAAACGTATAAAAAATTATTGATCCATGGCAATATTAAAAGTACACACAATTGCCGATCATGTATGAAAGGTATGATGAATATAAAAGAAGCGAAGGAGGTATGTCAGGATCGTAACAAATGGCATTCGATTTTCTGTGCCTACCCCTCTTGGGATGAAAGGCGTGATGACAGATAGATAGATCAGTTTAGAAGCTAGAGGCCCGTGACACAGACAGACAGACGTACAGACATCATTGGCAGAACAATAGCTTTCCTTTTTCACGGAATCTTAAATAAAGATATTCTAATAGGGAAGCGCTTTACAAACTTTTTCACAGAGACCCGAATTTCAATAAAATGTCACGCACCGGTACATGTTTTCTTTATTTTCTTCAGATGTAAGAGTCATTGGATCGTCGTATTTTCTTCCAAGCACCTTAATGCGCCATAGAAACAAATATAGAATTTTATATCAGAAGAAAAATCTCTTTTTGCCTTTTTTATTTATTACCCTGTCGAGGCTCGAGTAAAAAGGTCAACTGACCCGAATCTCATTAAAGTCGTTTGGCTTGAAATTGATACACTGATGAAACTTTGCTTTTAAAAGTAAACTTCATCATGAGATGGGTAAATAAAAGATTACAAAATAAATGGTCGGGCTCAGGTACTTATTTTATTTTTATAATGAAATTACAAATTATATTTTTCTATTACTACAATTTAACGAAAACTCCGTATGTGTGCGCATTTTTATTAAATTGCAATGAACTAGCAATTTGACCCGACTTTTCCATGCAGGCTTCTAAACAAAAATGCACACAAAGATTAAAAATAAAATAAATAAAAAAAAATAAAAAAAATACATGCAAACAAGGATTAAAAAAAATTTACACGTGATAGAAGTGAAACTCCTTAAAATAATCGCCATTATTGATACATTTTTCAAGCCCATGTACACATTGGATGGCCTTGGTTGGGCCATAATGGTCCATTGTGTACAAGAGGCTTTAGATATATAATGTATCTCTCTTTCTTCTTCTTCTTCCGTTGCCGACCCCAGGGTACCCAGCAGTCTTCCTCACTTAGACAAAGATTTTTTTGAGGCTATACCTAACTAGTGGCCAGCTCTGTTGAGGTATGTAGATGGAAAAGCCTTTTCAGTTAGTCGTCAGATAATGTACATAGATTTTTTATTATGAAAAACCCATTGGTACATGGTCGGATGTGGGGATCGAACCCGCGATTTTACCCGCTCGACCACCGAAGTCCCTCTTTCTCCTTCTCTCTACAATTATATCTTCTCTCTCATGTAACGAAAGGTGCCGAAACGTGACGCGTCCTTAAAATTTTACTCTCAATTCTCGTCCAACAAAAATAATCCAATAGCCGCCTAAGAATTTTCACTTCAAAAATATATGTAAACAGTTATACTTACCCCCAGTTTCTGAAAGGTCGATCAAAAGTTAATCTACGATTAGTAAACATAACAGTTGTCAAATACGTGAAAATGTATGGATTTTGACAGCTGTTGATTAACTAATCTTTGATTAACTTTGACAAGCCTTTCAGAAACTGGGCGTAAGTCAAGTATAGAAAATGGACCGTGGCCAATAAAGCATAAATATAATCGAAATAGTAAATATTATATCTTAGAAGTAAACTCAATAAGGAAAACGTGGTTGTACTAATGAAGAGTGAAATAAAAGTAAATTAAGGTACACGACATGTCCGCTAAAGTGACTCGATTATGAAAAGGCCCTGACATCTAACTTACCGCATGAATGAACCCAGAATATTTCCTCTATAGATTATTCTCAATGGAATGATTTTCTAATAATTTTGGGAATGCAGGCATGGAATTTCATAAGGACGTCGTTTGTATGAAATGAAATATACTTACACAAGTTTGGGGCGTTTTTGGTGTTTGTTTGTTACAAGGTTCGATCAATATAAAAGGAATAGATAGTGACATCGTGTGAGAGGGAAAAGGCGCAGAAAAAGGAATAAAAGAGCGGGATGAAGAGCGGCGTATGCTCAGAATAAGGATACGTATGCGTACGGGCCGAGCGATAGGTTACAAGTATTTTTCTCCTGTATGAAGTAGAAACTAGAAAGTTGAAAAAATTTGTATCTTTGGTACACATATTAGATTCTCTTATTCGGCACTCCGAATTAATAAAAAAGGTGGTCGTCACGGCACACCCAGCAAATGTGAAACATCGAAATTAGCACGTCAAGTATAGTGTAGTCGAATAGAGAGGCGCACGCAGTACACACAGAGAAGCAACGAATTATATAGTATACCCGCCACGCACACCCAAGGGAGTAGAGAGCGTCGGCGGAGAGGGAGCATGACACAGATTTCCGTAACAACATACGAGTCGGTCATTGATGATCTAGCTAGGCGGACCGTTCGTTACAAGAATTGGACGAGTCTGTGGTCGGTTTCGATGGACCGTACGGCGAGCCGCCGGGGATTGGAAGAATGTGTGGTCACCTTTACCCTCAAGGCTCAATAGATGAGTTTCACATCAAAAACAGCCAAATATGTTCAAAATTTAATGAAACTCAGTGAATCGCGCCCCTAATAAACGCAAATAGAACTCGTAGCTCAATTAAGCTTCTTAGTAGGTCCCGCAGACCAAGTCACCAAGTTTCAAGTACGTACTTAAGTACAACTTAGATAAGTAGTTTTGTATACCACACGAGGATCTACAGAAACTATGGCAACCGTGACTTCCGGTACTTAATTAGCACTCTGCAAAGTGGGGATAGAAAACTTTTACTTTGTGAAACGTAAACAATAATAACTGTTTTTCTCATTGAGATAAGATTTTTATGTACAAATGAATAGTGTTCGCACACTGACATCGTCAACAAAAACTACACCTAATAGGTGTTGGTATTTATTTTTGACATCAAAGAATACACTTTGTTCTAAGTCAGAGTTTTAGTTTTTACATTTCGAATCATAGTTTTTACAGGTCAATCATACTTAAAGAAATTAAGATTTTCAATAGGTATGATAGCATCGGATTTTCGGCTGCTAGTCCGACTTGCGTCGCCGTACGGTCCACCGAAACCGACCACAGACTCGTCCAATTCTTATAACGAACGTTCCGCCTACATCATCCGGCTGCCGGAATGGGAAATTTTCGGCGCGATGCCGTACCGGTGTGTGGCCTACTTAACTACTATCACGACCAGAGATATATAGTGTCCACATTTAATTACGTGTTCTCTTGATGCTAAGCTGTTTTGGGTCAAGCTCTGGCTAATATTAAATCCGGTTACAAAATAAAATACAAATAAACAAAACTAAAATAGATAATAGAATTTAAATAAAAAAAGGATACGATTTTTGCCTTTATGTTAAAAAAATAAAAAAGAACGTATATTTTGTCTCTTTGTTAAATGAGCTTGTAAAAAGGTTACTTTTGCTTTACATAAGTAGTTCTGAATACATTTTCATTAGGTTTCGAGTATAGATCTTGGATATTATTGAAAACAACTTTTCATGTCAAGCACATATTTATTCATACACGAAATGGCGGAGCTTAGTAATATAATTTTATTTTTGCCTCTATTACCACTTTGATCTCTGAAAGATTAAGAGCCAATAAATAGTAAAGGTATGAATCGGTAAATCTCCGAACGATTTTTTTCTGCCACTTTTGGCATAACACAAACTTAGGAGACGCCTCATGATTTATGTCCCATACAAATCAGATGTTTCGTTTTTCCAGTTTTACGCGATAACTGTATGTGCTAGGCTCGAAATTAAAATTGCATTTTAAAGAAATATATATTCTAAGGTTTCTCATGGAAAGAAAATAATCAAAATCACCTAAGTTTTATGAAGCCTTAAAAATCCTCAATTTCACTCGTATTTCAGCTAAGTTTGCGACTCGAGTTTTCTTAACATATTTACAAATTTACAATTTTCTCGACATTAAAAGATAGATAATTTCACATACTTTAAGAATATTCTAACTTGACTTTGATAATTCTAATAGTTTTTAGCCGAAGTCCTTTTCGTGTTTTTCGAAATACCGATTTTGTTCAGAAATCGTACTTTCTCATGTTTCTGGTACATAAATATTGATCTATCTTACCTTATCCTTGGTTACTTCATCGATTTTAATAGTAGTCCATCTCGCTCATATCTTTTTAAAGCGATATAGACAAAATAAGCCGCGCGTAAAACTGAGTTCGTTGCGCTGTGATGCGTCGCCTTAATAATATTATAGTTATTAGTTTGTATTTTATTGTATTAGTTTTCTGATGTGCGTTTAAAAATAACCCTATTATAAATGTGAAAGTGTATTTGTCTTCCTTCATGTCAAAACAGCAACGGATCGATATGATTATTTGGGCAAATAGATAGTTGTGATGTGAGATATCCGGCTACTTTTTATCCCGGAAATAATTCTTATGCCGCATTTAAAATGTCCACAAGACAGAGCTGCGTTAACTTATGTTGAATTATTGCATTGAACGCCATCTATTATTTCCTCATACTTAATTGGTCTATAACGCATATAATCAATGAACTAATTCAAGTTGAAATAAAGTTATTGCTTGTTTACGTAAGCTTTTATTGCTTACCCGTAGCAGTTAGGTGCTACAATTGTCTGTTTATTTGGGAATTAAAGGAAATAGGTTTTGTAATGGGAAACAAACATTGTAACGTTATTGGATTCTATGTTTTAATGTTAATGTTGGTATTATATTGAAGAATTAAAGTAGCTTTCCACCCTGGCTTCTACAGTGGAAATTTTAGGCATACGTGGAAGCCAGTGCACAAATTCCTGCCCGGACATTCTCCATTCATCCATGGTCTTATACTATCTTAGTATTGTTCTAAATACCAAACAATGCATGCAATAAAGATATATTCCTAAACTAGCCTATACAATGGTTATTAGGGGTTGATTTTCGAAAATTTCCTTTCTTCATGCATCTCTACCCCACCCCCTAAAGAATACCTATACCTTCCAAGGTTAATATTTATAATCTTCAGTAGCTGTGCGTTGATTGGCAGTCCGTCAGCTACACGACAGTTTTATATACTTATTTAGATATTTGACATAACACTTTATTTCACAAATGCATCTGAAATGTAAAATATATTTGCATACAACATGTTGCGACAATATGGACGTGCTACTCCAGAGAGATGATCAAATCTTCAAATGGAACTTATAGCCAACTTTCTGTCTTGGGATATTCAATTTTGTATTTATCTTAATATTTGATATGCGAATATGTTTACCTTTTTATATCTGCGACGTGAGTCAAGAAATATCTTCAGGCCTGAGTCGTTTAGGCTCAGGGGATGGTTCTCCATATATTTTACTTCATCTAAAATCTACTCTTGCCAAAATGGCTAAGTTTCAGACGTCAATTTAATATGGACAAATGGAAAAAAGTGGACACTTTACTGGTATCTCTACCCACACCGCAAGGTGAAAAGACCGTGAAGATAGCAAAACTAGATTTAGGATAAAAATATTTGTCACTGAGTACGGAAATACGAGAATTTATTTGATGGTATTGTCGGGAGAAATCCTTGCGAGCATTTCGGGAGCACTCATGTATCCCACGAGATGCTAAGAAGAGATGCCTAATATCTTTTACATTTTTGTACAAATAATGCATTTCTTTCAGTGAAAAGCTGCTGCTACGAACTTCATAGACTTTCATATTTTTTTATTGTACAGTTATGTACCAAGGAATATATAAAGTGTATTTTTTTGACTTGTCTTCTTTGGCAAACTAAACTTTGCATGTCTTTTTGTTGTAAAATGTTTAAATAAGAGTTTAAAAAATATTATTGTTTGTTCCGCAAAAAATAGGTTAAAAATGTAAAAAAAAGTACCATAATTATGTTTTCTTCCCTAGGGTTCAAGTTTTCGTCTTCTTTTTCTTTCTTCACGTGTTATCTGTCTCTGTTATATTATTATTTAAATGGAAAAGCCTCTAAGTGTATTTTGTCGAATTATGTACCTAAATAAGTTTTTATTTTTAAAAAGCCATTGGTACATGGCCGGGATCTAACCCTGGTCCGCCGACACACCTTAAGAGGATCGTGTAGCTCAGCGTACGCAGCGAAATAGGTATTTAGAAAATCATATTCTGTCTCAAGCGCGCTCTTCCCACGGGCATCAGTGCGACAGAGAACACTGCAGCTCGTGAGTGTTCGTAGGTATGTTCTTCGTTGAAAATTGCGTTTTGGGGGAAAACGATTTACACCTACTAAACTATAACGAAACCTTATAATTTTGGTGTCAAACGTTTTAGCAGATTATAATCTACGTACGTACGTTTTGCTTTTTTTGATATTTTGCTTTGTTTCTCAAATACATACGGTTTATTACGAGCAAGTTATGAACCAAAAAAACCGAGATTTGAGGGGCTTATAACTTTTGACCTATTACGAATTTTGAAAAAAGGAAAAAATACGTACGTAGTTTTTCATTATGTCAGTAACATATTACAAAATCGTTAAAATTAAATTATATTTAGGGGTAGTAAAACGTTTTCTCCGTTTGTATGGACATGGACGCGGTACACTACACTCTTAAGTTATCTCCGTATGAAATTTCATTAAAATCTGTTCAGTGCTTTAGCTGTGAAAGCATAACAGGTAGACAAAGTTACTTTAGCTTTTATAATATTAGTATGGATGTATCCATTCGGCCACAGATATAGTTTTCAAAACCTAGTAAATTTAATTCTTATCTAACTAAGTAGATATCGTTACGATATGTCGTTTCGTCTTATCAATTCGTAATACCTATATCGGCTAGGCACGAGTCTGGTCTATGGGTAGGCAGGTACTCCGACATCTCATCACTTGGAAGTCGAATTTAATCAATTTCTGATTTTAAACTCGATTTGGCACTTTGCAAGTGTATGGAATTGGGATGATTACACAATCATTTGATACCATTGATCTGATCTGATGATGGAGCCAGGATGTGGATAGTAACGAAACGACGTAACCCCATCGAGTTTGCGCTTATTTGGTTTACGCAAGTGTGCGTTACTGATTGCATTGTGCTTTTATTATTGTGAAATGTGTATTGTTCGTATAATGCCAACCGCATTTCTGCAACCAATTGGTTACTGAAAAGAGTAGTTTTCCAATAACTCAGAATAGCGTTTTCAATTCAGTTGGCTCAAAGGTAATCGACTTTATTCCCAGCACACCTTTCTTGAAGGCTTTCTGAACGTATTACGGTCTTGTTGTGCGGTGAACCGATACTTTCAGAGTACGTGCTGTATCCGCTTCATGCTTCACGCAGTCATTTGAAAAATATAACATTTTTGGTTTCCGAGGTTTTGCATTGTTTACTGAGGTTCATTTTACAGATCATCCTTTTGATTTCATAATAGGTAGGTATGGCAAATATCATCATCTCATTTTTTATTTGGCATTTTGACTAAAATTCCATTCGCCACTTCATTTAGATTCATCCTGATATTACGATAACCGTTGAAATATCTTGAAATTTCTGCGTTTATGAACAGTAATTACAATCGTTTAGAATATTGTGGAGAGATTTTCAATTTTACAATATGAGTGGCAAGTTTATCGATTTATTTCTATTATAATTCTATAATTTTAAAAAACCTTCCCGGATTTTATTATTATGTATTTCAAAGTAAAATTTAAGAACTCTTCCATGTTTAATTACCGTAAAAATATCATCCAGAATTAAGTTAAATATATTGAGGTCATTTCCCACTTGAGTTTAGTGTAAAGGCGTACAAAATACAAGATTTCGCACTCTAAATAAATGTGGGTCGGTACACATCAAACAAGTTATTTTCACCCCGAGGTAGAACAAACTGTACCTAAACAGTGAATTGCAATTTGTTATTTAGGTAGGACTGAACTATCTATGAGGAAATTGTTTTAGAAAATAGGAGAAAATTAATTGAGACATTTTTTTCTTTTTGACGTTCTCAAAAACTAAGTAGGTCAATCATGGCGGTCCACAGCGTGACCCACAACCTTGAGCCATGTCAAGGAGGTCAGTGCTTTTGTTTGGTCGGGCCAGCGCAAAGAGGAAAGTCCTCGCGATCTGCCGCCATCAGCTCTGCACAAACAGATTCTCTATGGACCGCTCGTCATCATATGTCCAAAGAATCGAAGGATCCTAGATTGAACGTTAGCCGATAGTCCTTCTTTCTTTTCAGTTCTTGGAGGATGGAAACATTTGTGTGGTGCCGGGTCTAAGATATGCCCAGCATTTTTCTCCAGCACCACATTTCCGGTGTGTCGTTTGTGTTTTCCAGTTTCTCTGTCGTTCACTTTTCTTTACTGTCCACGTTTCTGCTCCGTATAACAATATGGGGAACACTAATAGCTTTTGTTATGTTACGGTCTCTCCATATTTTAGACAGTCTATCCATAGTAGTTCTAGCAACCGCCATGAGCCACTTGATCTTGTCTTCAGAGCCACCGTTACGGTCATCAATGATCCCAAGTAGATGATGTAGTAGATGATCTGTATGATGAGATGAGACTTGGCAGTTTCCAATATTGAAAATGCGGTGCTGATGCGGTCAAAAAACACCGCCAATTTTAGGCGTCAGTCTAATTATCTATAGGGCTATTCGCATTATGTATTTAATAAATAATTTGTTAACCCTTATTTATTTTAAATTCATATTAAAGACTGATATAAATGCGATTTTTTTGGAGATCATTTAATTCTACACAATTGGCCATGCTAACTTTTTGAACAGGAACGAAGATATCGAAACCGTTTCGAGATATAAGCTTTCAGTACAATTTCTATTTATCAGATTTTAAATTAAGTCTATACTTTTTAAGATATTCAATAAAAAACAATAACTTTCATTTGACCGATGTATGACGTCATCATAAGCAGTATGAAAAAGAAATACCTTTACCTACAAAAAAGGGTAATCGTCAATCTTTGAGTGACGTCTTTATAAATTTATATTTTACGTGTAATTATTTTCTTTGTTATTAGGACAAAACTATTCAATTTAAATAATTATAAACACGAGTATATAAACAAGAGTAATTTTTAGGTTAGTCGACCTTGACTGACGTTTGCTTGACTTTAATTTGATTGACTGTCAGTCTGTCACTTTTTTATGTGTAGTGGCTAAGATTATAATCCTGTTCCAAATTCTTGTGAGTCAAGTTTACTTTTCGCGGGTAAAATTTGTAAAATATATTAAAAATAGACGCAATGGATAAAAAACAAAAATATCGAAATTAGTTTCTTAAAATGGGCTATATTTTCAAAATAAGTTATAAAAAAAGTATATCATAAATATGTAGCATGGCCAATTCATTTATAAATTATTTTGCAGCATATTCCTTACTCGTGAAATCCATTCAATAGTTACGGAACAAATTGTGACTAAACAGACATAATTGTGGTTGAGGCCTGTTCATGGCCGGTGATTTTCGAAAAAAAAATTCAAGACAGTGTGGTGGGGACTCGTTCTGGTGGGGCCCCCGAGGCAATGCATACAGACACGGTTGGGCTTTATAATAAGTAATTAAATACGTTATTTTAATAACACATCATATTATTTGATTTTAAGTTGTTTTTATTTAAGCTGCATTTTTCAATGATAGCTGATTTTTATTTTATTTCAGACATTGAGATTTAAAAAATATAGCGAGATTATCTTGACTAATAAAAGTGAAAAACTGCCCGTCTGATAGTTTGTTTTTCTTTCTAAATGCTTTTACTCTTATTAATAAACTCGAATTAGCGACGTATTAACTAACTGTATTTCGTCTCCGTCTATCATAATGAATTGCAGATTTGTTAGAGGGTGACGAAATACAGTTTAGTTAATACGTCGCTAATTCGAGTTTATTAATAAGAGTGAATATGTCTAAACTCTAAAGTGTATTTTTTTGACTTGTCTTATTTAGTAAACATACTTTGCATTTTTTAAATAACTTGTCATTTAAAATTATTTAAAGACTTTATATTATATATTTTACATTTGCAGAACTAATAATAATATTTTTAAACTCTTATTTAAAAATTTTAAAACGCTTTGTTTTCTAAATAAAACAATAAAAAAAATACACTTTACGTTTATTTATTTGGATAGAAATTCGTAGCAATGTGGAGCAAAATAAAAATATATTTTAGTAAATTGTTTTCATCTAGGTTTCAATGTACATTTCAGATTTTATAGGCTATTGGACCGAGAGAGATTTACATGAAACTTGGCTTAGAAATTGGGTCAGTTTGGTTTCGATTTCACGTCTTTTAGACGATTTTACGATATCCTTTGATATTTCACAAACATTTCTTTGAATAACCGTGAAGGAATTAAACTTAGCCTTCATTCATAAGTTGGTAGATATATTTAAGCTGTTCTATATTTGTTTCAAGATTGAGTAGATATGCTTTTTCAATCTATCTATCTATCATCACGCCTTTTATCCCAAGAGGGGTAGGTAGAGACAACGAATGCCATTTGTTACGATCCTCACATACCTCTTACGCTAATTTATATTCATCATACCTTTCATACATGCTCGGCGATTGTGTACCCTTTCAATATTTCCATGGATCAATACATTTTTTATATTTTCAATAAAAGTACACCTAGGTCGTCCTCTGCCAGCATTTCATTTCACTTCATCAATACGTACGAAAAACTTTTAATAAGATGACATATGTCTCTCTATATAAGATCTAAAACATTCTTGTTCCATCTTGATTATAGACGGGCTCCCCCTTTCGCCAATTTTCTGCTCTTTGACCAATAAAACTCACCATTAGAGCAGTAATAAGTTACCTTAGATTTCGTTGGTATCGTTTTGTGTCGCGAGACAGAGCTCTAGAAAAATAGTTAATTGTGATGTTTTAAATGGGAAAAGCGATCTAGGACTTCTAATTTGCGGGAACCAATTATTTATATTTATTATTTGTATTTTAGCATAATTTTCATATAACGTAAAAGCCGTTGCGACAATAAAACGACAGAAAAATACATACACTAAAAAGTTTGATTTCTGTATATAAACCGTTTCAGTAATTTTTCAGTCTAACATTAACCAAAAATAAACTACTTAGAGAGTTCAGATAGAGCAGAGTTACAAAACGGGTTGTTCATAAACACCTTTGAACCATTATGCCTAACTCAGTGCAAAGCAAATTATAACAGAATGAATTCTAATCAAATTAATTTTACATCCAAAGTTTTCATTTGAAACTCAGAACCTTGTTAATGGGCAGTAGAGTATGAACTCACCGCATTACTAGAACAACAACAAAGTTGCCTACAAACTTCTTCAACTTGTATATAATAATTTCAATTAGAGCCTTGCCTGGAAATCGCAGTTTTATAACACTTTTTTATATCTTCATGCCTTAAACCCAGTCCGTCCGCCGTATAATTTATGTGTATGTGGACAGCAGTCCGGTATCTGTCCGGAATCGTAATCGACCACAGACACGACGATTTGAAAACGGACAGGGGACCGTTCCTACAAGAATTGGTTGAGTCTGTGGTCGATGAGTTGTGTTTTTAAATATAATTACTTAGAACTAACAACACTTCTTAGAAATATAAGAAACAAAATAAAGCTTTCTATTAGTGAGATGTATTTTAGAATCGGTTCAGTAACTCCAGGATTTATCGGCTACCTACAAAATAACTTTACGTGTACACCGAAGCAGGCAAAGAAATTTTGCTTAGCTTTTTTGGTTTGAGTTGTACTTGAAATCGGCGGTTTTGCATTCTATCCTCACTTTACTTAAGTTCTGTTTTCAATAAAGTTTGAAAAATTTATTGAAAGTTGATAAGTTATGCAAGAGAATAAATTCCCTTCAAGTTGTTTGTTGCATTTGAAGAGCTACACGAAAACATGTTATTTTTATCTTTTCAAGTTATTTTTATCCACAATTCTCTGTGAAAATATTCTTCACATTAGCAATTGTGTTGAGTTTTAGCTCTGAATACTAAGCTGTTTTAAATATTTTCATAGAGAAATCTCAGCATTTATATCATTAACTTATCTATCTATCTATGTATCATCACGCCTTTTATCCCAAGAGGGGTAAGTAGAGACAATAGAATGGTATTTGTTACGATCCTGACATACCTCTTTCGCTTCTTTTATATTCATCATACCTTCCATTCATACAAATTGGCTTCCATAATTTCTGTTCTGTTTGTTGACGACTGGCGTCAAGTGGATACTGCTACTGCATAGTGTCTCTGGCCACACCGCAAGGTTTAAAGGCCGTGAATATGTGTTTATTTTGTTGTTATATTTTCTCTTATTCAATAAGAAAATATATTTAATCAATACCTACAATATAATATAAGGTAAGTTTAAAAAGTAATTCTAGCAAAAGTAGATATACCTACCTACAACTTAAAAAGTCCTAGCCTTAATAGTGCCCTTAAAATAACTTAAGAACACTAGAAACAATGGCATATACTCTCTGCTTTTGTTTTCTTTCACGGGTTTCCTTACGGCTACCGAAACCGTGTTATCGGTAGTGACGCTAAACCTAAATTTAGATGGAATAAAAGTCTCTGTCGGATTATAAATGTTTAATTATTAAAAACCCATTGGTACGAGTACATGGCCGGGCTCGAATCGTGGTGAATACTAGACGTCTTAGCCGCTCTCTGCTTACCCCATAATAATCAAGCGTTAAAATATTATGTATGTATTATGGTGTAAAAGTATATAGGTATAAAAAAATAATTCGTTTTATATTACCAAAATAAATATTGTTTTCATTTGTATTTCTGATCGAAAATAATATAATTAGAAACCGATACTTTGAACTTTAATGGCATATAATGTTTCATATAACAAACTCTTTGTAAAAATAAACTCGAAATTTTTTCAAAGAGTAGAACATATTGCGGAAACTAAAATGATGCTTGCTGCAAGCAAACCTCTTTTGTACTGGAGTTTCAAAGGAAAATGATCTACAATTTTTAAGATAGAGAAAAATCATTCTTTTTCTAATACTGTAAGACTGCCTTTGTAGGGTTCTGTCGTTTAAAATTTCGCCATGTCGGTTTAGTTCAATTATGTGCCGTTTGGTGTAGAAACTATAGTGTGGTACAAATGTCATCTATTTGCCTCGCTCAACGAACCAGCATCGTGATTCAGCTGAGAATTACGGGCAGTATTCTTGCCACTACTTCACGCGAACCTGGTTTATTTAGCTATTTTTAATGTTTAGATTTAAGTTTAAGGTTTTTATAAATTGTATTGAGTAAGTTCAGCCATGTTTTCATCGATTCTATTGAAAATTCACAACATAAATCGTCATTTTGTAGTTTGCATCAATAGAGTTTTACACCCGTGCTGATTAATAATGGCAACTACTTAAATGTGGACTTTGCTACCAGAGTCTCTGTTCACACCGAAAGCGATAACGAGCATGATAGTACGATTATCTCTTTTATTATTCATCATACCACTAGTTCCCCGCCGGTATGTTTTTATAGAGAAGACTACATGTGACCTTGCCACCGCCTGTTTATTAAGCATAGGTGGTTGGTCCATGAATGCGAGCTACTGGCAGATCATAATACATTCCGCCAGTCGCGCCCACTATGCCAGTAGAGATGCTTTTTCACGCTTCGCTTGAAGGACCCCAGGTTGTAGGAAAGAGGAAAGACCGACGCCGGAAGTTCGTTCCACTTTTTGACAGAACGAGTTGCGAGTGCGTCGAGCATTGCTCTGAATCATTAAGTATGTGGCGGTTCATCGATAGATGGCGTTACTGTCTCAATACTGAAACCTGTATCGCGCTACTGAAAATATTTAACAGATTGTCATATTTGCAACTTTCGGACGACACGCGGTGGGGAGTATTCAGTTGTTGGATTATTTTGTGTATTGCTATTTCTATAAGTTTATGAATGGAGATATTATTTTTAATGAATGATGTAGCAGTTGTAAGAATATGAATGATATAATTATAACATTTACCTGAAGTAATTAATTGTTTTGACAAATGTACAAATACCGGCTCTTGCAATTAAAACTTTCCAAGTGAACTTCGCAACAATAGTCCAGAACGATCTAAGTTTTCTACTGAGTGTATGTTTGAAAGTTGTTCTGTCTCCAGCTTTGGACTTTCTTAATAGCCCTATATCCATAATTTGTATGGAGATATTACTATTCCACTGTAATTTAGCATAGGTATAGTTACTTATTCAATATATCTAAGTGAAATAGCCGTTATTTTTCAATTGGTTTTATTGAATAGGAAAATATATTTTTTATTGCGTACCTAAAACTGGAAAAACGAAACATCTGATTTGTATGGGACAAAAATGAGGATTCTCTTCTTCAATGAATTTTGGCGTGAGTTTACTTAGATGGCAAAAACGTTTGAACAGCAATTTGTTAAAGTAAATTTTAGTATATCGCCGAACGACTTTTGGGAAACGTTCGACATTATAAAAAGCCTTCCCTACATAAATGTTAAGGGCCTATAATATTATATTGTAATGTATATTTCGATTGTATTACCCGTAAAATAGATATAAAAGTTGTTTTGACTCCAATATTCTTTAGTAAGAGCATTTACGCGAATAACATATTACACTTTATGTTGCCTGAATCTATTGCCGGGCCCTAAAGGCAATGTTGTCAGCATCAAATACGGGCATGTTTCTCTAGCAATAAGTGACTCAATAAATTCCTATTGATGTCACTGAAATTCTAATTTCCAGAACGATTACAATAAGGCATAGTGTTGGGCAACTAAGGGCGCAGGGCGTCTTGTGGTAGCCGTGGGTGAGTAACGACACCGCCGAACTCGAATGCTCCAAAGAGTAGGTTGAGGCAGGCGTCCCCACTGTTAGACCTTGGACTCTCGCCCCTGACTTGGTTTTAATTGGCTGTCCAGGGTGGAGTCGTTAGAGTATAATATTATGTATTGTGCACCCCCGTGTCTAAAGGCGTAATAACAATAACGGGGAAGCTATATGTGAAACCGGTGTCACACCTCTCGACACCCCCAGCCGCTTACTCCAATGTTGCCTGTCTTACTGCCGGCATAAATGCTTAAAAACGGTGGTTGTTTTAGGAGGCCCATTTAGTAAACGCCGAATTTTACGTTTCATAGATGAATGATACCGCCAGGTAACCAATAGCCCAATTTTAAATTATTTTTATCTCAGCAATAGTCCAGGCACCTAATGGGAATTGTCTGTGAGCGCGTTCTTTGATGCATTCAGAGTTAGGTCCCGACGGATGCTAGTCACAACACTTTAGATGAAACACTATAAATGGCCTATACGTGTTGGACCTATATATCCCTATGCAAGCTTTACAAAGGACCAGGCATTGTGAATTTAGAGGCATAGTGTTGGGTATCTAAGCATATCTAATATATTCTAATCCTAACTAATAATATAAATGCGAAAGTGTGTTTGTTTGTTCTACTTTCACGTCAAAACACAGATACGGATCGATGTGATAATTTTACATGTATGCTCCAGTCTTTCATAGTCTTTGCGGGTGGCTTCAGCTGATTGAGTACTCAATGAACCATTATTTCCTGGACCTAACGATCCACTAACAAACAAGACGTCTAAAGCAAGGTAAATATTTTCTGTTTAATCATTAATCTAATGGGTGTTATACACTTACTTAACTTCCTTAACTTCACTCAACACCTGTCTTTTTCTGTTGAAATATGTTTAGTGCGTCGGTGGCCGAGAGGTTAAGACGTTTGGTATTGACTAGGCAGACCACGGGTTCAATCCCGGATCTGGGCCATGTGCCAATGGGTTTTTAATTAAAAACTTATGTAGGTACATAACCTGACAAACCACAGTCAGAGGCTTTTCCATCTTAATGTACTGCAACAAAACTGGCCACTCGTTAGGTATAGCCTCACAAAGATCATCGGCTAAACGAGGGAGACTTGGTCTTCCGCTGGGTACCCTGAAACCGTAACACGGTTTCGGGAGCTGTAAGACAACCCGTGTAGAAAGAAAAAAATAAAAATAAATATGTTTAGTCCCCTTTATGGCGCGAGTCCGACTCACACTTGGCCGCTTTTTTATTATTTGTTGTTTTACTTAATAGTATACTTATAGGTATACTAGTTAAGGTGGCCACACATTTGTCCAATCCCCGGCGTGTCGCTGTACGGTCCACCGAAACCGACCACAGACTCGTCCAATTCTTGTAACGAACGTCCATCCAGCAAAAAACGGCGAATAAAACATGTCATGTAGGGGACCTCCTTTAATTTTTAACTTTATTTTATTACTATTATTTGTTGTTATAGCGGCCCTAGTAATACACACTCTGTGAACATTTCAAGTGTCTACCTATTACGGTTCAAAAGATAAAGCCCTGTGACAGTCGGACGGCCGGACGAACGGACAGCGGAGCCTTAGTGCCTAATTGGGGTTTCGTTGTCATCCTTTGGGTACATAACCCTAAAAACTGTTGTACCCATAAAGGTAGCATCCAATACTCAATCAATTTGATAGCCATTTCATCATGAGTTGAGCAATGAGCATGATGTTCTAGGTTTAATTCTCTCCTAGGCAAGTACAGCCAGCTTCCTCATTTCACCTACAATTCTTATAGATATGTACTTCTATCTAAGAAGTTTAACTCGCCAATTGTGGACATTGTCTCTAGCCATGCTGCAAGTAATTGAGACCGTGAAGATGTATACAATATTGACTCGTTTATATTTCAATATTGGCAACGTCATTTGGAAATGAATAAAGAAAAAATTTAATAAATGGCTCTGAAATGACGCAGCGTTTACTTGAATTTTGAAGTGTTCTTGAGTTGTATCGCTTCGCTTCTCCTTAATGTCCATCTAACGTATTGAGTCCCTTCATTTCTTTTACATCTTTACTAAGATTTCGTTTCTTTTTCAACTTCTTACATATATATTTTAATAAAAATAGTTAAAGATTTTTGATATTTCCTGAACTTTGTCTAAAACTAACTATGTTTCAACCTGCAACCACAAAAGGAATAGACAATATGCAGTAGGTTTTGAGTAAAAAATAGTGAAAAAAACGTGTTTTTTTAAGTTTTCGAGGCTATTTGCAAGTTAACAATTGCGTCTAGCGACCTCTGTCTAGCTCGTTTTTTAGAGAATTTCATAACGAACAACTTTCATAATGCATAATATGTTACACTAAAAGTTAACAGGAACGGAGATATTAAAGGAGATAGGGAAAAATATTCTTTTTTTTACTAATTGTTAATTATAAAATCAAGCAGTGCACCATATTGTAAGCAAACTTAGGATGTTCAATCACACCCTAAAACGAAGCGATTTCAACAATAATCTCTCCTATAACTCAAAAATCCGATCAAAACTTCTCACCGTTTAGCATAGTAGGTTACCGCGCGTCGCCCGAAATGCACGCATACCTAATGTTGACGCGCGGTATCCGCCTAGAAGAATGGCTTATCAGAACTCTTTATAATGAAAATATGGCTATCAACAATTTGAGTTGATAATGTTATATAAATAAACTCATTTTCTAGGATCAATGAGATTTGCCATATTTTTGACAGAAGTAAGAGGGCCGACAGCCAAGGACCTCTAAAAGCGTATTCACGTAGGTATTCAAATTGTTGTAAACCCATTTTGTATCCGTGCGAAGCCGGGGGAGGGGTCGCTAGTTATAATATACCTAAAAAGAAAAACTGGACTCTTTGTTTCATCGATATCTTAATAAACGTGATAAAAATCATGATTAGTATTATTTTAATATAATGTTTTTAAAAAAATTATGATAAAATAAAATAACGTAGAAACACGATGCAAATTTCATTATCTCTTCATTTTTCTTTGAGGAAAATTTTGTTGACTCACATCTGGCAAATTGACTTCCGCATAAAATGAAAATTGAAAATTCGAGTCAACCATAGAGATCATAGAGAAGATTATTCATGAAATATAAAAGTAGGTATATAGAACAACTAAATTACAATGTCAACTAAGTATCTACATAAATAAGGGAGTAAAATATCACACTTTTATACCCTTACCATAATATAACTAGCTATCTGCCCCCGGCTTCGCCCGTGGATATTTTGGAACAAAATAAAATACAGCCTTTATTACTCAGGGATATATAATAATAATAAGCAGCTTAAAAATGGTGGTTGTTTTAGGAGGCCCATTTAGTAAACGGCGAGTCACCACCTGCCAATTTTACGTTTCATGAGATGAATGATATATATGATCTGCAGGTGACCGTAGTCTCAACCAATAAACTTGATAAACCAATCCATTTAACATCTCAAAACAATAGCCCGAATTTAATTTAATTTTATCTTAGTCATAGTCCAGGCACCTGACGGGGCCTGTCTGTGAGCGCATTGTATTGATGCATTCAGAGATAGGTCCCGACGGGTGCTAGTCACAACACTTTAGATTAAACACTCTAAAGGGCCCTCTAACGTGTTGGCCTATGTCCCCATGCAAGCCTTACAAAGGACCGGGTATTATGCCCGTGAATTTAGAGAATGCAAGGATATTATTAAAAGTACACACAATCGCCGGACATGTATTCATACATGGAGTATTATTCATACCTTTCAAGGTAATGTCAGGATCGTAACAAATGGCATTCGATGGGATAAAAGGCGTGATGATAGATAGACAGATAATAATTGAAACACAATTTATTTTTAACTATTCACTTTATTTTCACACAAGTTTCCACAACTATTTTACAAAAGCCATCAAGCGCAAATCCCCAGTGTTGCCATGCACATAGTATTGCCAACTTTTGTTTATCTGTTTATAAACAATTTATAATACCTATTATTCTAAACACGACTACAAACTAACAACTAATACAGATACTATATAACTTTGTGGCGTGGCCAAGAAGCGCGGCCGCCGGATTTATGTGAAATCTGAAGCACTAAAAGTCGTTTCAAGCACTTTAAAGGAAATTGAATCTGTTGAGTACTGAACCCTGGATCTCCGGTGTAAATGTCAATGCGATATCAACGCCAATAATATATAATTGTTTTTAATCTAATAATTTACCTAATGCTTCAACTTTCTGGGAAACATTTTATTGAATGAGAAAACACTTTATAAATATAGACGCAAGTCGTCTTCAATTTTTCTCAATTTTTCCTGTTTTCCTCTCCTTTCTATGTCAAAATATGAAATTATTGATATTTTTCGTAGTAGAGTTCCCAAAATCATCCACGAGGAGAAATAATTATAAAAAATATAATTTACAATAATTTATTGGAATAAGGGCGAACGTCTCTGTCTTAATCCACAATATATGACAGCGTTATCACAAAATACAAAAACATCTTATATCTGTCAAAAATATGGCTTATCAGAACTCTTTATAATGAAAATATGGCTATCAACAATTTGAGTTGAAAATGTTATATAAATAAACTCATTTTCTAGGATCAATGAGATTTGCCATATTTTTGTCAGAAGTAAGAGGGCCGACTGCCAAAGATCCTTAAATACTTATATATTAGTGAAGAATAAAAAAAAATGATTAGTCAGCATACGCCATGAAAACTCGCTAGGGCTAATCTTTGTCACCAATTGATTCACTAACACCCTAAACATGATAGGTCCATGTTTAATACCTAACCTTCTTCGAGACTCAGCCTATCTAGAACGTAGTGATCATGAAAGAACCGGATCCCAGGATACCCAATAGAAAACAATTATGTCAACCTAATTTAGTTTATATTGTCATAAATAAATAAATAAATAAAAAATAAAATAAATAAATGTACCAAGATGTTCTTTAGACAGCTTTGGACATTTGGTGCGCAGTACAAAAATCGACTTATTTGAACATTTTATATTGCACACCGAATGATATAGAGCTCAAGTTATTTAGCGAGAGTTATATCCATAGATGTAGTATGCTGGCGATCTACTAGATTGGTAATGTCGCGATTAGAACGAGACCAAAAAATTAATACATCAGTGTGCGTGACAAATGTGTAATTCTGTGGATTTTTCATCTTAGATGACTTACATCACGTCTATTAAACACTAAATTATACTTTATTTTGTATCCTAATTTGGCACCAACCGTCTTCAAATTCTACGACGCTATTTTTATTATTTCTTACTTTTCAGTGCAAATTTTTGAAGTCGGTACACTTTTTTTTAAAAGGTTTATTTTTCCCTTTTAAGTGATTTTGTTGCCCTGAGAAATAAATAATAACGCAACTAAAAAAAATTATGGAAAATTTAAAAAAATACTGCGGTGGATGGGATTTGAACCTCGAGCAATGTGCTGCATTCCATACCTTTAGCCGCTAGACCACCGTCGATACGAAAATTGACAACTTCGTGTCAATAGCAACCGTTGCTAAGGCTTTTCTCTGATATAATTTTCAGCAGTAAACAGAGACAAATTACTGAATTTCTGAAAAATTACTGAACCGATTTTCGTCATATGACTGTGAGATAATGTCAAGAAATTATTATATCCTTAAAAAAATAAGTCGTCAAAATCGGTACATATTTCATCGAGATATTACGAAAAATTGACTTAAAAGGTCAGTTTTTTCAAAATTTCTGAAAAACTAAAGAACCAATTTTTATGAGATAAAAATGGGACCAATCAGGAAGAATTATCTGTCGATTAAAAAAGAAACCATCAAAATCGGTTCACAACTGGCGGAGTAATCGATGTACATACATACATAAAAATACGGTCCGAATTGAGAACCTTCTCCTTCTTTTTTTGGAAGTCGGTTAAAAATAGCATATTTTATAAAAATAAGCGAAATTACTACTGACTACTAGGCTGTTACAATATATAAAAAATGCAGGTCTGTCTCACTTTAACATACGCGTATCTATGCGCTTTTTGTATTGCCAATCTAGCGACTATACTAAATCTATGGTTATACCACAGATCACCTAATTAACCTATATAATTATATAGGTATATAAATTAAACGCTGTTCGTTGGTAAGCGCATTTGAGAACGGCTGGGCCGATTTCGCAATTTTTTTTAATATTCGTAATAGTCTGAATAAGGTTTTTAGGTAAAGAAAAATTTTTAAAGTTGTCCGAATAATTGGAAAATTCGTGAAAAACGGAAAGATCATTTTTATATGGGATTTTTGTATAAACTCAAAGTTAATTCGGGCTCGATAGGCGAAGCTGGGGAGGAAAGTTTGTAGCTGAAACGGTTTCCACATATATTTTTATGCTCCTCCATAAGAGTATAGTCCAGGCTGGCGCAACTTAGAACAAAAAATTAGGGCTAGGAAAAATGAGCCAGTCGTATCGCCATCTCTTTCACGCCATATACAGATGACAGAGATAGCAAATATTTCTATACCAATCCACAGTACGATGTTGTTAGGTTGGCAGTACCATTTTAATGTATGGCAGTCCCGACTCTTATTAAAGAACATAGTGATTGCTACTTACTCTATAGTATAGTCGTTCTACAGCTAGCTATAGACTCCTATTCTTAGGAAATTCTTAAGAAAACTGTATTTTCAAAAGATCATAAGAAAAACCTTAAATGCAGGGACTTTAATTCTACTTTTTAAATCCTCTAATATTTTAAAGGCAAAAGTGTGTATTTGTTTGTTTAGACTTATTTTTGCACAGATATAGTTGAAGGGCCGAAGACTGACATAGACTACTTTTTAACCCGGTAATCATTCCATTTTCCACGGGCGAAGCCGGGGCGGAAAGTTTATGTAATTAAAAAAAAGTTGCTAGTGCAACTCGCGCGCTGATAGGTCCATTTTTTCTGTCAGAACTGTAAGACAGGATTTTCGTTTAGGTTTTTTTAGGTAACTATAAGAAAGGCCCTATACATTCCCTATTTTTTCAAGTTTTTTGACTCAGTAGTTTAATATAATTGAAACTATATGTATTTTAACATTACAAATAAAAAATGTATTCCATATAACGAGCCCTTTCATTTGCTATGTTCGGAATCCTAAAAACAATGAAATCCTACCAAGGCGATATTTATTATAAAAAAGTAAATAAAGTCAAAAAATAAACACAATAGCCTTAGTTAAAAACATTAATGAAACTGAAATGAGTCTCTAGAAAGGAGACCAAATCAAACTCATCAATATTGTCCAGAAATTTCGAGGGAATTAGTCCAAGTGCAAATTAACTTGAATTTCATTATTGTTGAATGGATCTGATTATTCCAAACGTTTCCCATTATAATCTGAAGTCGGTCATCTAAAGCTCTTACATTTGCATTAGAACTATAGTTTTTGATAGTATATATTGGTTTTGAAAGAGATTTTGTCTATAGATTAATATAATATTTTTCCGCGTGCGTTGGTCGCCATGACATTACGTAGAATTTTCCTCTAATCTTTTCAGTATTTTTTCTTATACGTAAGTTTAACCTAAATACCCTAACCTAACCTAACATCCGCCGAATTACATACTTAGCATATTAATGTTTACATAAGGCTGTGTATTTTTTGCATGACTTGAAAATATTATCTCAAGCATTTCTGCCATTCGTTATATATTCATGAGGTCGATATTCCTCACAAATATGTACAAAAGCTTCAGAATACCTAATGATTATAATTTTGACATTATTTTTTTAACATGAGTACTGAACAATTTTATGCTACCTAAAATAACAAGTGCAAGTCGGACTTGGTGTCGTGGAATTTAGAGGCGTAAAAAGTAAAAAAAAAATATCAAAAATCTGTAATTTTGATACATTTCTCTTGTAAATAGGAATATTTTTGCAACAACTTTAATTGTTGCGACAAATTATCACTTTGCACATAAGTACTTTCTATAAATTTCGACAAAATTCATAACTGAATGTGTAGTGTAGAATCCTGTATAACCAAAATCGTTCCATTATATATTTTTATTTCTACGATACTCTAATAATGTATGAAATCTATTAAAGCGAAAGAAGTATGTCAGGATCGTAGCAAATCGCATCATTGGATTGTCTGAGGGATTGTCTCTGGGTGTGATGAAAGATAGATCTAATACTGTCTTTGAAAAATAAGAGAGCATATACTTCTATGGCATAGACTATAAGTCAAAAAGAATGACATGAGTATATTTACAAATTATTCACAACAATATAGAAAATAACAAAAACTGGGAAAACATGGACATGACTTAAATATGTATATTATTTCATGGATAAACAGTCTCTTAAAATATCCATTGGTATGCCATAAAACGAGATGAGATACAAGTGCAAACATCAGAGCAAGAAGTAATAATGTCTGCTGATAACTCTTTGATGAAGACTTATATGGTCTATTCTGCAGTGTTAGCGTTAAAACTGCTTTTCCTAAACCCTATGTCACATATGGTCTGTGACCATAATAAAATGAGAAGAGCTCATTTAAGTGACTTGAAAAATTTGACCCCATTTTGGGTCGTTTCTGCATTGTATGTGACAACAGATCCTGACCCAACAACTGCTGTAAATCTGTTCAGAGTTTATTTAGCTGCGAGGCTGGTAGCGGTTATAGGATATGTTTTCCGTCCTACTCCAAAACTAATGAAGGAGCTTGCTTTCTTTCTATCTTTTACTATAACTGGATTCATGGCTGTTTGGGTTATTTACAAATATCGTAATTGCATATAAATTGGACATGAAAATTGTTTAAAAAATATGAAACGTGTGGAATCGAATGGTATCAATATATCTATTATACGCATGTGTTTATTATTTAATTTAGTTTATTGTTTAGAATTCACAAATTATGTAATAGATGGACACAATGAAATTATTGTAGCCATATAGCGATGCAAGAAACGGTGCAGCAAAGAATACGTCCTTAGAATAATACTTTTCAAACTATTTTGACCGGCTTTAACAGATCTTCAATAAATGTGCCATGAGCAAGAAAAATGCAATTTTTTAGCATATTTTTCATGTCATTTTATCCTAGGATTCAAATCCAAAGTAAGTATATATAACAAGTAATTTACCAGAATTCACAAAAATAACTATTCACATCCCATGTACCTATCTACACTTGCTATCTTATATTTATAACATTATTTTTTCTTGCAATACGATAATAGAAGAGCATTTTTCCATTTCATCAAAACCCACATTTAAATTGGTTCTGTGCTTCTAAATATTTGAAAAAGAAAATTGACAATTGTGCCATAATGTCAATACAGATAAACAAAGTTGTATAAACAAATACAAAATATGTAGAATAATAATAAATTAACTATTGTAGGAGTGGCAAAAGAAAATATTTAAAAAATGAAGAAGAAGAAGGCCAAACATGAAATACCAAATTATCTTGGATAAAGAACTAGCAAGAGCATATATGTTTTACTCTGCTGTGTTAACATTGAATCTACTGGCTTTAAGCCCTTTGATATCATTATCATGGATAAATAAAGGATTTTTTGCGAATTCAGCGATTGTAAGACGTGCCTATATGACAGAATTGAAAAGTTTATCACCATTTTGGATTAGTGCTGGATTATTCATAACAACAGACCCACCAGTACGGTTTACATCGAATTTGTTAAGAATTTATTGTTTTTGTCGTTTAATAGTTTTAATTTGTTATGCAATTACTAGCTCGCCACAAGTTTTAAGAGCTTTTAGGGAAGCAGCATTACTTATATCATATTCAATCACGCTTTATATGGCATTATGGGTCATCTATTTTTATAGAGATTCATACTGATTTTGTACAACATGAAATGGTAATTTACTTTGCAAGTTAATAAAGCTTTTATTATAGAGTCCTACCTACAATGTTAGTGTGTAATACCGTGTACATTCTTAGCTGGGTACCTTTAAATCAATAATAGGAACCGCAAGGTGAACATATAAAAGTTGTTTGTATTTTTGTGGAAAAGAATAAATTCACAATCTCATAATATTCTCCTTTCTTTCACGACTCACTTGGCTCTTTGCGACGTGACAGGAGACCATTTTGCTGCACTTTTTAAATAAGAATATCTATTATATCAGAAGAAGTGGCGACGCCAGCTTTTCGTAAACTCAGGAATATTTTTTTTAAATAATCCTTATCCTAAACCTACCTAACCAATGTTATAAATGCGAAAGTGTGTTTGTTTGTTTGATTGTCCTTCTTTCACGCCACAACAGATTTTCTTGTTTCTATAGTCCCAATTGACTAATGATACAATGGAAAATTTAATTTACTTTTTCTATATATTCTCTAGTTCCATCAACAGGGTTGTACTGCTACAATTGTTATTTATGTTCTCTGACGTATGTACTACCTCAACCCCTTCGTTGCTCGGACTATATAACATGACATAAAGAGAAAGAAAACTCAAACAGGTCACCCATTTATATTTTGTCTCTTACATTCTTAGCTGAACTTTACCGTGAGAAATTACAGTTGTTACGCCTTTCTAAATAGAAAAGGTTTTTCAGGTAAAAAGAAATGAGAAATTCCGGATTTGGGAACAAAGCACTCAGAAATTGTTCAGTCTTAAAATATTCATGTTAATTGTTTATATTTTAGATTTAAATCTGTAGCTAATCTGTCTGTTTTGAGTGATAGGAATTGTTTGTTGTTCAATCTTACCAAGTTTTCTGCATTTCTCTTTTTGTTCAGACGAAGAATGTATTATAAAAAAAATCGGTGGTCGAGTGGGAAAGATGTCGGCTCACAACTGAGATGTTACTGGTTCGATCCCCACATCTTATGTAAAAAATCTATATGTAGGTACATTATCCGACAAACCATACAAAGAGGCTTTTCCATCTACATACCTCAACATAGCTATTTAGGTATAGCCTCAAAAAATCATCGCCTAAATGAGGAAGATTTCGTCTTCAGCTGAAGACAACGGTTCCCGGGAGCTGTAAGGTAACCCGTGAAGTAAGAAATAAAAAAAAAAAATCAAGTACCTATACCTACTTGCGGTGTATTGAAAGCATGTCAACATTTCATTAACGACTTTAAAAATATTATATTCTTTCGAGATAAGTCTTGTTGGAATATTTAATAAAAAATTATATCTACCTGTGTGGCGGGATCGCCAGAGTGAGACACCAGAGTAACATTGTCCACTTTTTGCCAGTTGTCCATATAGGTACAACAAATCTTAAAAATAAATTTGTCTGTTTGTTCATATGTTTATGTGTCTGTCTGTGCGTTTGCGCACGCTGTTATCTACAAAGCCCAATCTTACTCATGCTAGCTTGGGCTAACATTTCGTATTTGGTTCATTTAAATCGGTTGACAAATAATAACGGCGTCGGTGGCCGAGTGTAGGCAGACCACGGGTTCGATCCCGGATCTCGGTCATGTACCAATGGGTTTTATAATTATTAAAAACTTATATACCTACATAATCCGACAAACCACACTTAGAGGCTTTTTCATCTAAATATACCTCAATAGAACTGTCCACTAGTTAGGTATAGCTCCACAAATACCATCGGCTAAACGAGGGAGACTTGGTCTTCCGCTGGGTACCCTGGAACGGTAACACGGTTTCGGGAGCTGTAAGAATAATAATATTGCGTCGATGCACGTATAAAGCGCCTTCTAAATATTGCAATCTAAACTTTAAATTTTTTTCTAAGGCGTTCTATTTCCACGCGTTTGAAACTTAGTAATGATTATGCGTAGACGATACAAATATTTGCGCGTATAAAATCGCGGTCTCAGCAATCTCCTGCTTTCCAATATGTAATTTTATATTTATATTTTTTACATGTTTTTAAAAACAAATAACACATTTAACAGAGTTTTGCTCTAAACAATGCTAAAAACTGGACATTAACAAATTGCCACATCAGCCGTTTTCCCGTTAGGAAGCTGTCAAAATACGAAAAGCTATTGTAGGACCTTTTACCCTTGTATGGCCGGCGGCTTGCGGTTGTGCTGCCCCAAAAAACGACAATGATTGAATGATTTCAATAAAAGTGAACGATACAAAACGGATGTTATTCACTCCCCCGCACTATAGTCTATCTATTTTCAACACTCGGTTTCACACGACCGGAATATACACTTTCAAAATATGAAACATTAGCTTCGCCCGTGGATATGTTAAAAAAAAATAAAGTATAGCCTATACCACTCAGAAATATTAAGGCTTTCTATTCGTGAAAGAATTTTAAGAATCGGTTCTGTAGTTTGAGAGATAACTCCTTACAGCCAAACTTACACACTTTACCTCTTTATAATATTAGTAAAGATAAAATACTGGCGATCCGCACGGTTTCGGCGCTTCAATTTTATCTATATAATTATGTGCAACGACTAAGGAGAGGCCATAGACGGCTCCCGCTTCGCTAATTTTCTGTTAAATTGGCCATAAAACTGACCAATAGGATGCTAATAAGTTACTTTGAATTTCGTTGGTACCGTTATAGTTAATTGCTATCGAGGACGTTTTTGTGGGAATATAGTGTCTTCTATCAATATAATTATTATGTTGGTATTTTATTAAAGTAAAAGCTGTTGTTACAATATAATACGACAGAAAAATACAGTGGTACGGGTGTTAGTACCTGCTAAGCTTTTAAATACCATGGGCTAAAAGAGGAAGACTTGGTCTTCTGCTGGGTACTCTGGGACCGTAACACCGCAAGGCAACCCGTGAAGAAAGAAAACAAATACATGAATCTGTTCTAATTACTTAAGCCCGCTCTACACGTACAGTTTTAACTGTACAGTTGAACTGCGCAGTTCAATCGTTGCGTGTGTAGCAAAAACTGACAACTGTACAGTTAAACTGACAATCTAATCGAATTTTCATTTGATAAAACTGTACAGTTCGGATTGTGCAGTTAAAACTGAACGTCTGTAGCAAAAAACTGTGCAGTTGTCAGTTCAGTTCTAACTTCTGAAGGGTCAACACGTGTTTTTTGCCGAGTTCGTCGTGAGAGTAAAAATGTCAAATCAACGTGAATTCTTAGAAGAATTCATAGAAATATATCGTTCGGAGCCATGCTTATGGAAAATAAAATCTGATTAATTAAAAATAATTTTGATAGTCAGTTGGAGTAAATCCTGAGCTCTCTCAACAAATTAGTATGCGAATACTGTTTGCGTTGTAATAACCAACGTTTACACCAGAGTCTTTTCTTTCTTAATCTTCTGTTTTGCAAAACACACAGTAATCCAATAACTGCTACGGCATCATCTGACGAAGACATGTCTATTTTTTACGACTTTAAATACGTGTGAATCTGATCGAAAGTTGCTGCCGACTGATGATGAAACTGAACGTCTGTAGGCACAAGATGTCTCATGTCAGTTATAACTGGCAGTTCAACTGTACAGTTAAAACTGTATGTGTAGAGCGGGCTTAAGCACATTCCGTTACAGCGCAGGATTGTAAAAATTCCAATAATTTTCGCGATGTGTAACTTACCTTCCAACGCAAGAGTAGCTAAAATATTATTTATAATTTTTTTGGTCGTCGTGTGCGTCGGTGGCCGAGTGGTTAAGACGTCTGGTATTTACTAGACAGACCCCGAGTTCGATCCCGGATCCCGGCCATGTACCAATGGGTTTTTTAATTAAAAAATTAAAAACTTATGTACATAATCCGATAAACCACACTTAGAGGCTTTTCCATCTAAATATATCTCAACAGAACTAGCCACTCGTTAGATATAGCCTCACAAATACCATCGGCTAAACGAGGGAGACTTGGTCTTCCGCTGGGTACCCTGGAACCGTAACACGGTTTCACGGTTTCGGGAGCTGTAAAGCAACCCGTGAAGAAAAAAAAAAAAAAAAAAAAAAAAATTGGTTTGATTACTGTTTTGAAAGAAATTGTATTATTTCCTATATTATAATAATATTATCCAGTTATGCGTTTGATTGATCACTATTCGACTAGTCAAAACGATATAATCAAAATTAAAGCTATTTGTAATATAAAAGAAGATTTAAAAATCATTTTATTTAATTTTAATGGAACTGCCATGGAATTGCTAATTACATGTCCTGTGACATGAGGCCATTTCAGTGAAATTTATTGCAAATAACATCGTATGCAAATAAAAATTTACATTCAACATTTCGAAATTTACAGTAAAATTTCAACTATTTATATTATTAACCATATTTTGACTGGATACAATGGACAACATTTCATTTTTCGTAAGGTACCAAAATTCGAAAACCGTTTGGAGATTACATGCTAGAAAGCTTATTTTTCATTTTTTTTATTTTTTATATCCTTTAATTTTCGAGTTATTTTAAAAATACTGAAATATTGAAAATTAAGGATTAATAGGTGCCCTAATCTGTGCTAACCCTCTAATTTAAAAATACTAATGTCTGTTGGCAGAGTTGTTAGTTATTGAACTCAGGTGTTGCCCTCTATTAATTTTACCCATTTTTATTCCATTTAAAGCTAAATTAATAATTATTCTTTAAATATAATTATAAAAATACTTCTTACATATAATATTTTTTTGGAAGTTTTGCTAGTTTCGAATGGGCTATCACAGGAAATATATTTACGAGTGAAACCGCGGACAAAAGCTAGTATTATTATATACATTATGAATAATGTTGTAGGCGATTTGAGTTCCGGCTACGGCAACACCTATTTTTATATTATACTCTTTGCATTTCTATAACGTATACTCTGTGGCTTGACTGACACTATCTGTCACTTTCTTTGGGTGACAGTTTATATTTCTTAATTTTAGTCCTAGCTATGGTTTTTAGTTTATAAGTCCTCATAATTTATAAAAATTCATAATTAAATTAAAAATATAAAAACTCAACCAAAAATAAAATAGAAAAATACGTGTAACTTATTTTTTAATATATTTTTAATTAAAGTAATAAAAATGGGTGATTAAAAAAATGAAATGTTGTCCATTATTTCCTTTCGATTTATATATTTTCTTACAATCCTCTTTATCATTTTTATCGATTTATAAAAATTGTAATACCCAGACAAATCGACGGTCCCTAGGTAAAGTATCGAATCTTGAAAAATGCATTTTGGTTTTTTTGCTTAATTTGCCTTATTTTAAGCTATATTTTTATTATAGATTTAAAAAACTCACAAATTCTAATTACTTTTACTAATTTCGGGTCGTAAATTATCGAATATTACAATGAATTCCATTGTATAGTGTCGAAAATTAAGTTTCGATCCTCTACGCTGGTGTGAAATGTATGCGAGCGGGACGGAACAGCCACTATCGTGAGTTTACGCCGCGCTGCCGCCCCACGCTGCGGATTCTCGCCCTTTCTGGACAGTTTGTTGCGATGACTCGTGCAAAAAACATAAACAAATCCTATTTTCATGTCTTTAGACACCAAGTTTATTTAAATAGTTGCTAAAATTAGTAATAGTGTGTTCAAACTTAACTCGAGGAGCTCGCGTATACTTAATTTGGTAAAGGACTATAAATATTAATGGAGAAATGCAAACGAGGTTAGAAGACAATAATTCAAAATGTGGTAAGTTTTTTCAATTATCCGTCTTGCTAACATTACTTTATTAACTAAATTATTACTTTTATGATACTAAAATACTTTATGATTTATATTAACACAACTAATGACTGATTGCATAGTTCTAAAAGTACTTCACCGCGTAAACTATCGAAAATGACTGTTTCGATTATGTTCGTCGCAGCAAAAAAAGTTTTTCGTATCGAATGTGGTACTTTTGTTTATTTACATCGTAATTTAAATGTCCGTTTATATTGAAACTGACAGTTTCAATAATTTACTACGTCAACATAATAAAATTATGTATCGAATATGCTCAATTAAATAGAAAAAAAATGTTACAAAATATGATTATTTAGATTTTTAAGCCGATTTTATCAGCATAGTCTGGACAATATGAAGCATAGTCCAATAGTCTGTAAATTCCTACGACTAAAGAAGGTAAATTCAGTGTGTTTAGAAATGTCATTAATAGTACAGGAAAACTTTTCCCCTACTGTAGGTACCTACTTATTTTTATCATTTTTTTTCAGAATCACCACTTCCACCAAAGTGCAATCTTAGTGACGCCGAATTTGCAGCTTTAGAAAGTATGATAGACGAAGAACTTTCACGAGATAGATCATTTATACCAGAACCAAATGAAACACCTAATATAGACATTCAAATCTCGCCAGGATCTCAGAAACCTAGTAGGGGCGCGTCAGTAATCTTAGACAGCAACGATAATACACCTTTACCTTCACCATCGGCAGATTTCGATTTAAATTCAGATGTAGGACAAAATGAATCAGTTCGAAATGAAAATTACAACTATGAATCAATACTCTTATAAGTGCGTCAGAATGTGATTCTCCTAGCACTGTAGGAAGTAAGAAAAGAAAGGCCACTTATAAGACCAATGGATTGACACAAAAAGAAAATCTTTACTAAATTCTGGACAGCAATATACGAGTAGAAATGGTAAGGAAAGAAATTTTAAGAAGCTGGGTCCTACTTGTCCTGTCACATGCAAGTTGAAATGCAATGAAAAATTTAGAGCTTTGGTTAGAGAAAAGATACATTCTGAATTTTGGAAAACTAATTTACACTCCGGATCAGTGGTATGCTTTAGTGCGGTGGGCTAAGACCAGTGGAAAACCCTACAAAGTCATAGACGTTGCGCAGTAACAGCTATTTAACTTTAAAGTTTTATTAGTGGACAGACATTGGAAGAAAAACACCGTAAATTAAAATGTGAGATGGAACAATTTAAGATAAATTCAAGATACTTACATATAAAATAAGATTAAGGTACGATTTTAATGGAGATGTGTACTGCTTGAAAACGTTATATTAACACTTGTATCACTATACAGATTCTTTATTTCAACATTCTTGTTTATTTTTCGTCCCCTTCTTGTCTCTTGTAACGTTTTCAAGCAGTATGCATCTCCATTAAACTATCACTATTATCAGGTACGTCGTCTCTACGATTAAGACTCTGGAAAATCTGTGATACTCTTTGGGTATTGCACCGGAATTATACAAAGACATTAGGGTCTTTATATTTTGCCTCGGATAAAGCAAGCCAAATGCAAAAGCCAAGTGCAATACCCAAAGAGTATCCAGATTTTCCAGAGTCTTAATCATAGAGACGACGTACCTGATAATAGTGGTACTTCAAAGTAATTTTTTTACTGAAACCCTTGCAAATAAAGTTCATTTATTTTAATTTAAAAATAAAACTAAGAATTGTATTTTATTTGACAATAATATTATATTTTGTTTCCTTTATGAAGTGTAATTTCTGTTTTATTTTTTTTAGCTAATTTAAAAAGAAGTTTAAAGATGTCAATTGATCTGAATTTGATGACAGATTTTTGTAATTCTATTTTATTAATAAAGAAATATAAACCAAATGGCAAATTTCATTAATAGTTTCAGAATTAATAAATTTAAGATCGAAAATGAAAATACTTACGACGTAATTTCTCGAAAATGCCAGTTACGATAAATATCTCAACCTGAACTCCCATGTAAACTATCGAAATAAGCAGTTTCAATGCATATAAGCTATACTCTCACGAAGTAAACTATTGAAACTGAAAAATCTCAAAAACTGGTAAATATTCTTCTGTGACTTTATAATACAAATAAAAAGCTTCAATTGACCTAATCAACTTCAATTTACTGATATCTTAACTCATCTCGATCAAAACTTATTTAGTAAAATAGGTTCAATCGTCTCTCCTGTAAACCAAGCATTTTCAGTTTCGATACTTTACCTAGGGACCGTCGAAATATGCTAATTATTATTAGAAATATGCCATCCTCACCGCACACCAACCTTGGTACCTTCTGCTAGACAACAAACGTTGCTCTGGCGACCGTAGGAACCATACACCTACTGAGACCTATAATATCAAATTGTCTGGTGCACAGGGCAAGAAGAAACCACTGCACTATTCTTCTCAAGAAAGTTAACCATGGCGAGTCAATACAAAGTGCGACTCGCTGTGGACCGCCATGATTGACCACGACTGCTCTGTCAAGAGCACTACGACTAATAAGAAGAAGAATATACTACCATGGACTTTTTCGTAGATAATTTTAATCTACACACTTTGCTACATTATTTTGTAATACTATCTCTGACAGATAAGACAGCATACGCCATGAAAATAAATACCGCATTAACCTCCGCGGTGAATCAACCCATCGAATAATAATACGTTCAGTAGTTTTTGCATGAAAAGGTCACAACCAAACCCTGGAGATTTTAGGGACTCTTAAGGCATTTTTTATTGGACTGTCTTGAGAAACAAAGTTCTTGAAATGTAAGATACTTATGTATTCCACAAAGTCAAGAACTTGTGCCAGTAAATAGTAGCTATTATGGAAAAGTTTTGAATTTTTTTCTCTTTAAATATAGTTATTAAACCATAAGCACATTATATTATTACTTAGTGTACTTTAAACACATGAATGTAAAGTAGTCTCGCACCACACTGGTAACAGTGGCCGCATTTAGCTAACTAATATTAAACAGGACAGGGATCTAGTATGCTGCGTCGTTGAATGAAGAGTGCATGAGATGCCACAAACACATTACTTACTATCAAAATTAAAACGTGGAAGTGAAAGCATGGGTATGGAAAAGATGACTGAAAAAAATTATCTGATCAGTGACATTTATTAAAAAGGTGGCCGTCACGGGACGCCCGGCACATGTGAAACATTGAAATTAATGCTTCAAGTATACTGCAGTCGAATAGAGAGGCGCACGCAGTACACGCACTCACACGGAGAAGCATCGAAGTATATAGAATACGCGCAACGCACACAAGGTAGCGGCGGGGGATAGTAGGCATGACGCAGTTTTCCGTCACGACATACCCCCCTCTTACCCGAAGGGGCGCCAATAGATGTGTTTCACATCAAAAAGAGAAAATAAAATCCCCCGAAATCGAAGAGCATGCATGCAATGAAAAGATAAGAGGTGGCGAGTGGATATCTTTGGCCTCTGCTTACCCGAAGGAAAATAAGACGTGAGCGTGTATGTATGTATATGTATATTGTATAGGATCAAGCTTGTCGCCGAATCTCTACAGCAACGCTGCGGGCACTGACGCGGTCTTAAAAAAAAAGGAGAAGATTCTCAATTCGGACCGTATTTTTTTTTGTATGTATGTATGATATATAAAGATATCTCAATGAAATATGTACCGATTTTGACTACTTGTTTTTTTAATGATATAATAATTTCTCGACGTTATCTCACGGACATAATGAATATCAATTGAAGGGAAAACTTTTAAGGAATTCAGAAATTTGCCTCTGTTTTCGGCAGAAAATTATATACCAGCAAAAACCCTAAGCAACGGTTGCTATTGACGCGAAATTGACAATTTTCGTATTAATAGTGTGGCTCCCAATTTCACTAGATAATTATTATTAGGTACAGAATCTGCGATGACCAAATAAATCATTTTCTTATTAGATGTTTACTTTTTTACCGTTTTCAAATTCTACGACGTAATAAAATTATTTCTTACTTTTCAATGCACAATTTTTGAAGTCAGTAGGTACATTGTTTTTTAACTATTTTTTTATAATTTTCATTTAGGTTTTCCTGTAAACTATGAACAAGGCCCTTGTATTTATATTTTTTCAAAATTTTAGACTCATAGTTTCGGGCGCTCAATTTTCCTATATTTTATTTAACATAATTTAAACTATGAATTTTAAAATTAAAAAAAAAGAAATTTGTGTTACTTATAACGAGCCCTTTCATTTTTTTATTTTTTATTTCTCCCTTAAATCGATATTCGATTATTTACGCTATACGTCTGTGATTTGGTCATCAAACTCTACTACCATATTTCAACCTTTTTCGTTCAGTAGATTCGGAGAAAATAAGCTGTGACAGACGGACAGATAGATATACACAAGAGTGATTCTAGAGTTCCGTTTTTTCATTGGATGTACGAAATCCTATAAATCACTGCGCAACGAATGTCAAAAAACCCAACTTATTTATCAGTATTCGTCATCCGGCCTCATATTTTCTATCATATTTGGCTACATTGAACCTGTATTACTTATACCTAACTACAGGAGCCATAGCTAGTATTTTATATTAATTATCATATTTAATTTCAAAACAATAGGTATTCAAAAAGAGATTATACGTGAACAGTTCATATCACAAACGTTAAGTATGATTCAGAAAGTTAATTAAATATTAATTAATTCACGTAAGTATATGAAAGTTAGGAGCATCTCACGAAATCAGAATACATATTTCTGTTCTCTTGTTCGGAAATACGTTTCTTGTATGAAGTTCAGGAGAATTTCGGTGTCCCTTATTTGAAAACTTTCTTTTCGCAAAATGTCTTTAAAACAATATAGGCACGTGCAAGGGATTTGCGTCTCCGTTATTACATCGCACAAGTAGATATTTGCAGGAAATGTAGAAAAATGTACTTTATTTGGATACCGTACTTAATACTGCCGCTTTATATATATTGTAGCAAAGATTCCGGTAATGATTTTCCTGAAGGAATCAGAAATTTTCGCAAGATAATAAACTTTTAAAAAAAGTGTACCGACTTTAAAAAATGTGCACTGAAAAATAAGAAATAATTAATATTTCGTCGTAGAAATTGAAGACGGTTGGTGCCAAATTAGGATACAAAATTAGGTAAATATCGAAGAAGATCTGTTAAATATTTACTATGTTTGTATTGATGATCGTAGGTTCCTAATCAATCTACATTAGAGAATTTGGCACCAACCGTCTTCAATATCTACGTCATATGTCTGTGAGATAATGTCGAAAAATATCATTAAAAAAATAAGTCGTCAAAATCGGAAAATTGACTTCTATACTCAGTTTTTTCAAAATTTCTGAAAAACGAATGAACCAATTTCTATGATAAAAAATGGGATTAATCCGAAAGAATTATCTGTCTTTTTTTGGAAGTCGGTTAATAAGTAGCGTATGTCAATCTCGCTGTGCAAAAAAACCTCCCCATTTTTTAGTTTCCTAGATTCTAATTTGGTATTTTTTACAGATATATTTTCAGGGTTCCGTACCCAAAGGGTAAAAACGGAAACCCTATTACTAAGGCTCCGCTGTCCGTCCGTCTGTCTGTCTGTCTGTCTGTCCGTCTGTCACCAGGCTGTATCTCATGAACCGTGATAGTTAGACAGTTGAAATTTTCACAGATGATGTATTTCTGTTGCCGCTATAACAACAAATATAAAAAAATAGAATAAAATAAATATTTAAGGGGGCTCCCATACAACAAACGTGATGTTTGTGCTCGATATTGATAACGGCAACAGGTAGACGCTTGAAATATTCACAGAATATTGAGTTATATTATTCACTTTAAAAATAAATAATTAAGTTAATATAAAATTAATATTTAAGGAGGAGCCTCAACAACAACAACAAACGTGATTTTTTGCCGTTTTTATAGATAATGGGTACGGAATCCTTTGTGCGCGAGTCTAAAATTACCTGGGCCTAGAAGTCCCCGTCTCCTTTTGGTATACATATTTCTCTCAGAAATCCGTAGACAGCACAGTATTCTCTTTGGAATATTATTTTACAAAATTTTATCAGAGGGACAGATTTAAAATCTAGATTGAGTCTTGCTTGTACTCTCGTAGTCCATTTTAATCCTTTACCGACTCAAAGTAGAAAACTGAAGTTACGAAGCTCTTTCAGATATGCTTTGAGATTGTCGAGCAAATATCATTTGAAATGTAATAAACTTGGGAGTTATTATTTAGTCAGATGGCATATGACTTTTCGTTACGAGAGGTCATTAATTTTACTATTTGGGCAGTAGCCGTAGTTTAAAAATGTCGTGATAGAAGTGTATAGTATATACAGGGTATTTTTTTGAAAATTTGTTCTTTTTTAGGAAACCCTTATGAATCACTCTTGTGGATGTCTGTCTGTCCATCTGTCGCAGCTTAGTTTCTCCAAATCTAAATTAAGTACATATATAAAGCTTGATGAGGTTAGATTTTGGAGGTTAATGGGAAAATTTAAACGTAAAAAAAAGGGCTCGTTAAAAGGAATACAATTATATTATTTATATAATGCATAGTTTAAAACGAAAATTTACCGTAACCCCCGAAACTACTAAGTCAAAAATTAAAAAACAATAGGGTATAGTTCTTCTTGTAGTTTGCAGGAAAACCTAAACGTCAATCCTGTCTCAAAGTTCTGTTACACACTTCCGTCCCTTTTCACGAAATCACTGCCACAAATTGCAGGAAAGCGAGAGGAAAGATTTTCCACATAAAAACTAAAAATTTGAGACAGAAATAGAACTTTTATATATTATCTAGAAATGCATAGAGTTGTTAAATAAAATACTCTGTATATTAGGTTTATTTACTAGTTAAGATCTGGTGCGTGGGACGTGCGACGGCGCCATGGGAATTATTTTCCTATCACTGCTTGTCCATGCAATCAATTATTTTATAATTATTAAGGAATCTTCGTAGTATGTTTAAGAAATAATTTCCTTTTAAAAAAAAGTGTACAGACTTCTGAAAAATGAACAAGTCACTATAAAAGTGCCTATAAAATTTGAAGAGTTCTCGATTTCTCCAGGATCCCATCATCAGATCCTGACCTGATCTGGTGGATGACCTGGGAAGTATACACTTTCAAACAAAAAAAAATCCAAATCGGTCTTGATGTCTTCAAGTAATCGGGGAACATATAAAGATTCCGACGAATTGAGAACCTCTCCTTCTTTTGAAGTTTGGTTAATAAATAAAAATACGGTCCGAATTGAGAACCTTCTCCTTCTTTTTTTGGAAGTCGGTTCAAAAAGATAGACAAGGAAATTGAAAGGGGAGTGAAAGCGGGAAGCAAGGTATCTGGTGGACTATACAATGTATGCAGGAATACACAACTTACAACTAAAAGTAAAATTAATATGCTGTTTTGGTTCCATCACTTACTTTTACGAGACTTGGGTAGGGAATAAGAAGCATGAAAGTAAGATAAATGCAGTGGAAATGCGGTCTTTACGTAGAATGTGTGATATAAAGCGTATTGATCGATGGTAATGTTAAAAGTACACACAATCGCCGAGCATGTATGAAAGTTATGATGAATATAAAAGAAGCGAAAGAGGTGTCAGGATCGTAACAAATGGCATTCGATTGCCTAACTCCCTTGGGATAAAAGGCGTGACGATAGATAGATAGATCAAATAACAGAGAGATTATTTGTTCTTTGGGCTTATGTTTCTGCTGATTGTTTGAATATAGATATATTTAGACCTACATATATGTTTTATTTATAATAAGTCTAAGAAGCAATGTAGTATTAAACTCTAGCAAACAAAAGTAATTGAAATCGAGATTGTATCTAATGTTTGCTCCGATACAAATCATTATAGGAATAACAACAACGGATGTTCACACACACACACGCCCTTTCGGTGTGGCCCTCTTACAGTGTTCACATTTTGCCAATGGACAACATTTCATTTTTCGTAAGGTACCAAAATTCGAAAACCGTTTGGAGATTACATGCTAGAAAGCTTATTTTTAATTTTTTTAATTTTTTATATCCTTTAATTTTCGAGTTATTTTAAAAATACTAAAATATTGAAAAATGAGGATTAATAGGTGCCCCAATCTGTGCTAACCCTCTAATTTAAAAATACTAATGTCTGTTGGCAGAGTTGTTAGTTATTGAACTCAGGTGTTGCCTTCTATTAATTTTACCCATTTTTATTCCATTTGAAGCTAAATTAATAATTATTCTTTAAATATAATTATAAAAATACTTCTTTTATATAATATTCTTTGGAAGTTTTGCTAGTTTCGAATCACAGGAAATATATTTACGAGTGAAACCGCGGACAAAAGCTAGTATTATTATATACATTATGAATAATGTTGTAGGCGATTTGAATTCCGGCTACGGCAACACCTATTTGGAAGACGGTATATTATACTCTTTGCATTTCTATAACGTATACTCTGTGGCTTGACTGACACTATCAGTCACTTTCTTTGGGTGACAGTTTATATTTCTTAATTTTAGTCCTAGCTAAGGTTTTTAGTTTATAAGTCCTCAAAATTTATAAAAAATCATAATTAAATTAAAAATATAAAAATTCAACCAAAAATAAAATAAAAAAATACGTGTAACTTATTTTTTAATATATTTTTAATAAAAGTAATAAAAATGGGTGATTAAAAAAATGAAATGTTGTCCATTGTCCATATTGAACATAACAGGTGGCAAGCCTGTTGCTGCACTTAGTGGACCTATATGTGTCACTTCTTTAACAGACGTAAATATCTCTTCAGCATAAGCATAAGCACGACGAGTCGATTAAAGCATTACAAAATTTGTGCTTAGCATTTTTTTGAGCGAGTGGAAATTGAACACGGAACCATCTGGAAAAACTGAAAGTGCCTTTTTATATGAGTTTTTTTTATGAACTCAAGACAAGGGGATGAAATTTAACATGGGCTCCACGGACGAAGCCGGGGAGGAGAAAAATGACGACGTAGCTTCGTCCTATACAAATCTCAATACATGAATAATCTAGCCTAAAATAAAATTCATGTAATGGATTTCAAATATTAATTAGCAAATAAATGATTGAAATGGAACAAAGAAAATATCCTTCCAGAGCATCAAGATGATACTTTAAGGTTTCTGCCTACCCCTATTGGGATCATGCTTAAAGATATATGAAATTGTCATTTAATGAGAATTCTTGGACCCAATCGACATTACCCATTAGACTAGGTGACATCGGCGTGAGAAAAAATTCTAGTGTAGCTCTATCAGCCTTCTTATCCTCAGTACACAGTGTTAAATAACTCTCCATTAAAAAATCTAAAATTAGTGAAATTAGCTATGCTTCTGAGGTTATAGAAGACTGGGAATTAAGTTGTCCTAATTAATTTAATAAACAAAAACTTTGGGACACTCCATTATTACAACTAACACACAAACATTTGACGCAAAATCGGCTTCTAGCTTCTTCAGAAAATTAATCTGGTCACTGGTTACACGCCCTTCCATCTCGAAATGTCGGTAGATTTTTGGATTACAAAAGTTTTAGAATCAGTATAGGCCTACGGTTAGGAGCACCAATATGTTGCGATATCCGTATGGAAAGGAAGTTGATCAACTTGGAACTCAATGATACCATCAAAAGAGCTCTTGCGTCAATAGAAGTCCCTGCTCTGCTAGAGCCAACGGGAAAAATCCGGAAAGACGGCAAAAGACCCGATGGAATGACTCTGATTCCCTTAGAGCTTGTATGGAATGCTACGCGCGTGGCACATTTGTAGCCCCGTCTCATCTCAGGAAAACCGTAATCAAAGCGGGAGCTGCGGCGGAAATCGCAGAGTCTAACAAACGGCGCAAATATAGTTTGGTGTAGAAATTGAAAACTGCAAATTTGTGCCGTTTGGTGTAGAAACTCTATGTACGTGAGGTTCAAATGCCAAAAAGTTTATTAAAGACATATCCCCTCGACTGATCATCTCTTCTGGTGACCAGAGGGCTGGCTCCTTCCTCGCTCAACGAATCAGCATTGCGATTCAGCGAGAAAATGCAGTCAGTATTCTTGCCACTATTCTACGCGGACCCGGTTATTTTTAATGTTTACATTAATTTTAAGGTGTTTATATTGTTATGTGTAAATAATTTATTAAACAAAAATAAGATTTATCGATAAACTTATAAATAAATTAAACTAGGTATCTCAATTTAATTCCGAATAATTCCAGTTCTAACAAAAAATTGATATTTGAATACTTTATTTTTTTGTTTTAGAAGAACAAGATTAACATCATAATATATAGAGACAGTTTTCAAAGAATTATTTACAGTAATTATTATGAACACGTGCTGTAAAATTAACTGCTACATTTACAAATAATAATTTCTAAACAAAAGTCTTTATAAGATATGTGGTTCATTTTTTGGGTAGAATTTAATGATGTACTAACTAATAAGGTGTTTAATGCATTTGGGGTAGCCAGAGACCAAAGATAAACTAAAAACTTATTTTTTGCCTAATATTTACGTACTTCATGTTTTGGTGCATGGCTGAGTGGTTAAGGACCATGGATCGATACCGGCCATGTACAAATTGATTTTTTATAATTAAAATCTTATGTAAATAAATAAGAAGTGCAAGGAAATGCTGGTTGAGGACGACCTAGGTATACTTTTATTGAACTTATAAAAAAGGAATTAATCGATGGAAATATTAAAAGTACATCGCCGAGCATGTATGAAAGGTATGATGGATATAAAAGAAGCGAAAGAGGTATGTCAGGATCGTAACAAATATAATTCGGTTGTCTCTGCCTACCTCTCTTGGGATAAAATACGTGATGATAGATAGATAGATAGACAGATAGATGAAAGTATAAAATACGACAAACTACACCTAAATATACCTCAACAGAATTGGCTACTTGTTAGGTATAGCCTCACAAATGCCATCGGCTACAAGAGGGAGACTTGGTATTCCGCTGGGTACCCTGGGACCGATAACACGGTTTCGGGAGCTGAAAAAAATGTACATACATACATGATCTCATGAAAGTGAAGTAGTAAAAACTTTTTTAGATAGTGGTTTCTCTATTGGCCTTATCTACCAATTTTTAAAGCTTTCACATCAAATAAAATTTTATTTGACTCACTTTTGAAAGCTTTTGACTGCCGCTTTAATTTGAAACTCGATATATTGTAGCGTTTGAAACCTTAATTGAGGTAGAGTCACCTGTAGTGAAGTATGAACCGACTTAAGAAAGAGTCGATTAATTGTCAGCAAACGAGTTTTATCTTAGTTATTAGAGGTATAAAATTAATTTAAGTTCCTTCGCCTCAGCCGGTCGGTGCCGGTCAAATAGTACGCGAATTGTCTTAAAATTGTAAAAAGTAGATAATATTTTTATTATATTAAAAATCCAAACCATATAATAACTAAATAATTAATAATAAAAATAATAAATTTATTTGTAATTTTAGGATATTGTTTTTATCGAGAAAATACCAGAGAATAGCATTTTTGGTCTATATGACCTCTCGCTGGCCACTCGTTAGGTATAGCCTCAAAAAATCATTGGCTAAATGAGGAAGACTTTACCTTGGGGTCGGCAACGGTTTCGGGAGATGTAAGGCAAGAATAAAAAAAAATGACGTTCCGTAGATATGCCTACTGTAGATCTGACATGTAGATCCGTTTCTCGATTATAGCGTGAAAGGAGGATATAAACAAATATATTTATCTATCTATAATCACGCCTTTTATCCTAAGAGGGGTAGGTAGACAAAATCTAATGCCATTTGCTATGATCCAGGCATATATCTCTTTCGCTTTTTTATATTCATTATACCTTTCATACATGCTCGGCGATTGTGTGTATATGTTCAATAAAAGTACACCTAGGTCGTCCTTTGCGTTTCCTTTCACTTCAGCCATATAAACAATTTTAATAAATCTTTTATCCTTAGGGAGTGACCCCACTAATCCGCCAACACAGCCACTAATTGATTGATTGATTTATTCTTCATTCTTTCAACGTGTCTTTCAAAGTAATAAATATTAAACAATATAAGTTTTTTTTCTTCACCTGTTGCCTAACAGTTTCCGAAACCGTATTACGGTCCCAGGGTACCCAGCGAAAGACCAAGTCTAACTCGTTTAGCCGATGTTATGTGAGGCTATCTCGATGTATCTAACGAGTGGCCAGTTCTGTTTAGTTATATTTAAATGGAAAATCCTCTAAGTGTGGTTTGTCGGATTAGTACATAAGTTTTAATTATAAAAACCTATTGGTACATGGCCGGGATCCGGGATCGAATCCGTGGTCTGCCTAGTTAATACCAGACGTTTTAACCACTCGGCCACCGGCGCATAATTTATATTTACAAATTATTGTTTTCATAGGAAACCCTTTAGTAAAAAATTATGAAATTTTATCAAAGAAGAAAATATTATCAAATGTTCCAGACAAATTCACAGTGTTCTAGCCATTTATTATTCGGTTATTCGGTTATATTTTTGTGTTTTAGTTGTTTCTTTTCCACTCAAAAGAGTCTCGTTTGATGACAGATTCAAGGGTAGACCTTTCAGACTGAGAAATATTTCGATTGTATTTCAATTTAACCTAATATTTCATTTACTTTATTTAATTCTTTTTAACTTATCCGGTTTAGCGTGGTTCTGTACATATCTGATGAAAAAGCTGAAATCCTTATAGAATAACTCTTGTGTTTTTCAGTCTGTCTATCACAGCTTATTTTCTCCGAATCTACTTGACAAAAAACATCATGTGACATATCCTATGAAAATCTAAACGAAAATCCTGTCTTACGATTCCATGTCACACGCCTTGGTGTATAACGCACGCGCCCGCCGAGACGTGATGGGGAATCCAGTTTAATCCTGTCCGTGCTGTGATGGTTGTGATTAGTCGACGACTAATAAGACTTATTACGCGGGGTTATCTTAAATACCGATTAATCGGCTATAAACACTATAAAGGCTGTAATACTTGACATTGACAAATCACCGATGAACATTGGTGGAGCATAATAAAGCAAGAAAAAGAAGAATCCTGTCGCGCAAGTCGTACGCGCAACTTGGCCAATTTATTTGATAAAAAACCTAACGTAAACCGAAAGAAATAGCAATTCGATCTCAAAATACCTCAACCGACTCAACACTAAATGAAGTTTTATTTTTTTTTTCCTTGGGTAACAAGATTCTCAAAGCATACATGCAAAAGCACTTTTAATTATTTTTTAAAAAATTGTAGCCCTTGTGACTTCATTATTTGCAATCATATAATTGCAAAAAGCACACTTTCTATCACATTGAACTTCAAATTGAAATATAGAGCTATAAAAAATAAGATACTGTTTTATATTTATTGAATTTTTTTATTTATTATTATCAAACATTATATTGAATGTATTAATCGATGGACATATTAAAAGTACACACAATCGCTGAGCATGTATGAAAGGTATGGATGAATATAAAAGAAGCGAAAAAGGTATGTCAGGATCGTAACAAATGGCATTAGATTGTCTCTGCCTACCCCTTTTGGGAAAAAGGTGTGATGATATGATAGTTGCAGTTTTATTACGCTATCAAGATAGAATAAACTTGAAAAGTACATCGTTAGCTCCTTATCTTTCTCTGGTTTTAAAATCCAATCCATTCTGCACAAGCAAAGTAAAAAGCTAGTTATATTTTGTGCAAATACAGAGTAATTTAAAACATATCTAATTATCTCTACATAGAGAAAACGTACATAAGAACTTTTATAACGGAATATAATTTCAATTTTAAATCCAATTCCATGCTAGCACAATATTGTGTAATAAGCTTACCGGGTAACGTGATAACACAGGCATGTTTAGGATTCCGCGGGAACAAAACAAATTAATATTATAACTATCCTATACGGTAAGGTACCTATTTAAAATATATTTTTAATAGGTACTAAATTACAAATAAAAAATTTCATATCAATCGCTATCTACTGGGAGAGCACCCAACAGACTGGCTGCATTGCCTCGTTGAATGGCAATGCTTATTCTTTAACCGAAATAAGAGCCATGTGAACTTTCTATCAGTCTTTTACTAATATCTTGGAGCAGATTGTGTGCTCTAGGTCCCCACAGTTCCAACTCCCATCGTTTCCACACCAAAATTCTTCCGGAAGAGAATAAACTTCTCACGGAGGGCACGAAATCCCCTTTCGGACTGACGTCTCCCCTAGCTGGCTCCCTTAGGGGAGACGTTAGGATTTCCTAGTACTAGCGTTTCCCCTCAGTAAGGGGAGACGTTAAAACTCGATTTTATTTATTTTTTCTGTTCTTACGTGCTCCCCTGCCCGCAAGTTATGTTATAAATTCATCCTCAGTAAGGGAGCCTTTTTAAAAATGTTTTCACGTTAAAATAAACAACTTATTAATCACTGGCCACATGCTTCAGAATAAAGACTCCTTGAGACAATTGATATTAAAAAAATATATTAAAAAAAAAAGAAAAATAAAAGATATATTTCAATGTCAAGACCCGTGTCAGCACTTTTTTGGAAAATGATAAATTTTGGCAAAATGTAGACATTGCTATATTCCGCGCAGTATAAAGGTTAAGTAAAATGGTGCTCTTATATTTATTTTGGCTACCTAGCTACCAACTATATAACATTTAAATATATGTATCTAACATCACGCCTTTTATCCAAATTTTATCCAGGGGTAGGCAGAGACAATAGAATGCTATTTGTTACGATCCTGACATACCTCTTTCGCTTCTTTTATATTCATCATACCCTAGGGAAGGACATAGGCTGCTTTTTTTAAATCGATCCCCTAAGATTATAGGGGCTAAAAGCTATTATGAAAATAATGTTAAAATGCTTGGATAACAACTATTATATTTTATAATTAGACATTATTTCCTTCTTTCGGAACCCTTAATTCTTGAGACCGAATTGCGCTTGTTCATTTTTTAATATTAAAACCGAGTAAACCTTCTCATCATAAATCATCTCTGAACCAACAGCTGAGTGCACTTAGAACAATGATACATCTCTTGTGAAGAGATGCCGTGAAATATGTTTCTGGCATTATTTTCATCTAGAATGCCCATTTTGTTTATTTTCTGCTACGACGAACAGTAGTGCTACGCCCCGTCTATATAGGCGTAGAACTTTGGGTTTATTGCATTATTACAAACTAATAGCTTTCCGCTCCGGCCTCGCCCGTCGTAATTTTGGAGGAAAAATGGCCTATCTCTGTGCAAAAAAATTACGATCTGTTGCTCTGTATTATGAAAGAAAGACAAACAAACAAACAAAAAAGATATAACATTAGTTAGGGTGTCAATATCTGCTCAATGGGGAACAAAACTCAAAGGTAATTGTAGATGGCGCTCTAGGCGTCGGTCCCCAGATAACTGTCAATTTCATCGTGAAAGTGAAAGAAAATAAATACACAACAATATTTTTTATCTACTCTTATAACGTAAAATCTCTATTACAAAATCGAATTATACTTCATAATGATATGTTTTATATACACGCGTCTTTAATATGTCAAACTTTGATACTATAATGTATTATAGTACCGCATAAAGCAAAGGATAGGTATGTGTTATGCAGCCACATTAAACACTATGAAAATATCGACTCTCCCATGTGGGAGTCACTTGTAGGTAGGTATAACCGAGTTTACCGCCAATTTGTCGATTAAGAAAAATATCTTGGTTCAATTTGTTTTGTACTATTGCATGGGATTAGATAAAGTAGTGTTGTCGCTTAGTGGGAAACTAGCCACAATAATAAATAATTATTTTACTCCATAATGTTTTATTTTCAATTTTAATGAAGAGGTTACAGAGGAGTAAAAGGAATACAAGGAATCAAAGGAGCACGCTGAAAAATAAAAATAAAATAAATAAGTAAAAGATTTACAGGATATGATAGAATCTAAACATAATACCATACCATTCCAACTTTCTTACATTTTCCTGAATAATATTCGTATCTTATTAATTTTTTACCCATACACAGTTTCATAAATGCACCTAGATGTCAGCAAAATAAATACAAAATAAAATGTTTGTATAGTGACATACCTGTAATCACAGAAAATTTAAAAAAAAAAAAAAAAAAAAATTTAAAAATAAAAATATGTTTATTTATAACCAAAATTTTAAATAATATTAATTTATTTGTTTAATAAATATATCTTATTCAATATCTATATAATAAATATTTAATTGATAATTCCGGTCAAACAAGAAGTGACGTCACATTCATCTTTATTTCAAATAACCATAGACTGCTATATTCAGTCTGTCAATCTGTCTATTTTCTTGATATTTTAACTAATCTGTGACTATCTTGTGAAAATTGTCCAAGAAAATTAAATAAGTACATGATTTTTAAATAAAAATATATAATCTTTTAATTATTTTATTAGGTAAATTATAAAAGCTATTATTTAAAAGTACATATTTTCAAAAAAGCTTAAAGCTAGCTAAAACTGCCACTACTTTTTTAGATAAAACATTTTTTGTTTGTTTCAATTCCTGAAAATTGTCACAAAGGGACTGTTGAAACGAGCTGCGTTTTTACTCTTTTTGTTAGTGTTAGACTACAGTGGATCTCTATGTCACTGAAATTAAAGAGCAACTTTTATTTCTGTTTTTTAATAAACGTACATCTGTTAATACAAAGGCTTCTAAGTTGTTAAACTGTTAAAGTTTTAGTGGAAAGTTTGTCCAAATGAAATAAAGAATTTAATTTTCTCAGTTAAAAATTCAATTTAGTTCGGTATGTGAAGTAAGAACTCTCCGAACTTGAAAAGAAGGAGTAGGTTCTCAATTCGTATTTTTTATGTATGTTCCCCGATTACGACCGATATGGATTTTTTTTTTTGTTTTAAATGGTATAATTTCCAGGTGGTCCCATGGTCATCAGGTCAAGATCAGATTATGAAATCGGGAAATACAACATTCTAAATTAAAAAAAAATACGACTTTAAATTATTTTTACAGCTTTCAGCTGGTTTGAATTTTTCAGTACTAATCGGAAATTTCATACTTTAACCCCTTAGTAGATATAAAGATATTGAATACATTTTAATAATTGGCATTGAAACCCCACGGACTTTGAATAGAGTAGAATTATAGATAGGTTTCTAAAACCAATCACGCGATCTAAGCATTTATTTTTCAAACAAAAATCAAGCAAACAACCCTCAAATAATAATAATTCTTTTTCCTTATTATTTGGGAGATCCTTTTTCCCAGTATTCAATCATTTGATATTTACCAATATTTATTTTACACATATTCATTCTATTTAGGTTCTCAGATTCTCGTTTGTAATCTCCTTTTTATAGAAGTAATTGCCTAAAAGCCTCAAATAAGGTGTGTGTATCTATGACACGTCAATACTCATTAAGCCTTAAGGCATTTGGAAAATGAATAGAGTGTTTTTAGGAATATTTGTGTTTAGAAGCTGAGATTATGTACAGTGAGGTTAGTTATTTAATTAGCTAAAATTAATATTTATTGTCATCCCCTAATATGGCCTTGAGTTAATACAAAATTCCCATTGAATAAAGCACTTTCAGTTTTTCCAGAATTTTCAGATTTTTTTTTAATAAAAAACCGTATTCAGAGTATACGAACATTTAAAAAAAATTGCTAAATCGGTCCTGCCGTTCTCAAATGATGCGCTAAGAGAATTTAATTTTTATTTATATAGATTAAATTTATGAAATATCTATTATACATTGGAATTGTTGAGGTTCTATTGAGATATTTTAAGATGGGAAGATGATAGTCTTTTGTTGTACTATGTACCAACTACAGTTTGTTTGATAATTTTCTTTTTCTTGCTTCACCGGTTGTCTTACAGCTCCCGAAACCGTGTTAGCAGTATATAAACGTTAGGTATAGCCTTGGATTGGTCTTTCGCTGGGTACTCTGGGACCGTAATTATTTTTATAAACCTCCATAATACATATAGTATAGTAGAAACCATATAAAATATGACTAGTATTTCCGCCACAAGTGTTTAAATGGATGTACCGTGTAACATGTGAAACCTTGTAGAATCTTTTAAAATATCCCATACAATCTTCCTAAGAAACCATTACTAGACATTTCAACCTCCTCCCATTAGAACAACTGTCAGTAAATATTCACCAATATAATAAAATAAATTCCGGGCTACTCGATATTGAAATTATTTCCAATTCCTTTTATACTTAACTGTTTCTTGCGGTTGCACCCGCGTTAATAATTACTGCTTCGCTCCTTTGGGTCGTAGCGTAATGTTATGTTTCTAAAGAATTTGGGCTATCAAATGCAAAAATAATATATAAAATTTTGCAAAATTCATCATTTTTCAGCCTTATTATTCGCTATATCTTACATAGATTTTATTATCGTTAATTGGGTCTTTAAAAATGTTTTTATAAAGTTTCGAATATATTCATAGACTTAGCTTCTTTTATGAATGAAAGTTGTTCCTTTTTAGTTTTAAAGTAAGCTTTGGTGATGTCATAAAAAAGTCAGGCATCGGCTTAGGGTGTAACATGGATTAAGCATTGCTGTAAATGGAATAGAAACGAGACGCAATTCGCTGATACCGAATTTAATCTATAGGGTTCTAAGCCAAGTTATTGGCCAAGTTGCGAGTACTACTCGCGCGCTGAGGGTTCGGTACCATTTCTTCGGTCTGAACTTACAGGATGTTCGTTTAGGTTTTCCTGTAAACTATAAGAAATGCCCTATATTCCTTATTTTTTTTGAAAATTTTTGATACTGTAGTTTAGGAGATAAGAGGGCGGGACGGTCAGTTTTTGTGTATTTTCTTTAACATCTATAATTTAAACAATGCATTTTAAAATTATAAAAAAAAATATATTTGTATTCCTTATAACGAATTTCCATTTGATATATCGCATGAAGCACTAAAAATATTTTTTTTTAACTTTTTAATTTTTCCCCTACAAATTCTACAAATGTTCCAAATTTTAACTTGTTTCATTAAGTAGATTCGGAGAAAATAAGCTGTGACAGACGGGACAGATCCTACAAGGGTTTCCGTTTTTGTGCCTTTCACTCTTCAAATCGGTCCAGTAGTTTTTGGTTTACTTTTTACAATCAAACAAACTCTCAAATTCAAAATAAAACCTTTGAAAAAATCATTCAGTAATTTTCGACACAGACACACAGTTAGACGATCAAGGGGTCTAACTCATAGTAACACTTTTAATAAAAGGTAAATTTGACGTAGTGTTAGTGAATTAACCCCAAGGTTTTCATGGTAGTGTATGCATTAAGCTCTAAAGAAGATTTTCCCTATTTAATGTGTATACTAAGACTTCCTTCCTTGTACGAGAAAATTAAATCTTTGGTTTTAGCATCAAGCTTTCTCTTTGTCAATATTAAGGAAAGGTGACGAACAAAGGTTGTTATATAGGTATTTTGATAGAAAATCACTGAATGAAAGAAGATAAATAAAGTCTCTATTACAAAATCGAATTATATTGCATGGGATTAGATAAAGTAGTGCATATAAACGGGAAAACACTCGTGGATGCTATTAAAAAATTCGGCACCGCCTCGAAAATAGATTGATTATTGAAAGTAAATAAATAATATTTTTAAGATTTTTCATTCTGATACAATCTGAATGAATAATTACTCCGCCAGTTGTGAACCGATTTTCATGATTTATTTTTAGTCAATAGCTAATTCTTCCGAATTGTTCGCACTTCTTTCCCATGAAAATTGGTTGACTAATTTTTCAGGAATTTTGAAAAACTGTCTATACGTCTATTTTATAATATGTAGTGATTTTTACTTTAGAAGTTAGTAAGCGTCGTTTTAAACTTCATATATTTAAAATATAAAATAGACTAGCAACAGAAAATATGAAATATTCTCCCATGATGAAGTAGCCTGTCAATCTACGCTTCCGCAACTATGTCTGTGCAAAAAATGACTTTGATCCGTTACTCGGTTCCGTGAAAGAAAGACAAACAAACAAACACTTTCGATTCTACGTCATGTAATTGCGAACAGCGCACGCGCTCGCCATGACATGATGGGGAATCCAGTTTAATCCTGTCCGCGCTGTGATGGTTGTGATTAGTCGACGATTAATAAGACATATCACAGTCGGCGGAAACATCTTAGCTATCGATCAATTGGCTATTGTTACTGTGACGTCTATAATACTTGACATTGGCGGAATAATCAAAACCCTGATGGAGCCATTACACAAAAAATAGATTAGAATAAAAACACACTTTCACTATTTACAATTTAATCTAATACGATGTTGTATACTCTTCTGTTCCGAGTTCTGAGACTCAGTTTGAATTTTAAGCCTCTTTCGGTAGGTATTATGTTCGCTGTAATAATTCGTATAATAAAATTATTTATTTATATAAATATTCTGTGTAGTCTGTATGTACAATAACGAGTGCGTAAATACAAAGCGCTGTTATTACGATTAAGTGGCCTCAAGAGATTTATTTGAAAGGGGGAAGATATAAATTTGTCTAAAAACGCCCGTGGGAGTTACAACTTGTCTCAAATTTAAATAGAAAATTGAATAATCTGTTATTTTCTTATGTGTTTTTATTTATTTATTTACGCAGGTGAACAGTGCCTGTACTGTATTAGGAGGTGGCGAATGTTAGCAAGTGCTGGAATAGAAATATTTACAGATAGATTGTTTGAAAAAACCTAGCTTAAAGGAACCCTCAGCGCGCGAGTAGTACTTGTAACTTGGTCAATAATTTAATTTGAACTGTGTAGAATGAAAAGTGATCGAAAAATTTATCACAAGTTTTAAATACGAGACGTGCAACTATAATATGCAAATGAAATAAATTTAATTTCACATTTTTTGAAGGAAAGGAAAGCAGCATAGGCAACCAAGGAGCTTAAAAATCATGAGAGACAAACAAAATACTTCATTTCCATTTTATGGACTTCACTTCTATTGGTCGTGATCTGTCTATCTTTATTTGTTTGTCTGTTAATACACCTAACCTACTTCAAGTGTTCAAATCCGAAACAATTACGAAAATTACTTCGTTAATCTCTATAATAATCCAACACCGAAAATAATATCAGTCTTGAATAAAAACAAGAATATCTCAAGGTGAGATAAAACAGAAAAGCTTTTCAAGCGGGTGGTAAGGTGAAACTTCCCTTTTGTTCTTCTTAAACACAAGGCAACAGAGCACAATAGACTTTGAGCTTATTCAGTATTAATTACTCGAGTGGTCGAGGAAGGAAATTTTTAATATCCATTGTTATATTTAGCAGTATTATTCTAGCAGTCTATAATCCCAATAAATACATATGCATATTGAAAATAAACAAACAAGCCTTTATAGATTGCAGTGTCCACTTTTAGCCAGTTGCCCATATAGGGGTCAATAGCCTAATTGGTAAAGCGTTGACTTCAATCCTGGAGGTCCCGGGTTTAAATCTCACTTGTGTTAAAAAATTGATCGGCTCCTCGTGCTTCGGAGGACAGATAATAGTCCACACACATCTAGATTCCACTTCTTTATGATTTCAGGCGGGAAACTCTTGTTTTCATACTTTTCAGTAAAGATTTTCCGTAGTCGAAGTTTAGTTTAACTTTTTTTAAAGTCCGAATATGTCCTTCGAAACAATATGAGAAATGTAAAAAATACTTTAGTTTTTGATGCACAGCTTTTGACAGTAAATTCATTTCTACGAAATAACACAGAACTTACCTAGTAACAGCGTACACTTTTTGTCAGTTGTCCATATTAAACAGAGGATGTGGCAAGCAGAAGAAATACGGAAGTTGACTTTACGTGTCCTATGTGGACATTGTTATTAATTGGCTATATTTCGTGGTTAAAAGTCAGTAATTATGTGTTTTATTAGTATAGGTACTCATACCTTTAGAAATATCCGAATTAAAATTAAATGCATAGGGGCGTCGGTGGTCGAGTGGGTAAGACGTCGGCTCACAACTGAGAAGTCACGGGTTCGATCCCACATCTGTATCAATGGGTTTATATAATAAAAAAATCTATGTACATTATCCGACAAATCATTCAAAGAGGCTTTTCCAACTACATATCTCAACAGAGCTGGCCAATCGTTAGCTTTCTTTTCTTCTGAATTTATGATTATATTTTATTTAGGGGTGGGGGTTACTGCAACTATGCAAATACATATTCTCTGAGTGCATTAATAAAAGCTAGTCATAAATAAAAAGTATTATATTACGAGAATTGTTGGCGTATGGCAATAATTTTAAAAATTTAATCTTCACCATTCTTTCCTACAGTGGTTCCCAAGAGTGCTTACTATAAATGCAATCGGGTGGCATTAAGAGAATGAAAACCATTTCACTTTAACTGGGCATCCATAAAATAATAAATTTGACCTCTGAACCCGAGTTCCATGGTATATAATTTTGGTCTATAAATTCTTAGGACCAAGGCTCAGAAAAAAGAAGTAAGAATTTCTCCACAAATTATAGATCGATTTGTATGATTTGTTTTGTGTTCGAAAAAGTATTTGTCCTATCTCTGTAATATATTATTTCTCAAGGCTGTTTTTTGTAGGTATCAAATATCTCCCTTTTGTAGTTTATTTTTCCATCTAATGACGAAAAATAAACAAACAAATCAAAACTAAATGTTTCTTTTAAAATTAGACTAATTAAAATAAAATAAAAAATAAAATTTGATACCTTATGTTAATAAGTGATAGGTAACATAGCATTCTACTGGTGAAATAATTTTTAAAATCGGTCCAGTAGTTTTTAACAAACATAAATACCAAAAATATAATCATTTCTCCGTATAATATTAGTATAGAAATGCTCGGTAGATAGCTTTAATATATGTTATATAATTCATAGTTATAAGTTTTCACTTCTGTCGGCAGTCCCCATGACTGCCTATGCCTTTTTTATTTATTAGATAAGATAAGATAAGATAAGATGCGTCGGTGGCCTAGTGGTTAAGAAGTCTGGTATCAACTAGGCAGACCCCGGATCCCGGCCATGTACCAATGGGTTTTTTAATTAATAACTTATGTAGATACACATAGAGGCCATCTAAATAATATTTCAACAGAACTAGCCACTCGTTAGGTACATATTATAGCCTCACAAATACTATCGGCTAAACGAGGGAGACTTGGTCTTCCGCTGGGTATCCTGGAACCGTAACACGGTTTCGGGAGCTGTTAGGCAACCCGTAAAGAAAGAAATAAAAAAGATAAGATAAAGCCAAACTGAAAATAACTCGACGAACGCTCTTTATCCTTTAAATAACTATTAAAGATTCTGTTTGGTAACCCAAATCAAATGTGGGCGATATTATATTCCGACGAATGACGTAGATTTGACAAGTGACGCGGGTCATGCATTTGCGTAAACTGGAGCCTTGTTTCATGAATGTGACAACGAATTATTCGTAAACCAAGCGAGACAAACAATAGAGTACCTATGCATTAATTTAAACCTTTAATTTTTATATCACATTTTCTGACTCATTTGTGTAAAAAAATAATTCAACTAGCGTCGTCCGAAATCGAAATGTGTAAACAAACTTCGTTTTAGAGCGTTCGGTCGCCCACTTCAAAAAAAGGAGGTTCTCAATTCGGTTGAACTTTTTTTTTATGTTTATTACCTCAGAACTCCGTCATTTATAAACCGATTTGGAAAGGATATTAGATTGGTTCAATTTTAGTTTTGGTGAAAATTGGTTCAGTAGTTTTTCTGAAGTTTTGAAAAAACTGCTTTTAATTTGGCACTGGCCGACTTCAAATTCAACTGCTAAACGAAATATTTAATTATTTCTTACTTTTCATTGAACAATGTTAGAATATAGTGGATATACTTTAAAAAAAAGTTAATTTATAATATTATGTACCTCATGGAATAATGTAGTTTATAAAGGTGACATTCGTCCAATCCCCGGCGCGTCACCGTACGTCCAATTATTGTAACGAACAGTCCGCCTAGATCATCCGACGGCCGGAATGGGAAATTATCGGTGCGATGCCGTGGTAAATAATATAATGTGCAGTACTTACTTTTTAGTGTATTACTATATGATCATGTTGAAGACGTGGTATAATATTACATTATGATACAAGTGAGCTAAGTTCTCGGCTCTTGTTTTTCACTACACCCACAGAACAATAAAATTAGTCACTAATCATATATGATTTCCGCAAATTTTCAGAATTGCCCCTGATAAATAGCCAAAAAAAATACAACAAATACATTCTGTTGCACTGAACAATGATAACCACACAAATTATATATCTAAACTAATTTATAGAATATTAGCTTTCCGTCCCCGGCTTCACCCGTGGATATTTTCTAACAAAATAAAAGTAAAATATTTTTTAGAATCGGTTCAGGAGTTTGTGAGATTACCCCCTACATCCAAACTTCTTCCTTTCAGTCGTAGTGCTCTTGACATAGCAGTCGTGGTCAACCTTGCGCCATGTTTCTCTCGCCAAAGCCTTCCTTGCACAGTCATTTAAGAAGGTCGGCCCAGCGCAAGGGAGAACGTCCTTGCGATCTGCAGCCATCGACTCTGCCTTGCACAACCAGTTTCTCTATGGACTGTTCGTCTAGTCGTATAACGTGTCCAAAGAAGCGTTGACATGAAGTTCTTGGAGGATGGAAACATTTGTGCGGTACTGGGTTCAAGATATGCCCGGCATTTTTTTCCAGCACCACATTTCCAGTGCGTCGATTCTCTGTCCAATCTTACAAACTTACATATTTACAAACTTTACTTCTATTATAATCTTTGTTAATAATGTTCTGTGACTACACCCCTTTAACTCAAACGAAGTACAACTTTTAATCACATTGCGGTGTGCTACCGAATGTCAATAGAATTGGTTCTTTTAGAATTCGCGAGAGATTTCGAGTTCTCTGAGTCACTTTGAGCTGTTTAAATAAAGGCGAGACTTCAATCAATGTTATATCAGAAAGACGTTTCAGTGTCGCAGATCGTTAGTGAGGTAACTTTACAAGAAATAGGCTAGACAACTCTTTGATCTTAACAGTATATTTAAATTTATTTGTGTTGTTAGTTTGTTTTAAAATTTCCTACTGGTTAGAACAAAGACTTTGGAAACTTCAGAAAATTTAACTTTTAATTACCTGCTTCTCTTTATTAAAATATAGTAAGTATGCAGATTAGGCTTCGATCAATATAAAAGAAAAAGATTTCATCGCTTTCCCATACAAAAGCGCGCAAAGAGGAACAAAATGAGCGGGACGTATATCGATGTGGGCTACATAATCCTAACTAATATTATAAATGCAAAAAAAAATTACCGAAAAGGATGCTTTTGGTGCGTAAAAACTCGCAGCAAAAAGCGATTTTGCTACCAAGGTGAATAAAAGTGATTAGAATTTCAAACACCACCTTCTGGAATAAAAAATAATAATAAAAAACAAGGCGATGGTTCTTTCCGATACTGAATTTAACTCATAGGCACAACTGTTACATTTAATCTGCAAAATTGCAATAATTTAACTTTTTTTAGGTTTTATAAGGGTTTGTTAGCTATAATAAACATTATTAAACATACTTGTTGTTAAAATATTGTCATACCTATTCGTTATTCTTACCCCTGTTATACTTTTCTCGCTGGTAGAGGTGAAATGTTGTCCCTAAATTCTGTCCGCGGTGTCACCCGCATATGGAAATAGATCCAAAAGAAATAATCTCGTGGCTGTAATTTGCCCCTCCCCCACCCGCTTTCGCGGTATAAAAAGTAGTATATGTCATTCTCTGGCCCCTAAACTACTACTATGCAAATGTCGATTCCGTGAAAAACAAAACAAATCTATCCCACGGGAACCATACATTTTTTCGTAGTATATGTGCTATTCCAGACTATAATCTATCTCTGTGCCAAATTTCATCTAGATCCGTTTAGCCGTTCTGGCGTGATTGAGTAACAAACATACATACATCCATACAAACTTTCGCGTTTTAAATAATATTAGTAAAACAAGTATTTCTGAGAAAAAATCTAAAATAATTTTTAAATTTGTAACAGTTTAATATTTTTTATAATAAATATATTTTAATAAAACTGTATTAAAATTTCTTATAGAACGCTAAATTATATGTAAAGTACCTACAGTAAATTATTATTTTTAAGTATAATTTCTCAAATGTAATAATAATTACAATTTACCGTTTTGTAACTTAACTTTAAACACTTAAATGAAATTTATATTGTTACCTTTTTAGCTCTATCATAATAAATAGCCTATAAAAAATTTAGATTATGAAGCGAAAGATAAAATCGTGTCTGCAAATGAAACACAGTATTATTCTATGTAAAAGTTAATATATATTCACAGCTGGTTGTTCGTTAGGCTTGCATGCGTGTGATGGCGTCAGCGATTCTAAAATACTATTTGCTTTTATTATTGTGTTTGACTGGAGACATATTTACGCTACATATCAAGATATTTCTCAAGCCTAGTGATTTCTTATAGAATGTCTTTTAAAAATAACGTGGCCGTCACGAGACGTACCATAGAGCTAAGCCTAAGGAGGGGGACGGGCTACCCCTTTCGCCAATTTTCTGCTCTTTGACCAATAAAACTGACCATTAGAGCAATAATAAGTTACCTTAGGTTTTGTTGGTATCGTTTTGTGTCGCGAGACAGAGCTCTAGAAAAATAGTTAATAGTGATGTTTTAAATGGGAAATGCGATCTAGAACGTCTAACTTGCGGGAACATAGTGTTTCCAATCATTAATTATAATTATTATGTTTGTATTTAGCATAATCATCATATAAGTCAAGTATAATGTATTCGAATGGAGAGGCACATGCAGTACACGAATATAGTATACGCGCGACGCACACACAAGGCAATACAGAGCAGCGGCGGAGAAGGCAGTAGAGAGAGGCGGGGAGAGGAGACTTGGATATTAGGATAAAGATGAAAATAGCTCGTCAATGTATAAAATCGAATCAATGCTTCAATTTAATTTGATTAAATAAATTAAAATTCAATGTAAGATCGTAAGACAAACGAAATTAAAAGAGGACAGACTTAAAAAACTTTAAGATTTTTAACCAAAAAAGTAAAATAACTAAAATGACATTGAGTAACGTAATTGAACTATGCCCTCAATCGAATTTTCTAATAAATTAAGTAATTGTCTCGAAAGTTTTTAATTACGAACATCAAATAAGATGAAATTAAATTGATTTTTACCGTTAGATTTAATGCGCACTTCATTGGAAAATTCTTGCCTTTATTTAAAGATCTTTTTAAAAATACGACCTATGTGTACTTTTATTGAACATATAAAAATGTATTGATCGATGGCAAAATATAAAAGAAGCGAAAAAGGTATGTCAGGACCGTAACAAATGGCATTCGATTGTCTCTGCCTACCCATCTTGGGATAAAAGGCGTGATGATAGATAGATAAACATATTTTAGTTTTTTTTTACGGATTGCCTTACACCGTGTTATCGTTTCCATATGGTACTCAGCAGAATAGCCGATGGTATTTGTGAGGCTATACCTAACACAATACAAAGCCTCTAAGTGTGGTTTGTCGAATCCACTCGGCCATCGACGCATTATAATAATGGCTGTCTCGTCCATGTTATTTCCTATAAGAAAAATATAAAATGAATATTGTAGCGCACACGACGGCCATCAAAATGTATTCATGTATCGACAGAATGAGGTTAATGAATACTGCCAAGTTTGTTGCAGCCACGCCACTGTGTGCTGAATCCTTAAATTATAATTTATAATGTAGCAAGTAGATGCGACATTATAAAATTTGCAAACCACGTAATACTGGGAAAGTAAAAATTTTTTTTACTTATCTTTTTTTAGTAAACAAACTTTGCATATCTTTTATATGTTAAATAAGAATACATAGTTCTATAAAATAGGTAAATAAATAAAATAGGTTAATAGTTAGATTAATATTATTTCTATTATGTTATTATTTAATTTTATTTTATTTTAAGAAACCAATTTGAATATTTTTGTTTCCTATGAGTTTTATCATAATTAATTTTCAAAGTTTTGCCGTCATCATTTAGGTAAGAGAGCCATTCTGCCCCATTTCTTAACTCATTTGTTTTACCGGTAGTACCACGGGGCACGTTAAAGGCTTTACATACAGAATTGGTGCAGCGTTGGACTCGAAACAGAAAAATCCCACTTGTGACAAAATGCTAACCATCAATTTTCTTTCTTTTATATACTTCATAGGCATATAGGGCACTTCTTCTAAAGAAGTGACACGTCTAGGTCCATTTGCCACCTGTTCTGTTTAATATGAACTGGCAAAAATTGGACCCTGTTACTGGCGTATCACTGTTTTTCGTTTTTTTTGAGAATGTAAAAAAAAAATTATTGACCCAAAATTAAATAAACGAAAACGTACTGCATTCTTAGATTAATATTCAAAATGCCTCATCCATATATCCTAACTATTTCTTGTTGATGTTTCATCAATTTTATGCAAATTATGTTAACCTCCCGACTTGACTAGGTAACTGTACCAGGAAATTACTATAGCTGCCAATTTGTGGTTAGATAGTACCTTAATACCGTAACACCGCTGTACCAAATAATTTATTTATTTAAAAAAACTACTTATGTACAGACACAACATGCTAACAAAATATAAAACAATGAACAACACAACACTAAAAATGGTATCCACTGATGTTAGCTCATGTTGACCATCTTACAAAAGCGGAAAATTGGAGAGTTGGATCCCAAAACCGTCAGTCGCAGAGGAGGTACCAAATGTGTAATTTGGCTGCCAGGGTATCTTGCAGGAGCTCTAAAGAAAATCAGTTCCAGGAGATTACTTAGTGATACTACCTTGGAAGTACCTACCACTATTAAAATCAAACAAAACAGACAAACAAATATATCTTTAGGGCGTTTTCAGTGTGGCTAGAAATACATACACAGTGTCCATTGAACTTTTAGTCAGTTGTCCATATTTTAAACAAAAAAGGGACAAGTACAGTTGGGACAAGCCTGTTGCTGCACTTAATGGACCTAGATGTGTCACTTCTTTAACATACGTAAATATCTGTTATTTTTAGAAGAAGTGCAGATTGAACATTTAAAAAATATATTGATCGATGGAAATATTAAAAGTTCACACAGTCACCGAGCATGTATGAAAGGTATGATGAATATAAAATAAGCGTAAGAGATGTCAATATCGTAACAAATAGGATTCGATTGTCCCTGCCTACCCCTCTTGGATGAAAGGCGTGATGATAGATGCAGATGCCTTTACGTGCCCTCCAAAACAAAAAGAAAACTTGTATTAATCTTTTCGGTATTGCAGTTTTATATATATCTTCTTATTTGCTTCGTCATTCTTTTAATCACACATTCGTCCATGTCCTATCTCAGCATTCCCCTTTCAATTTCATATACAACACCATCATTCACTCCACAGTTTCCACGTACATCCTCATTTCTCACTGTATCTCTAAGTGTTACACATGCCATACCCAAGATTCACTTCCATACATTAATATGAAACTTTTAAAATATTTAAATCTAATTAAAAGCCTTGGGGCGCTCATCGTCTGGTATTAACTAGGCAGACCACGGCTTCGATCCCGGAGCCCGGCCATGTAGCAATTTTTAATTAAAAACTTATGTACATAATCCGACAAACTACATTTAGAGGCTTTTCATCTAAATATACCTCAACAGAACTAGCCACTCGTTAGATAGCCTTACAAATACCATCGGCTAAACGAGGGAGATTTGGTCTTCCGCTGGGTACCCTGGAACCTCAACACTCCGTACAAACAAACAAACTCTTCAGGATTATTATTAGTATAGATATATAATAATTTATAAGTATTTCCAAAAAGAATTTTCTAGATGAAAATGAACCTCCATTATTATTTTACAACATTGCCAAGTGCCATATTAACTGTCTAGGCATTATGTATTATTCGCAAGTCAAAAGCAAAAGATAAAAGTAGAACATTCACAATAAAATACCTTAACATACTATTCATTTCATAAAATGTATATGACTGTAAAACCAAGAGATCATAAACGATTACCCCAAAACGGTTGGTCTGATGGATAAGGGTCATTCTTATACAACCTTATCCCTAACATGTGTTCTAAAACAGGAACTAGGTATATCCTTATGTGAATGAGAAAGCTCTAAATGAAATATGATTTCAGAATGTATTTTACCCTTCTTACTTTTACGTGCTTACACAGCTTAGAGTTCCCAAAACCGTGTTACGGTGCCAAGGTACCCCGGTACCAAGGTAACAAGTGGCCAGTTCTGTTGAGGTATATTTAGTGTGGTTTGTCGGATTATGTACATAAGTTTTTAATTATAAAACCCCATTGGTACAAGGGCGGGATCCGGGATCAAACCCGTGGTCTGCCTAGTTAATACCAAACCTCTTAACCACTCGGCCACCGACGCAACTTGATATATATTCTAAACTAGAAATAGATAAATGCGAAAGTGTGTTTATTTTTAATGTGAAACACATCTATTGCCGCTCCTTAGCGTATGCCGTGATAGAAAACTGCGTCATATCCCCTCTACCCCGCCGTCTCTACTCCCCCTCTCCGCGTATACTATGTATACTTCGTTGCTTCTTCCTGTGAGTGTCTGTATACTTGACGCGTCAATTTCGATGTTTCACATCTGCCGATCGTCTCGTGATGGCCACCTTTTTTTGTTTCCTTGATTGTTTATTTGTCCTTCTTACGCCGAAATAGAGTAATGGATTTTTTACTCATATCTATGAGGCGGAGAATGATATAGGCTTACATTTTAATACCGGAGTTCCTTCGGCATTAATATCTAATGTCACATCTCAAAAATTTAAGGTTGAACATGAAATAGCTGTTTTCGCCCAGACGGTTTTCGGGCAAACGATTGTAGATATCCGCAAACTAAGTATATATTATTTCTCAAATGTGTTATTTTGTCGGTATCAACTAGCTTTAGGAGACGTCTCATAACTTTTGTACCATACAAAAACGTACTTCAGGAAATCAAGTATTGTACAAAACCTATTAAAAATTGCAAGTTACAATTAATGGATCCATAAAGTATGTGAAATTATCTTTACAATCAATAAAAAAAATATGTCAATATCAGCTACACCTAGGTTTTATGATGCCCTGAAAGTCATAAAATTCACGCGTATTTTTAATCGACTTTGCGATTAGAGTTCTCTTAATATATTAACTAATGTATATTTTTTGTACATTGATAGTAAAGATAATTTCACATACTTTAAGGATCCATTAACTAGAACTTGCTATTTATAACATTTTTTGTACATTACTTGATTTACTGAAGTACGTTTTGTATATTATAGCAAGACAGGTATTGTTGAGAAATCGTACTTTCTCATGTTTCTGGTACGCGAATCTTGGTCTATCTTATCTTATCGATTTTAATAGTAGTTCATCTTGCTCACATATTTCTAAAGAGATATGGTCAAAATAAATCGCGCGTAAAACTGGAGTTCGTTGCGCTGTGGTGCGCGCCTTAATACTGTATCAAATTTAATGTTTGATACGCCATTTTGAAGATTATTTTTCCTTCTAATGACAAAAAATTAACAAACAAATTTAATGTTTCTTTTAAAATTAGACTAATTTATTTATTTTGTGTATTTGCTTGTGTAATCGACTTATAGAAAGTAGGTGCTCAAATTATTTGCTAAAAAACTTCCGCACAAGCCGACGCAGGAAACAAAATTCAATATTTATCATATTCCCTAAACGGGGAGTGTAATGTAACGTGTTTCCTTTTAGTCGAGCTTTGAAGAAAGAACTGGCTGACAGCCAAAATATTCTTTGAAGTTATTTTTTATATCTCGAATTCTCACTTTATGTTAAGATATCTTTAAATTATTAGATTTATTTTTATGTAAACAACAAAGACAGACATATTTCCTGAAAAGCCATCTACTTTGATCGCCTATAAAATCACACTCGCATTATAGAGACATTTATACCGACAGAAACGGAACAGTCTTTATCTATCATCTCTTCAAATATGTATAATATTAGGTTCTTACTGAAATTGGCGTTTTATATGGAAATAACCATAGATTATTAGTTCCATCACTTACTTATAGAAGCGAGACTTGGGTATGGAATAAGAAGCATGAAAATAAGATAAATGCAGTAGAAATGCGGACTTTACGTAGAATGTGTGATATAAAGCGTATTGACGTATTGCACAATGCGGAGTGAAAGATGATAATGTGACAAAAATGAAAAAAAGTTATTTACGCTGGTTTGGGCTCGTTAAAAGAATGAAGGATGAAAGATTGACTAAAAAGGTTTATATGGCTGAAGTGAAAGTAAATGCTGGTACTTTTATGGAACATATAAAAAATGTATTGATCGATGGAAATATTAAAAGTACACACAATCGCCGAGCATGTATGAAAGGTACGTTGAATATAAAAGAAGCGAAAGAATTATGTCAGGATCGTAACAAATGACATACTATTCACTCTGCCTACTCCTCTTGAGATGAAAGGCGTGATGATAGATAGATAGAAAAACCATAGATGTAGTATAGTCGCGCGGCGCTTTACAAATTGGCAATACAAAAGAGAAAGCGCATGTTTAGCATATGTTAAAGCTACAGATATACGAGGCCGTTTTTTAAAACAGCCTGTAACAGCCTAGCTTCAGTAGTAATTTCGCTTATTTTTGTAAAATATCCTGTTTTAAAGCATAATTTAGTGTTTAAGACGTGATTAAATATGGTTACATGTGCATGAGTGTCTGGATGTATTGCAGATTATGTACCTACATAAGTTTTTCATTATAAAACTCATTTAAATTTTGAATTTTTTGAATTTGAACCGTGAAAATCTAGTTGTATTGCCGTAAACAATAGTTATGCAACGCCTAACCAAAAGTTTCATTTCCTACTGCCTTTTCTGAGACAATCGTAATTTCTATCTGACATATTTCCTCGAATTTCGAAATATACATTTTGTATTGTCGAAACATTAATTTACAAGAGTTAATACTTACATAGCAATAATTAACCATCCCACGTAATTACCACCGAGCTATACAAAGTACCCATTTCCTTAATTACAAGTAATCCAGCGTATTCCAGAAGCAATGGAACAAGTAGCAGAACTAAACTAATTTTAAAAGTAACTAACTCTGTCTATTGAACGTAGATCTTCATTAGAGGTTTTTAATGATTCAATTTAGAAAAACATTGTACTATAGCGCAGAAACAATTGGATTTTTTGCCAAAAAGCAAAAGCTTTAAAATCCTAATCCTAACTAATATTATAAATGCGAAAGTGTGTTTGTGACGCAATGGATCGTCGTGATTTTTTGCACAGAGATTGTTGGACAGTGACATTTGCTACTTTTTATCCCGGAAATTCTTTGCTAGATTTAAAAATTTCAACGGAAAGCTATACTAATATTAAATCCATACTTATATTGACGTGACAACGTCTTATAATTTAATGAAGCCGGCTGCACGCACGAAAAAACATGACTCATGCGGCGTTACCTGTCATGCGACGTTACCTGTCATGCGGCGTTACTCTCCTACTTGAGTGAGCGATGCGTCCGCGTGGACAGCTTTCTTATGACGTTGTCACGTTCAACTATCGTCAGTAAACTGACTTTACAGACAACTGATTTTTTTCTAATATGTAGTTAGAATATGTCCTTCTCTAGAGTTCAAGCGTTCTCCGCGTTAAATTTCATTAAAATCGGTTCAGTCTTCTTCTTCTTCAAATCTTTATTTACGGGTTGCCTGAATACCCAGCGGAAGACCAAGTCTCCCTCTTTTAGCTGATGGTATTTGTGAGGCTATACCTAACGAGTGGCCATTAGAAAAGGCTCAAGTATAGTATGTACCTACATATTATAAGTTATTCCTATAATTACAAAAAACAATATAACAAATTAGATATAGATGTAAATAATAAATAATTAAATAAAAAGCTTTCAATTTGTGCTGCTAACCTATCCTAAAAGTTCATTTTTGTTACCTGTCACCGACATCATCATATGTTGAACAGAGTATACGTCTGTGACGGGCTAGACAGTTCAAATAAATAATATATAAAAAATAAATAATATATAAAATAATAATAAATATATTATAGTTATAATTAATTTAACAAGGTCATTTAATACAAGTTCGCGTGCGTTACTTAGCCTTCATATAAAATGTAAAAAGTACACACTTTTCTGTTTTTAGATTAGTTTGACATGAACGACAAATAATGTCGTGACAGTAAAATAATAGACAAGTGAGATACAGAAAAAATATTTAAGGGTTCCATTTTATATTTTCTTCAATAGTTATCAATATTTTATTTTTCAGACCATTTAAGATATTCTCAGGTGGTTTGCTGGCAAAGCGAGCCAAGTAATTTAACACAAAACCTTGTGGTGTGGCCAGTAATACCAGTAACAATGGATGTAGATTTTTCAGACATAATAATATTTTATTTTATTTTTTTATTATTTCGGACATGAATTTTATTGTCTATTTGTAGTTTTATTAAAAATTTACTATTTAAAAGCGTATAAAAATGAAATGCAGGAAATATATTAATTACATAATTGTATTTTTTTATTGACTATTTCACTTGTACCAATATTGTACCTACGAAAAAAGTGGTCCATATTGAATATTGAACAGCACAGGTGGCAAGCCTGTTGCTGCACGTAATGGATTTTTTTCTTTCTCCACGGATTGCCTTACAGCTACCGAAACCGTATATGGTCCCAGGGTACACAGCGGAAGACCAAGTCTCACTATTTTAGCCGATGGTATTTGTGAGGCTATACCTAACGTGTGGGCAGTTCTGTTGAGGTATATTTAGGTGGAAAAGCCTCTAAGTGTGGTTTGTCGGATTATGTACATAAGTTTTTAATTATAAACCCTATGGACCTAGATATGTCACTTCTTTAACAGACGTAAATATCTGTTATTTTTAGAAGAAGTGCGGAAAGCTTTACGTGCCCTCGGAAGCACAAGGAGTCGATTAAAGCACATATTTTTAATAAAATTAGTGCTTAGCACTTTTTTGGCACGTAAATTGTATCCCGAGATGAGACCTCCCGGTTTCAAATCATCGCTCTAACAATTTAGGCTATCGACTTCTTATATAGAACATTGTTTTATTTTTTAGCCTATTTAAGATTATCTCAGATGTTTTTGTTTGCAAACTTCGTAGATAAGGGCGGACAAGTTTAGAAACTTAAATTATATGATATAATTTATTTTCGTATTCTCCATTTGATCTATTCTGAAATTCTTGAAATTTTGAATCTACTTGTGCCAAATTTCGAGCAAATTGCAATAGAAGTTTTCAATGGAACCCTAAAAATGGCTTCAAACATCGCTAGAGTACATTTCGTGTAAAATTAAAACAACTTTATGTTAGCGTTATTTCTACTTAATAAAAACTAGGTTATTAAATTTTTTTCGTATTTTTTATTACTTACCTAGATATACATTCTCTTTGCGTCAAAATAAAAAATCATACCTAATTATAATATTCTTACTAGAGAACCGCCCGGCTTCGTACAGGTATTTGTTTATATGAAAGAATACATTTTCCAGGGATAAAATACCCAGTTATCTCTGTGCAAAAAATCACTTTTATCCGTTGCTCCGTTTTGACGTAGGATCTTTGAGAAGTATTAACATTTAAAAATCCATTTGTAACTTTATAAAAAAATACTTTTTTAAATAGGTCAAATAGTTTTCTAGATCACTTCTTACAAATAAACAAACTCCTAATTTCTCTTACTAATAATTATTATTCAGTACAGATTTCTACTATCCCGATACATTGTCATGAGTACGAAATATGGGTCAGAAAGTTAGGTTGAACTTATGTCTAAGTTCTGAACTAGAACTAATATAAATCTCATTAGATTACAATCAATTTGCTGCTGAAATTCTAAGTTTTGCATTTCCATGAACACAGTACAGATGTATCTGATTGGAACTTATGAATGCGTTCATGAAAGTGACAAACAAAGTGAAAGTAAAAGTTTTAGAATATCTTGTGGGAAAATTATATTTAGATATTAATTTTTTGTATGGTTTTGCTCGCATTAATTTAAAATCACAGCATATTCTATATAAACTTCGCGATATTTATCTAAAAAAGAGCTTTTTTTCACTCTATACCTACACTGTGACAGTTTAAACATGTTGAGCGGATGTGCATCCAAGATGCACACTTTATTTATATAAAACTAATGTCCGATCCCGGCCATGTACGATTGGTTTTTTTATAATTGAAAACGTACATAATCAGACAAACCAAACTTAAAGGCTTTCCATCTAAATATACCTCAACAGAACTCGTTAGGTATAGCATCACAAATACCATTGGCTAAAAAAGAGAGACTTGGTCTTCCGCTGGGTATCCTGGCACCTTAATACGGTTTCGGGAGCAACCCGTGAAGAGAAAAAAACAGGAAACGCCCCGAAAGCCCACGGGTTATAAAATATTTTATCAACATACATATACGCCTTATTTCCCTTACGGTAGGCAGATATTAATTATATCAAGTCGTCACGACCCTGGAACACCTCTTTCGCTTCATTCAAAATATTCAAATCCTTCTATTTCGGGTGTTTTTTATTTCCCCTTTTTAAAGTTCCGTAAATCCGATGAAATAATGGAACCCTTATAGGACCACTCTTGTGTCTGTCTGTCCGTCTGTCACAACTTCGAATCTACTGAACGAAAAAAATTGATAAAAAAATGTTTTTTTAAGTTTATCAATTTATCTCTGTGCTAAAAATTACATCTTTCGCGTTTATAATATAAGGATATAGCTATTATCGTTTCTTAAAGTGGTTTATATAGACCCCTAGGGGTCGATTTCTAATTGCTGAGGGGTCCATGTCAGTAAGGAAAAAGTCCTAGGGGGGTCTACGGAAATTTAAAAAATCTAGCAAGGGGTCGACAACGTAAAAACGTTTGGGAACTAATCTATCCTAAATCCAATGACGTAATAGTATAGTATATCATTTTATATACGTGGTTTATATATAGTATATCATTGGCTAAATCTATATTATAGATGATCATGATGAATCGAGGGAAGTTGTGCCTATCTTCTTTTGGTAGGCAGTAGTAATACTCATAATTTATTCTTTTTATTATATGGGATAAATAAACTTTCAATGCAATCATACTTTTTAAAGTATTTTCGATAACGCGAAAAAATGTTTTTCTCTCCCTCCGAATTCTGCCGCCTCTGGAAATTTTCCGCCCTATTGCCCTATTTAATCTATGCCCCTAGTGTAAATCCAGCGCTGTAACTACGTACCTAAACTGTATTTTTTTACTTCTATAATTGGTTTGGCGGTTGGGTCAAGGGCCAGATCCAGAAGGCAGTACTCCTCAGCACGGCACCGTATTGTGAGGAGGTTCCTCTCCCTGCAACCCTAACCACCGGTAGTTTGGGTATTTACCCCGAATATTATATATCACGAAAAACAATCCACCATTCTAAAAAGAAAACCCACTATTCTGCACTATTTTGCAGTGCAATGGAATAAAACTTGTAGACGGATATCTGTTACATTACATCCCAGTTGCGAATCTCAGTATGCAAAGACCCTCAATGTAGACTTTGCACGATTGAGTTGTCTGTTAGCTCCTCGGAAGCGTAATAGTCTGAAACATTTTGCAAGTGTTTCGTTTAATTTAGCAACCAATTAATTTTACGTACATAGAGCTACGTTTAAGAGAAGTTCTTTCAGCAAAGAATCTTCATTTACGAGTAAAGAAATTTTCTACAGTAATTTAAAGTGGCTGGAGTATTTTAAATGAGAGTAGGTATATTGTGGGATAGTGCTCTGCTATATTCTTTCAGAACTTATCTATTTTACAACATTATTTATTAATGATTTATGAAATCGTTGAACTGAATAATAACTTCTTTTCAATACAGATTTCACTATTGGAAACTACTTAGTAGGTAATGTTACGAGTGGTATTAATATAAAAAATAAAACTTAAATGAATAAATAAAAAGTTAATGTAAGGACAGCAGCATATAGCAGCAAAGGGGTAGGCAGAGAGTATGGAGCGCCACTTCTCTCGATCTTTGAATACTTATCTTGGTTCATTCACACCCATACATCTCTTCATACATGCAAGTCTATTTCACATATTTAAGTAATAAAATTAATATGAAATTTAAAAATCCTAACAAAACATTATGCAGACTTTCTTGTAAAACATGTATCTAAAAGTGACATATCGTACCTACTTAATAGTGCCAGACTTTCATGTAATAGAAATTTGTAAAAAGAAAGGTAATTATAAATTAATTTATTTGTAATGAATAGTCAAATAAAATATAAATTTTTGTTTTCATTACAAAGATGTGAAGTAGAAAAAATACTAATAATATTAAGTTACTACTTTCATATTGATAATAATTGCTTTTAAAAAAAAGTGTACCGACTTCAAAAGTGTGCTTTCCGAAAGCAAATGCACAAGTCACTATAAAAAAAACTCAAATCGCTTCAAGTGTGCCTATAAAATTTGAAGAGTTCTCGATTTCTCCAGGATCCCATCATCAGATCCTGACCGGATGACCATGGGACCACCTGGGAAGTATATCCTTACAAACAAAAAAAAAATTCCAAATCGGTCTAGGCGGTACATTAAAAAAAAGATTCCGACGAATTGAGAACCTCCTCCCCTTTTTTGAAGTCGGTTAAAAATATGTTTATTATTTATTATTTTATTATTATTTGTGTGCAAGTGGTCAATTTACCTTTTCACGCTTCATTTCAAAGGCGTCTAATACAAACAAACCCTTCGGCCATCATTAGTTAAGAAATATTACAATTTATTAGACAAAGAAGAGAGGGTGATAATAAATTACAGTTCCAGACTTCGGTGAAAGGAATTGAAATTCAAAGGTCGTTCGTTTGGTTTTGTGACTAAAATGTAATTATTTTACAAACTATTCCAAAACAATACCGAAAACTAATTTAAAGAATATGTAGACTGATGAAAAACAAATTTGTTCGCAAGAAACTTTAACCAATGATATGAAGATTGATTTTGAAATATTCTAGGCGTGATTGAAGGCCGTCACAGACTAGATGACCCGTACGAAAACTTCGCACCATTAGTTCAAGTGATCTCCAACAGAGGACGTCTCTTACAAAATACATAAATCAGTCTAATTTTAAAAGAAAAAAATATTTTGATTATTTTTTTGTCATTAGAGGGGAAAATAATCTTCAAAATAACGTATTAAATATTAATTTTGATGAAGTTTTAAAGTAGATATTATGGCGGATTGACAAAAAAACACCCTTGAGAAATAATATATAGGTTGTACTATAATACATATTATAGCACGCTATCACATAAGCTATAAATAAAGTTATAAGCTAGAAATTTGAAAAGGCTGAATTGCAATTTAAAATTTGGACGTTAAAACGCATTAAAAACAGAAATATTTTTAAACTTATATTAATTTTATGTCCAACAAATATGATATCAAAGTGCAATTTCCACGGAATTACTTTTAAAATATCTCTCTCGTTTTCCGAAATTTACATAAATTTCCTTTTATTACAATAGGTTTTTCATTACAAAAAGAGTTTCAAAACCAAATCATGCTTGAAATGTCCTTCGAATGGTTACAATTTGTTACTTGCTTATTAATTTTCTTGAATAATCCTTTCTTTGGCATTGTATTAATTTGTTCGGTACTTCTTTTTAATAAATTACAATATCTGGAACTTAAAAGCTTCCGTTTACTTTTTAATTAATATTTATTTGGTTTGACATCGCTGATTAATTTATGTGTTTTCTTTTTCTTTACGGGTTGGCTTACTTGTGAGGCTATACTTAACGAGTGACAAAACTCTTAAATTTTTTTAAGCCGCATTATTATATATGTCGGAGCAAGACCATATTTAGTTAAGAGTTAACTTTGTTTTGTTTGTTTGTAATATTTACAATGAATAATTTGTGTTCAAATAATGAATTATCTTAAGTTCTAAATTCTTATTATGATTTATAATTAGCATAGAATAAGTTGTTGCATAATGTTTTGCAGTAAATCTAAAAATCATAAACTAATTTGATTAGGTTTACGAGTAAGAAACATCCGCCGTCATTTTGAGACCGTTCGCGAATGTTTCTACTGGAATTCAGATTAAAACTAAACTGAAGACTAAAATTAACTTCTAAAAATTAATAATGAATTTACAAATTTAATTCAATACTGTAAAAAATCAATGCATTAAAATTGTTCTAATTAAAAAATGGTACTTCCGCCTAACCTCACTTTTCATGAGTACTGAATGAAGTGGTCGGCCATCATTATTGCTTGAACCGTCTTGAAGGCAAGACAGTGAAAGTGTTGGTGATAAAAATCTTGTGAGTATCTAATTTAATTGTTATTTTAATTAGTATTAGTGATAAGTCTGTACTGAATGAATAAAACAAGTGTATTCTAATATCAAGTCTTGTTATTTGCAATGAGCGAGTCTACTGATAAGGACGGTGGAGTCGGTAACGCTGACGCCGCCCGTTCTAAAAGCCTAACTGGAACTGAGTATTCGTTATCAGAAGTGGGATTATTGCCCATTTCCGCTCCCCCTTTCGGGTTAAACAATAAAAGTGGTAACGCTTCTGTTTGCGGTGTTCCAGTGGAGTTTTTCTCGCAAATGTTGCAAATGATGAGGCTCGTGTCCGATCGTATGACAATATTACCTGATTCAAAAGTGAAAATTAATTACTTATTTTTGCTATATTACGATTTCCTTGGGTGTCAGTATGTAATTGGAGTGACTACGAGGTGAGAATGAAAGTGGGTAGTTTACACAAAGGTCGCGCAAGGTTGTGGGTCGACGATTGTCTTGTTTCTACCACCACCTGGCAGGAATTGCGCGATGTTTTAATATCAACTTCTGAACCTGAAAGCTTGGATAGTATGGCGATGCATTACAAAAGATAAATTATCAAATTATGACGTAGTTGTGGCTGTAATTGGTTGTTTTGGGAATGGAACGACACGAAGGAAGCTCGTAACCTATTTTTACAACACTTGTCTACTGCGCCTACCCTTGCACTATTTCAGGAAAACGCACAAAACGAGCTTTACACGGACACAAGCAGCCTTGGGTACTCCAGATCAACGGAGACCGCCAGCATCCAGTCGCGTATATGAGCCAGCGCACCACGGACGCCGACAGCCGCTACCATTTGTACGAGCTTGAGACCATAGCGGTGCGTCAGGAGTAAGCCGAGCTCCTCAACCTGGTGAGCAAGAACCGTGTCGACGGGCTTCAACAAGCAGCAGTCGATGCACATCCCAAGCGGTCCGGCTATTGGATGCCTAAACAATCTGGTTACTGTATTTTTATTAATCTACTATTTTGATTGACAAATAATGTCGGAGAAACGAGACGAATAACAAGAATACTTAATCAGCATTTAGCTGAGTGGATCGGCTTATCTGTCCGTAATCAATATTTCACTAATTTATAGACTGTACGAATCACCGATTCCTTTCCTATTTCCTATTCCTTTTCAGAGCTTCTGGGGACCACGGTCATAAAACTAAGGCCCAGGCCCCAGCATCATCCTTCCCATATTCTTTAGAGCCTCTGGGGACCACGGTCATAAAACTAAGGCCCAGACCCCAGCATCATCCTTCCCATATTCTTTAGAGCCTCTGGGGACCACGGTCATAAAACTAAGGCCCAGACCCCAGCATCATCCTTCCCATGTTCTTTAGAGACTCTGGGGACCACGGTCATAAAACTAAGGCCCAGGCCCCAGCATCGTCCTTCTCATATCCTTTAGAGCCTCTGTGGACCACGGCGTACAAGACCGCCCAGACCACAGCAACATCACTGTCTACGAGAAATATAATCATGCAAGTATGCGTGGAGCATTTGCATGAGAACATCAATGTATGTGTAAATCAGTACGAGTATCATTTGAAGTATAAAAATAAAACTACGCTCACTTTCCTGTACAGCATATCTACATTCTGTTCTATTATTACATTATTATTAAGATCTCTTATTTGTTTCAACAAACAGAAAGCAGGTAATAACACATTACCTCACTATAACATGCTTTCTTGTGTACCTCTAGTTTGTGTGTACAAAGTATAGTTGATAACTTGGTTGCTGGATTCATTATTACAATACTAGTTTTACAATACTTTCATTTGAAACGATTATGGTGTGAGTTGAGTCATACGTCAGGCTACTGAAACCAAGTTATTTGCTAGTGTACCTGTCGACGGATACCTAGCTCAGAGAAACTATTTATTTTCCCAGAACCGCGATTGGTGCAGAGCACGCACCGTCTCGCAGAATGGCCGTGTCGGAGCAAGACCATATTTAGTTAAGAGTTAACTTTGTTTTTTTTGTTTGTAATATTTACAATGAATAATTTGTGTTCAAATAATGAATTATCTTAAGTTCTAAATTCTTATTATGATTTATAATTAGCATAGAATAAGTTGTTGCATAATGTTTTGCAGTAAATCTAAAAATCATAAACTAATTTGATTAGGTTTACGAGTAAGAAACATCCGCCGTCATTTTGAGACCGTTCGCGAATGTTTCTACTGGAATTCAGATTAAAACTAAACTGAAGACTAAAATTAACTTCTAAAAATTAATAATGAATTTACAAATTTAATTCAATACTGTAAAAAATCAATGCATTAAAATTGTTCTAATTAAAAAATGGTACTTCCGCCTAACCTCACTTTTCATGAGTACTGAATGAAGTGGTCGGCCATCATTATTGCTTGAACCGTCTTGAAGGCAAGACAGTGAAAGTGTTGGTGATAAAAATCTTGTGAGTATCTAATTTAATTGTTATTTTAATTAGTATTAGTGATAAGTCTGTACTGAATGAATAAAACAAGTGTATTCTAATATCAAGTCTTGTTATTTGCAATGAGCGAGTCTACTGATAAGGACGGTGGAGTCGGTAACGCTGACGCCGCCCGTTCTAAAAGCCTAACTGGAACTGAGTATTCGTTATCAGAAGTGGGATTATTGCCCATTTCCGCTCCCCCTTTCGGGTTAAACAATAAAAGTGGTAACGCTTCTGTTTGCGGTGTTCCAGTGGAGTTTTTCTCGCAAATGTTGCAAATGATGAGGCTCGTGTCCGATCGTATGACAATATTACCTGATTCAAAAGTGAAAATTAATTACTTATTTTTGCTATATTACGATTTCCTTGGGTGTCAGTATGTAATTGGAGTGACTACGAGGTGAGAATGAAAGTGGGTAGTTTACACAAAGGTCGCGCAAGGTTGTGGGTCGACGATTGTCTTGTTTCTACCACCACCTGGCAGGAATTGCGCGATGTTTTAATATCAACTTCTGAACCTGAAAGCTTGGATAGTATGGCGATGCATTACAAAAGATAAATTATCAAATTATGACGTAGTTGTGGCTGTAATTGGTTGTTTTGGGAATGGAACGACACGAAGGAAGCTCGTAACCTATTTTTACAACACTTGTCTACTGCGCCTACCCTTGCACTATTTCAGGAAAACGCACAAAACGAGCTTTACACGGACACAAGCAGCCTTGGGTACTCCAGATCAACGGAGACCGCCAGCATCCAGTCGCGTATATGAGCCAGCGCACCACGGACGCCGACAGCCGCTACCATTTGTACGAGCTTGAGACCATAGCGGTGCGTCAGGAGTAAGCCGAGCTCCTCAACCTGGTGAGCAAGAACCGTGTCGACGGGCTTCAACAAGCAGCAGTCGATGCACATCCCAAGCGGTCCGGCTATTGGATGCCTAAACAATCTGGTTACTGTATTTTTATTAATCTACTATTTTGATTGACAAATAATGTCGGAGAAACGAGACGAATAACAAGAATACTTAATCAGCATTTAGCTGAGTGGATCGGCTTATCTGTCCGTAATCAATATTTCACTAATTTATAGACTGTACGAATCACCGATTCCTTTCCTATTTCCTATTCCTTTTCAGAGCTTCTGGGGACCACGGTCATAAAACTAAGGCCCAGGCCCCAGCATCATCCTTCCCATATTCTTTAGAGCCTCTGGGGACCACGGTCATAAAACTAAGGCCCAGACCCCAGCATCATCCTTCCCATATTCTTTAGAGCCTCTGGGGACCACGGTCATAAAACTAAGGCCCAGACCCCAGCATCATCCTTCCCATGTTCTTTAGAGACTCTGGGGACCACGGTCATAAAACTAAGGCCCAGGCCCCAGCATCGTCCTTCTCATATCCTTTAGAGCCTCTGTGGACCACGGCGTACAAGACCGCCCAGACCACAGCAACATCACTGTCTACGAGAAATATAATCATGCAAGTATGCGTGGAGCATTTGCATGAGAACATCAATGTATGTGTAAATCAGTACGAGTATCATTTGAAGTATAAAAATAAAACTACGCTCACTTTCCTGTACAGCATATCTACATTCTGTTCTATTATTACATTATTATTAAGATCTCTTATTTGTTTCAACAAACAGAAAGCAGGTAATAACACATTACCTCACTATAACATGCTTTCTTGTGTACCTCTAGTTTGTGTGTACAAAGTATAGTTGATAACTTGGTTGCTGGATTCATTATTACAATACTAGTTTTACAATACTTTCATTTGAAACGATTATGGTGTGAGTTGAGTCATACGTCAGGCTACTGAAACCAAGTTATTTGCTAGTGTACCTGTCGACGGATACCTAGCTCAGAGAAACTATTTATTTTCCCAGAACCGCGATTGGTGCAGAGCACGCACCGTCTCGCAGAATGGCCGTGTCGGAGCAAGACCATATTTAGTTAAGAGTTAACTTTGTTTTTTTTGTTTGTAATATTTACAATGAATAATTTGTGTTCAAATAATGAATTATCTTAAGTTCTAAATTCTTATTATGATTTATAATTAGCATAGAATAAGTTGTTGCATAATGTTTTGCAGTAAATCTAAAAATCATAAACTAATTTGATTAGGTTTACGAGTAAGAAACATCCGCCGTCATTTTGAGACCGTTCGCGAATGTTTCTACTGGAATTCAGATTAAAACTAAACTGAAGACTAAAATTAACTTCTAAAAATTAATAATGAATTTACAAATTTAATTCAATACTGTAAAAAATCAATGCATTAAAATTGTTCTAATTAAAAAATGGTACTTCCGCCTAACCTCACTTTTCATGAGTACTGAATGAAGTGGTCGGCCATCATTATTGCTTGAACCGTCTTGAAGGCAAGACAGTGAAAGTGTTGGTGATAAAAATCTTGTGAGTATCTAATTTAATTGTTATTTTAATTAGTATTAGTGATAAGTCTGTACTGAATGAATAAAACAAGTGTATTCTAATATCAAGTCTTGTTATTTGCAATGAGCGAGTCTACTGATAAGGACGGTGGAGTCGGTAACGCTGACGCCGCCCGTTCTAAAAGCCTAACTGGAACTGAGTCTTCGTTATATACATTATTTATATAAAATAATTATTATTTTTAATTTTTAATAAGCTACAAAAAAGCTTTGTGATAGATTATGAAAGAGAAAACGGCGGCAACCTATATTTCCTATTCAATAAAACCCATTGAAAAAGTAACAGCTATTTCACTTAGACATATTGAATAATATATACGCTATATTACAGTGACACAGGTTTTTACAGAGAAATTGGGAATAGTTTATCCCAGAAAAATTATGAATATAGGAGCCTTTTAGTAGGTAGAACTTTCTGATAAAACACGCGATAATAAACATATTTTTTATCGTTTTCTATACGTATCCTTTTTGCCAGTAATCAAATAGTAGACACTTAATATTACTTAGTTCAATAGCCTCTATGTAAGCACTAGAGAGCAAAATATAGGTCTCTACTCTGTTGTTATTAGGTATGTAAGGAATAGAAATTTAATATGGGAAGCCTAGTTCAAACAATATTAACAATATGACGATAGAACTGAAAAACCTTTTATTTTTCCAACTTTTTCACTCTTTAAATTATTATTACTCTTTATAAAAATATTTATTTCTACATACAATAATAATTAATTACATAAAAAAAGAATATAATATAAAAACCTTAAAATAGACTTAATACAATTATAAAATCTAAAACTAAATTTATAAATAAAAAATTTGTCCCAGGTCCCCAGACATTGGAAGTGTACCCAGAAGGCTGGCTGCATTTCCTCGTTGAATTGCAAGGCTAATGCGTTGTGCGAAGTACGTACCAGCCTTCTGGTCATTTGTAGATTTAATTAGGCGTTTTGAAATTTCTTTACAAATTGAATGAGCGCTTGGTCCCCAAGGCCCAAGTGTTTCAAATCCAAGTGGCGCAAATATGTAGTCGTCGCTGAGGCCGACATATCTGCGCCGCTTTGCGTTTTCTGCTATGGCTGCTGCTGATCCTGCCTTAGAGGAAGTAAATGGAATATGGGACTGGGCGAGGGTATCGACGCAAGTTGCATCCCAAACTAGTGATCGTCCCATCTTCCTAGGTGCCAGCGTCATGCCGTTGGGCCTTTTTCCGTCGTCTCGTGATAAGCCGTTGGGTTCGAGTATAGCAGGTGCGTCTGCGGTTACAAGGGCTCGACGGATGACGTCGTTGAGGTCAGCATGTCTAGGGAGGCGTCCGGCACTCTTACAGCAGGACAGCCCATGGTGGCCGAGTTGATCCACAGGTCGGCCACATCGGCATTGATGTATCTCGTTACATGGTGCGCCTAGGCGCAGAGCTGTGGCTAACCTGAAAGAGGTACGATCAAGTAGCGTTCCAATATGGGCTGACGGTAGTGCATGAAGCCATAGCCCTGACTCCCATTCGCTGACAGCTAGGAGACGAGCACGATCTGCAGAATTGGTAGCCGCGTTTAAAAGGTTATTTCGCGCCAATCTGCAAAGGGGTTCGTCCCACATCTTCTGCGAGGAGGAAATTGTCGGAGGTTCTGTATCTTGTGGGCAGATTGTAATCCAAAGTTTTTTGGCCTCAGTAGAATATGCAATGTCATCGGAAATCGAAAGGATTTTTTCTGTGAGGGGTTTTGTACTGTGCACCGAAGCCAGGAAAGTTGGCAGGGAGACACTAGATATTTTGCTGATGCCTAAACCTCCGTGCTTAATAGGCAGAGAGGCTTGAGACCAGATGTGATTATTGAAACGAATATTTAAAATTGATGATAAAGTGAATAGGATAGTGTCGTCAAGGCGTAAGGGCAGATCAGGATGTCTCCATAGTTGACAGCATCGAAGAACATAAGTAAATTTTGGAACGAAAAGGCAGTATCGGAGAATAAAGTATGCCATGTGGGTATTTATACGACTGAGGCGGTCTATAACAGGTGTAAAGTTTTGAATTTTGTTGTTGACGAAACTTTCGAATGATTCATCGAATATGGGAGAACCTAGGAGGCGAAGCGAGGTTTTGTCAACGACGGTAATGTTCAGAGCTAGTTTGTTAAATTGTGATAAAATTGAGTGTTGTTCTGTACAGGTCTCGGAGATAAATAACTCACACTTTGAGAAATTTAGGTCTAAACCAATAGCCCCAAATTCTCGAATTATTACCTGCAAATCTTCTAAGACTGTATTCGCATCGCCTCCTAGAGTTCCGTCATCTAAGTACCAGACGTTGAATTTTGAATTTAACTTTTCGATAATGGGCTGAATCGCGAGGCTGAAGATAGCTGGTCCGAGTGGATCACCCTGCTGGCATCCGACTGTTGAGTGTAGTAGGTTTCCTTTATAGATTAAATTAGAGGACTTTTCGTAGCACTGCCATATGAATTTATAGATAGATAAACTTAAACTACTTAAGTTATAGATAAATATGATATTATTTTGTTGTGTTAAGCGACTCTGAAAGATCCAGATTCTATCGACATTCCATAAAATCTATCTATCTATCTAGCCAATAAAGCTATAATTTTTTAAATACACTTTATATTTTGTTAAAATTAATCTTTTTTTGTTATTCTTCACGGGTTTCCTTACAGCTTCCGGGAACCGTTGCCGGCCTGGGTACCCAGTGGAAGACAGACAACGAGTCTGTTGAGGTATATAGATGGAAAAGCCTCTTTGTACGGTTTGTCGGATAATGTAATAGATTTTTATTATAAAGAACCCATTGGTATATGGTCGGATGTAGGAATCAAACCCGCGACTTTTCAGTTGCGAGCTGACGTCTTACCCACTCGACCACCGACGCCCCTTATCTTATTCTAATAATTAAATAAATAATAACAATAAGACGAAAGAGGTTTAACATGTTATTCACGGATAATTTTCAAGTGGCCATGTAAGTACGAATATATATAACTAAAATAGTATATGTAGTTGTATAGTTGTTGTACACAAGTCATCCTGTTTGGTAGTACTTCTTATTAGTCGTGGTGCTCTTGACAGAGCAGTCGTGGGCAATCATGGAAGTCCACAGCGCGACGCACCTTGTATAGACTCGCCATGGTTGCCTTTCTTGGGAAGAATAGTGCAGTGGTTCCCCCTTGCCTTCTGCACCAGACATTTTGAGACTATTTAGGTCTTCAGGCTCGCTGTTGCCTCTTCCAGCCAGTTGCCTAGCTAGGTGTATGGTTATACCGCCATGCTCGGTCGCCAGAGCCTCGTTTGTTGTCTAGCAGAGGGTACCAAGCGTGCATGTGAGGATGACATTTGGGGTCGGATGGATCTTATTCCGTTCTCCCCCTTACCCCCCAGTAAGTACAGTATTACCAAATAGTGTCGCTAGTAACATCAATGGTACACCTCGATGGTAGTACCTACTGACCCGGTGGGCTCACTTCCGCGGCCTATTACGTCATTAGAGTGAGCCGAGATTAGGTCAAACCTATATTTTCTTTTTGTCATCACATCGATCTTTACTATTTTATAATTATAACTTTTCTAAATTTTAATTGCACGAAACTCTTGAAAGAACATTAAGTGAACGATTTGAACGGTTTGGTTCGGGGATCAATCCAGAAAAACTGTGGAACGAAAGGTGATGTGGATATAAGACTACTTTTTGCAACTACTACAGTAGTTGTATTCTAAAGGGTCATATTGCTAGAGTTTGTTTAAAAGAATAAATCGAGTAGACAACCAAAATTGTATTTCTGTTGATAACGAAAATGAAAGTGAAAGAGTAGAAACGAATAATGAAATTAATATAATACAGACAAATATGAATGATAAGTTTATGGTAACAGTAGAAATAGGTGGAAAAACGATAAAAATGGAGTACGACACAGGCGCATCATTAAGTACAATTTCACTGTTGGATTTTAAACAAATGTACATAACGAACAAAATATTCAAAACTAATATTGATCTCAGAACTTATACTGGTGAAAGAATTAAACCATATGGCCCATTTCTTTACTTGTTTCTATAGTTATCCAGGTTCCACAGTTTTTTCTGGATTGATCCCCGAACCAAACCGTTCAAATCGTTTAGTGAGTGAGCTGTTATTTAAAAATATACGGCCGAAGCTAGATAAGATTTTTTTTTTGTAAACTTATATAGATAATAACTTGCTCAGGTATGATTGATATATTCAGACAAAATCCAAAGTTTGTAGTTGAAAAATGTAATTTAAACTTAATTTAAAATGGCACTTTATGAAGTCACTATACTGTGCTATGAATCATTTATTGTCTTCAATGTCTAACTAATATCTTTCCCCTTCATTCAACAAATAGCTTTTTGTGGTAGACCCATCTTTGATTAATGACACTGTAATACGAGATCAATTGTGGCGGTTTACTTTGAAATAATTAATGTTATCAAATAAAACGATAAGAGAAATCTAATAGTTACTTTCTCACTAAGCGGGGTGAGGTTTAAATTATTCTTCTTGTTTATATTCTAATTCTGTTGAGGTATACTTAGATGTGTGGTTTGTCGGATTATGTACATAAGTTTTTAATTAAAAACCCCAATGTTTCGAACCCGTAGTTAATACCAGACGTATTTAGCACTCGGCCACTGACGCACCAATTTGGATGAAAAGTATTTTTAGTAAGTAATAAAATAATCTCCATATATTATTTCTCAATGGTGTTTTTTGTCAGTACGCCATATCTTCTCTAATACTTCATCAAAATTAACGTTTGAAGGTTATTTTTCCCTCTAATGACAAAAAATAATCAAATAAATCAAAATTAAATGTTTTTTTAAATTAGTCTATTTTTTTTGTTTACGGGTTGCCTTACAACTCCCTATTTTTTGTATTTTGTAAAATACGCCATATATTGGAGATCGCTTGAACTAATGGTTAGTCTATATACTAAGACTAATATTATTGTAGAGGTAAAATTAGTTTTTTTGTATTTTTGTTTGTAATCCTTGAGTGATTGGTGGCTATATTTTATATTAGTCGAATATATACATGGGTGGAGCCGGGGGTGTAAAGTCTAGTTTAATATATTTTTATAATGTTCTGTGAATTTTATTAATAACTAGTTCGCCTCGGCATCGCCCATCATGCAGCACCTTTGAGTATATACCAAAGAAGACGTGAAGCGTGTAAATCACCGAACAATTTTTTCTGCCACTTTTGGCGAGGGGTAAACGCCTAGTACTAACCCCTGTACCACTGTAGTTTTCTGTCGTTTTATTGTCGCAACGGATTTTACGTTATATGATGATTATGTTAAAATACAAACATAATAATTATAATTAATGATTGGAAACACTAAGTTTGAAGCCCTAGATCGCCTTTCCCGTTTAAAACATCACAATTAACTATTTTCCTAGAGCTCTGTCTCGCGACACAAAACGATACCAACGAAAGCTTAGGTAACTTATTACTGCGCACCTGGTCAAAGGGAAAAAAATGGCGAAAGGGGGAGCCCGTCTATGGCCCCTCCATAGGCTTAGTACTCTATGTGCAGCACATACTAACCTTTCGCTATATCAAATTTCACCAAAATGGGTTTTGTGATTTAGTTTCGCGTTTACAATATTAGAATGGATTCTGAAAGCGCTTTGCCAATGCACACAAACATCTTTCTTCATTATGTGTCATATGTTTTTTTTTTAATTAAAATCAATCAAAAATAAAATTTCGCCAATTGATCACATTCCTTTTTAAATAAAGTTCATTGACATGTAAATATACTTAGAGTAAAAACGTTTTTCGAGTGAGTCTATTTCGCAGGTGATTGATGATTTCTAACTTTTTTCGAGATAAAATATCAAAGTTTTCGAAATGTCGAAAGATAAATAAATGCCAAATTTTAAACTAAATTTCATCTTGATTAACTCCCTTAAAACAGAAATCTATAGAAATAAATAAAATTTGTTTTGGTTTCGTGTACCCGATGAATAAAACGGAACCCTTTAGAGGATCACTCTTGTGTCTTTTTGTATGTCTGACCGTATGTCACAGCTTATTTTCTCCGAATCTACTGGCCAAAAAATGTTTTAAATTTGGTACATATGTAGAGATTGATGACCCAATTACGGACGTTTAGCTAATTTAGATTTTTAAGGGAAAAATGTAAATAAAATATACGAAAATTGAGCGTCCCCCTTATTTCCGAAACTACTGTGGCGGCACACTGCGTCGATAGATGTCGCAGCGTTACTAACTCATTGAAACCTGTATCGCGCCATTGATAATATTTAATAGATTGGCATATATGCAACTTTACAACGATGTGCGTTAGGGAGTATTCCTTTTACTCATAGTCGTTGGATTGTTGTATTTATGCCATTCCTATACTACTATGTCTAAAATTTTTAAAAGGTCTCTCTTGTTTACAGAAAAATCTAAACGAAAATTCTATCTCAAAATTCTTACTGAAAAAAATGGTAGGTACGAAATCTTAATTTTTTTTAGTTTATTAAAATTTTAGTGTCTGTCTGCTATTTGAAAGAATTTTTGTTAGTATGTCTAAGTTTTCCGCGGTTTCAATATAGATCCAAAAAGAAATAATCCCGTGGCTTTAATTAGGCCCTCCCCCGCCAGCTTTCGCGGTAAAAAAAATAGGCTTATGTCAATTTCTGACCGCTAAACTACCACTATGCAAAAAATCATGTCGATCCTGTGAAAAACAAATACAAATCTATAACCGTACATTTTTTCGGGATAAAAAGTAGCATAATGTGCTATTCCAGACTATAATCTATCTCTGTGCCAAATTTCACCCAGATCCGTTCAGCCGTTCTAACGTCATTGAGTAACTACAAACATCCACACATACATCCATACAAAGTTTCGCGTTTATAATATTAGTGGGATCTCATAAAGAAAGAGGACAACTGCCAAAATGGTGTCTCTGGCGACAGCAGAAGGCCGTAAAGGCCTTTTTATTATATTCGATGCGTTTTGAATTACGTCTCTTAATATAAAAAGTCCCAAAGTATAAACAATAAAATCTCAAATAATATACTGGGCAAAGTGGGGTAAAAAACCCCAAACGATGGTCCGATCAAGTGTCCAAACCTGGAGGACGGACACCTCTATTACCACAGCCCTCCATCAGGCAGAGGACCGCAGCCGATGGAGGAATTTAATTGAGGAGTCGCTGACGGTCGGAGTCACGATCCTCAGTAATGAGGGACCGACTTTGGATAAGTCTATGACGTCTAATGGAACTATTAACTACTGTGATAGTAAGCAAAGTCACTAAAGTAATTAATGTTCGTTGTCAGTATGGTTTCGTTAGGCAAGTTAGAAAGTAATTTCCTTATTATAACATAAGGCTCTTATGTTGATGGAAATGTTTCTTGAAGATAGAAGCCACCAAACCACTAAACAAGTATTAAATACAAGCTTTTGTCCGCGGTTTCACCCGCGTGGAAATAGATCCAAAAAGAAATAATCCCATGGCTGTAATTTGCCCCTCCCCCGCCCGCTTTCGCGGTATAAAAAGTAGTACATATCATTCTCTGACCTCTAAACCACCACTATGCAAAATATCATGTCGATCCCATGAAAAACAAAAACAAATCTATCCCACGGGATAAAAAGGGATATAATCTATCTCTGTGCTAAATTTCATCCAGATCCGTTCAGCCGTTCTGACGTGATTGAGTAACAAACTTACATACATCCATACAAACTTTCGCGTTTATAATATAAGTGGGATTTAAATAATATTTCTCTTGTTCTATGAATACCTAGTATACCTAGAGGGGTAGGCAGAGACAATCGAATTCCATTTGCTACGATCCTGACATACCTCTTTCGCTTCTTTTATATTCATCATACCTTTCATACATGCACGGCGATTGTGTGTACTTTTAACATTGCCATTGATCAATATTTTTTTGTATGTTCAATAAAAGTACACCTAGGTCGTCCTTTGCCAGCATTTCCTTACGTTTCTGCCATATAAACCTGGTATCGACTGTTTTACAACAGTTATTAGAGATAGATATATGCTACCGCAGACTTTTTTGTAGATCATTTTATTCTACACAATTTTTTCCTACATTATTTTGTTATATCTCTGACGGATTAGACAGCATACGCCATGAAAACTCAATAGGGCTATCTTTTTTCCCGACTTGATTCACTTATACTATTAATGCTCAGCTCCTAAACATGATAGGTCCATGTTTATTACTTGTAATCCTTCCCGCTGAATCAACCTATCTTATAGTGAAAATCTCAATAAATCTTCTTGCGTGAACAGGTCACAGACAGACAGACAGGCGGGGAATTTTGCTTTATAATATATTATGTTACATAGCTTCATAACAAATATAGACCGGTATAGATAGGTATTTAGCATGTAATAAGGGCCTATAAATTTTATTTGTTTCCTATTTGTATGTAGTATAGGATCCTGAAGAAATAACTTTTAAACGACTATTATGAGCGTTGTCACATTGCAGTTTTTAAGGCTGGTGCTGCGATGTTTCAATTGCATTAGTTGATATATTATATTTTCATGTATATTTGTTATTTCCTTGCCTAAAAAAAGGTTATATTTATAACATTTTAATGAATTCTACGTCATGTCATGGCGACTGACGCACGCATTCCGTCGTAACATGATGGGGAATCCGGTTTAATTCCGTCCGCGCTGTGATAGTTGTGATTAGTCTGTAGACATATCACAATCGGCGGCATCATCTTAGCTACCAATTAATGAATATTGATACCATAACGTCTATAATAAATTTAAATGTGAACATTGTTACTAGTGTCGCTGACCACACCACATTGTAGAAATACCATGATGGTACATAATTACCTACTGAAAATGTTACCTCTCATAATAATTATATTTTTTTTTCTTAGAATCAGTATTTCTGCTCCTAAACCACATTCATGAAATACGGTCGGAAAGTTAGATCTAGTTTTAGGAAGTAGACAAAAGGAAACGTGTTTGAATTTACACTTGTCTGATTTTAGAATTTGTTTGAATAAACAAGTTCAAATTGAAATATAGTGTGTCATCACGGCCTTTATAGTTTGCGGGGTGGACAGACATTAGTAGCGTTTTGTCCTTTTTTGGAAAACAGGCACCAAACCTGTTTGTTTATAATACGTGCTTACAGTTAATACTTGCGTAGCAGGCATTTTCTTATCCATAAGCTATTTTGACGAATAATAATTATTTGTTTAACAAGTGAGCAAAGTTATTTTTTGCTGCGAGTGCCGACTTTAAATCACGAGATAAAAAAAAAATTTGCTCTTGTGTGAAACATCTTTTCATCTCTACCAGCGAGAAAAGTGTTATAGGTTATAGGTAAGAAAAATAATTTTAGACAATATTTAACAATTAATATGTTTATTATATTATAGCTAACAAACCCCCATAAAACATAAAAAAATACAATATTAAAAGTTGAAATTAAAGTTACTGCAATTTTGCAGATTAAAAGTAACAGTTTCTTATAGAACCATCGCCTAGTTTATTTTTTCTAATTCCAAAAGGTAGTGTTCGACATTCGAATCACTTTTATTCACGTAATTTGACTATCTAATAATTGAAATCATGGCCAAAAATTGGTGTCTTCAAAATTCTCGCTCAGGTAATCCAACTCTTGATTTAGTTTTCAAATTTAAATCCTTAAATCAGAGGAAGATTCAGCAGAACATACCCTACTCCATGCGATAATAGAGGCAGAAGAGAATTGGGACGGGGTGGTATCTCTGGTAACAAAGATCATGCAATGCAAGGAAATGAAAGAGCGCGCCATAGAAAACAGCAAGAGGAACTAGAGAATGGCGGCTAGAAGAAGTCCTGGTCAAGAGTGAAAGAAGGTGGCGTAGGAGGATGGGTTTTAGCCGGTATGAGTCCAGCACTACCCGCGTCCAGACGGTCCAATGCAGGATTTCCCCTCTTAAATAAAAATTCTGAATTTAATATCTTTGCGCCGACGACAGCAGTGACAATTTTATTGTTACTGTCGCCATAACAACGAAATTAAAGATTTAGGTTTATGAGTGAAATTGATGTCTCCATAGTCTCAAAAAAGTTACAATATATTGAAAGCTCTGCAGGTACAACATACTTTTATACAAAGCTTTCGCCCCGGCTTCGGTTTTTTTAAATATGACAAGGATTTCTGGCAAAAAATAATCACGTCGGTCAGAATAGAATTTGGATTATTCAAATTCAAATTCAAAGATCATTTATTTCTTAGGTATACAAGATACACTTGAAATCGTCAATTTTATACACTTCTCTCTACAAACCTAATTAAAGAAAATACATTTTTACAGCAATTTAAAAATACAATAAATACAAATCAAATGTCAAATAAAATTAATATACATGTCAGAAATTACAGTCTAAGTACATTAGTGATTAGTCAATTAAAATCAATTTATATAATTTAATTGTTGTTATGCCCATGGATGCTTATCATCCAAGTATTCTGATATACTGTAGTATGCTTTTTTCATTAATTTAAGTTTAATTGTATTTTTGAAATTAGAGAAAGAAAGATCTTGTATATGAGAGGGTACCTTATTGTAAAAATGCACACATAGCCCCTTGAATGATTGATTTATTTTGTGGAGTCGACTCACACAATTGACAAGTTTATCCTTGTTTCTTGTGTTGATACTGTGTATGTCTCTATTTCTCTTAAAAACATCGATGTTCTTTTTAACGTAAATAACATTTTCTAATATGTATTGTGACGGAAAGGTTAAAATGTCATAATCCCTGAACTTATCTCTAAGAGTCACCCTTTGTCCCAATTGGTAAATTGAACGAACAGCTCTTAGGATTTGAACTTAATAAGAACATTGTACCAATGGGTTTTATAATTAAAAACTTTATTATATACTGAACTAGCCACTAGGCTAAACGAGAGAGACTTATAGTCTTCCGCAGGGTACCCTGGAACCGTAACACTGTTTCGGGAGCTGTAAGGTAATTCGTGACATTCGCTGCCAATCGCCAGTTTTTACTACAATTTACAACAAATTGACAGTTGATTTGACGTTTAAAGTTAGCTCAAATACCTATACAAATGTTACACAGATACTAATAGTTTCAACACCTTTTTGCTCGAACAGCTTTGCCAGCAACGCTGTCCTTATTGGATATAATTAAATTCCTCATTCCTATGATACCCACTGAGTCCCATTAATTTAAATTACGTATGCTCCGCTCCGTCTTTCTTCAATAGGCAGCGAGTTTTGTGACGTGTCACAAAATTGTTTCTCAAACTTACACCACACGTCATATTCGTTATGAAATATTGTTTAAAATAATCCACTCGTCTTGTAATCCTTAGATGGCAGCTTTAAATTAAATATCTAACTACTGTTATAAATGCGAAAGTGTGTTTGTTTGTTTGTTTGTCCTTCTTTCACGCCACAACAAAGCAACGCATCGACGTCATATTTTGCACCTCTATAGCTAGAGAGCCATCGATGTAAAGAGCCTGATAGTGACATAGGCTTGAAGTAAAAATTTCTTCGATTTTTGATAGTGGGAAATTTTATGAATTCGCGGTCTGTGTTCGCGACATGTTTTTGGAACAGGACCATGGATTGCCCTGCCCGAGTTTGCTCAACGCAAGAAGCTCCGGAATATGGATATAGGAGCTTAGAGGTGCACTAAGAAAGGATTTTTCGAAAATCAACCCCTAAGGTTTAGTCCTTACTTATACGAAAATACTCTTCTTGTATCGACCGTCTCAAAATAATTTCGCCAATTTGCACACTCATTGTGAAATATATGGAAATAATGCATAAATTCCACGTCATTACATTTGATGCAATCGGTATCTTACAAATATTATAAACTAACTTTTCACTCCGGCTTCGCCCGTTGTAAATTTGAAAATGAAATATTATTATGAGCCACAATTAAAGAAAAAGAAGAATAAGATAAATTGTAAAGAGACTTTTTTTTTCCTCATGTGTTGTAATACAGCTCCCGAAACCGTGTTACGGTCCCAGGGTACCCAGAGGAAGACCAATTCTCCAGCTGTTAGCCGATAATATTTGTGAGTCTACACCTAATGAGTGACCAGACTGTTGAGGCATGAGATTGAAAAGCCTTATTTATCTTTGTCGCATTATGTACATGTATTTAAATTATAAAAAAACATAAGTTTTTGAATACCCGACTAACACTTGTTCCTTAAATGGATGGTTTCGAAAAATTTCAAGATCCTTCTATGGCTAAGTACCTATTATATTTAATATTACTTTCTATTTCATTCACAAAGCACATTTCTTTTTAATATTGCAGAAAGGTATTTAGGGTCATTGGAGTACAGTGACCTACACATGGACCAGTTATTCTGGGGACTAACCTTAACAAAATGATTCACTTTACGACTTAGGGTAATTCTGTATTAATTAACAGCTAATTATTATTTTTATAGTTTTCCTTTACTTTGATACATAGTGCTTATTAAAGTTATTAAATAGGTACTTAGTTAATACAACAATTTTAATAATTCAAGTTTTTTATGGCATCTAATTAACATGTATTAATTAATATATATAAAAAAAAATAACAATAAAATCTATAAAGTATAACCATAGATTAAATTAACCTAGAAACCTTTGGATTTTTTTATTATCTTTAATCAAATTATATTATTAAATATATAAAACTATCTGACAATCAACTCAAAAACACTGAAGATATAAATGTGAAAATTAGGGGGTGTATAGAGGTGCACTAAGAGAGGTAAAATGATGTGTAAACGTTGTATTCTTAACACAATATACACATAGGTCAGCCCAGTCTTCTTGCCTGATTTTGACATGGTTTCGACCAAGGATTTAAGTATGTAGGTATTTAAGTAAAAATTATGATCTCCGTACAATAAAAATGTCTATAAGTTCATCACCCTTTATTATAAATTAGAAATATGCAAAATATAAGTCACTTTATGGATTTAAAAAAATAATTAACAAAAATTATGCAATAAAGAATACACGGGGAATAACTCAACAGACAATGTCAAGGTTAACACACCTCAAGCAGTATAAATACATTCGAAGACTCGGTTTTACAAGTAGTTGCGAAAAAGCCTTGGTTTACATCCTAATTTGACCGAAGAAAAAATGACGAAAATATCTATAATATTTTGTGTATACCTATTTGTGGTAATAGTTGAAGCGGCACCTAATAGTTATTTTCCACAATACAATGATCCTGATAGAATTTATTTTGATGGGAAAACGAATTACGAAGGAAATGAAATACCTGGTTTGAGTGACAAGGACTCAAAAGACTATATTGAAGAACCAATAGATATCAGAGGAAAAGATGGTGAGAAAGACGCAAAAACTGTATGTCCCAGAGGATACACGAATTATGGAGATATGTGCTTTCCAAACGATTGATGAATTATTGATCAAAATAATGAACTAATAATGGAGACTGCTTGAATTTAAGAAATTGGTGAATAATAAATGTGAATCAGTAATAGAATATTTAATATAGATTTAGATAGATTTGTGTTTGTATAAACTAAATTATAACTTACGTTACGAAGGTTATGTTAATTAATTTATTCTATTGTAATTAAATTGTAATTCAAAATAATTTGTTTTATTTTATTTATTTATTATTATTATTTTAGGTACCTACAACTTTGGACTTTTGTCAGTGATAAATTAAAAGTGAATTAGTTGATATATAAGTAATGATTTTGATTGAATTATTTTGCCAAATATTATGTTTTGAATAAATATACTTAATTTCTAAGAATCATTATACTTAATTGAAAACTATATCATTGCGATCCAATAACATTTGTTTAAAAACTTTTTGTGTGTATTAAAACTTTATAAAATAAATATTGAAAGCAAGCAAAAACTATTTCAAACTCGTACGTAACCTTCATATTAATATGAAGTTAACAAAATATAATTATTGTAACAAATTAATTAAGAATACCTTTTCCAAAGTACAAATAAAAGACTTTTTGCTCAGTCTGTCACCAATTACGAACACCACAACAAATTTGCTTTTAACAAATATTTAATTTGAATATTCTTGTAGGCATTAATTAACCTACACAAACTTTGTTCAAAGAAACTCAAAGTGAAAATGATATCGAGTTAATTTGACCCAACAATGGACTACAAACAACACCCTCTGGAAACTTTGATCTTTCTTTTCGGTACGCTTCATGAAATTTTACCCTTTATAGGTATTCATTGACAAATTATTGAATATAAATGTCAAATTTTATTTTAAATATTCCGTATTTATGGCCCTTTTCATAGTACTTATTGAATTTAACGCTCCAACATTTGGATGTAGGGGGTTATCTCTGAAACTACTAATCCGATTCTGAAAATTCTTTCACTAATAAAATTTTCCAGGAATATGCTACTCCAAGTATCTTATTGCAACAAATTATGTCGATATATTGCTCCGTTTTGACGCGAAATAAAGACAAACAAACTTTCGCATTTATAATTTAAAGCAAAGTTCAGCGACATGGAATGGAACTTACAATCTTAAAACCTTATTTATTTCTACGCAACTTCTTTCATATCTCATAAGCAAGAAGTTAATTTTATCAAAGTCCTTGTCTAAAAGCGATTAACGCAGCATATAGCACAATGTAGAAGAGCCAAGTAGGTTAGATGTAAACCAATGTAAAATTCTAAAGAAAGTGTAAAGTTAGATTATTTTCTTCTTTATAGGTTGAAGTTAGCTGTCATTTTTCAACATTTATTCAATTAGTCTGCAAGGAAGTGGCTGTATATAACGATCAAATAGCCAATAGGAAAACAATGATTTTAGTTCATTTTAGGATTTCACTAGCTTTTCCATCTGAAAATATACCTCAACAGAACTGGCCACTCGTTAGGTATAGCCTCACAAATACCATCGGCTAAAAGAGGGAGACTTGGTCTTCCGCTGGGTACCCTGGGAAGTAAACATGTGAAGAAAATAAGGGCTTTAATAATTTTACAATTTGGAAAACATTAAGAAATAAAAGGTAACTTTGGTACCGTCGAATGAAAGTCTATGACACTGTAGAAACGTAGAATTAAGTGAACTTTGTATTTAATATTCATGAAAAGATTTAAATTTATTTATAAATAGATATGGACCGTATAATATGACATGACCTTCTATGATTTAAAAAAACCTGCCAATTGCTAGTCGAAGGGTTCCGTTAACTCAATATTATGCATTAACGCCCCTCTATGCGAGTCCGACTCACACTTGGCCAGGTTTTATTATTTGTTGTTTAATTTAAGAGTATGCATTATAGTTATACTAGTTAAACGTTTGTATGTATTGTCATTTTTGCCATTATTGCCATTTTAAGATCGAGCAAAAAACGCCGAACGACTGTGTGTCGGACAGACAGACGGACGGACTGACAGACAGCGGAGCCTTAATAAAAGGGTTTCCGTTGGCACCCTTTGGGTACGATACTACGATACCCTAAAAACCAACTCTTTGCTTTAACTTTATAATTATCATTTCAAATATTAGCTAAGTTATCATATATTGGCATTGGTTTAATGTTTGTCATATTTTAACCGGTTTTAAAATATTTCACAATCCCGCTTTGATAAATGAAAATCTAGACTAAAAACTTAGTATTAAATTGTGGCTTGTGTTTAAGCGGCGCCCAAAAATGTATCTATTTTGTACCAAAAAAATTCTAAACGGTTACCAAAATGGATGAATGGTCACCAAATTACGTTTCCTAAAATATTATGAAATAGATCCATTTTTGGTATTATTGACTGCCATAAAAATATATAGACGCCTTTAAAATACACTTTATACTTAATAAATTTTATACTAACCTAACCTAACCTACCTACCTTACTTGGTGACCAATTTATCCATTTTAGAAACCAAATAAAATATTAGTACAAGGCGTGCGATTTTTCTGATGTTTTTTCTATTATTTTGGATCATAATATGATATACTTTAGGACACTTTTAATAGTGTCAATTATTTTATTTGGAGTTGTTTATTTTATTTGGTGCCTAAGATTAGAGTCTTAAAAATATTTTTGGTGTCCGCGTAAATTATACCCTTAAATGGTCTGCTAAATCTGTCTCATCATTAAAAATCACAACGCTTTTAAAAGCAATAAAAGTAGAAAAATAAAAATAAAAATAAAAATATTTTGCTATGAAATATAATAAATCCTTTAGAAAGCTTAGAATATAAGCGGATGATCTGAAACGGAACTGAATAGCGAGCTCAACAAAATAATATTTTCACTTGCTTCCAGGCGATTGTACCTGTTATGAAAATCAGTCGCAAGAATAAATGACGTGGATATGATGCAACTTGTACTTTCACGGCCTTTATACCTTGCGGTGGTGAAAATCATTTATCTAATGTTAACCATTTTCGTTTGTTTGTCTTTATTGTATTCTTAAATATCCAAAACAATTACATTTTGTTTTAATATTAGGGCTTTCATTTAAATTTCATTTAAAAATAAATATAACAAAGTTATCACGAACCATAAATATAAAAAAAATCATTTAATACCCAGGGGCCGTACCACGAAGTTCACATTTGATTCAAAACTCGTTCAGTTCAATATACAAAACGATTTATCGATTGTTGATATGTCACATACTATACTATATAACAAGCTCGCATTTTAAAGCCAGGACAAGCAAAATATTTGTAAATATCAATTATTTGCAAGTGTAAGTTGTTTCAAGTGGTTTCATGTCATATTAAAAAATAATGTTTCTATAGCCGACTCCCATTCCTTAATCCTAGATTTCCTATCATAGATTAGGATCGTTCAAACAACTGAACAAATGAAATATCATATTTTTCTAGGTCGCCTTGGTAGGCTATAGTGTTTTATATTATAGATATCATATAATGAATATGTCAACATAATAGTTAATAAACAGCAAACAATCCACGCTACGAAACTAAAAATATACGTACTCCGACACGAAATCATGTTTACTTCTAATATAAATATAGCATAACTTTATTGCAAATTTAATTTGCGGTATTGATAAATTGTAACCACAACTAAAAGTACGTCGATGGACATGTTCTTGTGCCCTCGACCCTACCCTGCACGACAATTTCCTTTTACTTCAGCCATATAAACTTTTTTAGTCAATCTTTCATCTTTTATTCTTGCAACGTATCCAAACTAGCGTAAACTATACTTTTCCTCATTTTAGTCACAACATCATCTTTCACTCCGAATTCTTCTATAAGGACATCGTTCCGTCAAAGAATGCATAATTTATTACAATCGTTTCCTTGATAGTTTTATCTAGATTGAATCTCAGCAGATTGGTATCTCCAAAACCATGGTAACCCTAATGCCCGGTGAGATATTGGCTCCTGTTAGAAATGTCGTCGACGCGTCTAGATGGATGAGCCACTTTATTGAGCAGCTCTCTTCACGTCAATACTTCAAATTGAACTCCTTGATCGACTAATGGCAATAATATTTACCTGAATCATGTAATTCGTTTCGAAATTGAAATATTCTATTTTTGTATTCGAAATTAGCATTTGTTGGTACATTTTACACTCTAATTTATGTCATTCGCCTAATTAGATTTAGCTGTGCTTTGCATTTAAATGAGGTTGAATCAATAGATGAAATTAAACACTATAGAGTTAATTCAAATAGTTCAATTTTATTATGCATACCTATGATTATGCCTTATTTCCCATAGGGTAAGCAGAGACCAAAAATATGTGTGATGAATGTGAAATATCACTAAGTGCTCTAACTCAATCGAAGGTTAACTTAGGAATGTTACTTATACCTCTTTGGATACAAAAATTTTTGTTATTTGACTTTTGAACCCTAAACTGGCAAAAAAACTTCAAAAATGTTTTAATAGCATATACAGTCGTATGTTCACTTTAACATCACGAATGGGACATGTTTCAATACAATTGGCTTTTTTATTTTTACTCCGATTTCGATATATGGAGCGTGCGAGCTACGTTTATGTTCGAACATAAAGCAAACCGTTTCGGGATTTTCAGTGCTCGCAAATACTAGAAATACACAAAATAAAATGTACTACAATATTTTAGATAGAATTATATTTCAGTGTATAGCATGAGAATCGAGTCTTGCTAAAATATGAAATAAATAACTTACCTATGATTACATCCGGATTAGAAATTGTACATAACCGTGAATACATACAGACCAAAAGTAATCCAAAATATATATAATAGTTTTCGGGATAAAAAGTAGCCTATGTCACTCTCCAGTTTCCGGACCTCTATTTATCTCTCTTCCCTTATTGCCCGTTGTATTAGGAATCCAATTCACCCCCTTGGGTAGGTAGCGTGATGTTAAATAGCCTATAGGTTATAACCTTCCTCAAGATTTTGGCTATCAAATGCAAAAAGGATTTTTAAAATCGATACCTACATGTGTTTTTGAGTTTATTCATTATAGTTTTTAGTATATAGAATACGAACAAACAAATATATTTTTATATATATTAGATATCCTATGTTACTCAGTGATAATATAGCATTCCACTGGTGAAAGAGTTTTTAAAATCGGTCCAGTAGTTTTGAGTTTATTCATTACAAACAAAAATACAAAAAAAAAAATCTCTCTTTATAATATTAGTATAGATACAGTTCAGTTCCTAAACATGATAGGTCCATGTTTAATACTGGTAAACCTTCCTGGTGAATAAACCTATCTAAATGTGAAAAGCGCAACCAAATCCGTTTAGTAGTTTTTATGTGAAAAGGGCACAAACAGACAGACAGACAGACGCCGTGGTATTATTTTATAATAAATGTAATGAAGTGATTTCTAAATTTCTACCTAAAAATCCACGAGTTTTTGTTTGTTTGTCTTTCTTTCACGGCAAAACTGAAGGAGGTAGTTTTTTTGCAAACTTCCAATCCAATTCTTAACATCAAATTAATCTTACTAACAAAACATTAAGACATAGAGGATTTTCTTAATAGACAAATAATCATTTCAACAACAAATTTCATAACATCCGAAATAAAATTGAGATCTAAAGGAATTTCAACTAAATTACCGAGGTGAAAGTTCAACCCTCAGTGAATATTTCAAAAGCATTATTCAAGTTAAACAAACTGACGAAATTAAATCAAATCCATCTAATAGCAATGATTTTCAGTTGGGAGTTTCATGGCAATTATTTCATACTAATTTAATATTTGATTTTGCCAATTTCATTATTACAAATGAAATATCCTCTATTTGTGTGGCTCGTTAAACTAATGGCCCCTCTCCATAATAGGTCATCATGTTGGCTCATTTTCACAATCGTCGTTTAAAATTATCAAATTTACTTATATAATAATATTTGTAACTAGCAGTTATCCACGACTTCATACGCGTTATATTAGGAATACAATGTTTACATCCCATTTTAAAAAAAAAAACCTTTCTTATGCACTAATCCCCTAAATCGAAAGATGTAATTGAAGTTAGGACAGTTAGGATCCTATTTAGGGCAGTTAAGATGTCCCGACCGCTCTACTTCCTAAATTGTTTACGATTTAGGACAACTAGTTGGTTGGCGCCCGTGCTTCGCATCCTTTGAGTATATAAAGGAGACGTAAAGCGTGTAAATCACCGAACAATTTTTTCTGCCACTTTTGGCGGGGGCGGGGAGGTAAACGCCTAGTACTAGCCGGGAGTAATGGATTTTGACACCGTTCTGAAGACACTTATTTGTCTAGTAAGCTGCCTTTCTGTAGATCCTGTTCTAAAAAATAAAAATGGCGCGAGTGTTATTGTAGTAACTGTTATTTTTAACCGACTTCCAAAAAAAGAAGGAGAAGGTTCTCAATTCGGACCGTATGTTTTTTTTAATGTATGTATGGACATCGATTACTCCGCCAGTTGTGAACCGATTATGATGGTTTCTTTTTTAATCGACAGATAATTCTCCCGGATTGGTCCCATTTTTATCTCATAAAAATTGGTTCATTAGTTTTTCAGAAATTTTGAAAAAACTGACCTTATAAGTCAATTTTTCGTAATATCTTGATGAAGTGTGTACCGATTTTGACGACTTATTTTTTTAAGAATATAATAATTTCTCGACATTATCTCACAGTCATATGACGAAAGTTGGTTCAGTAATTTTTCAGAAATTCAGTAATTTGTATCTGTTTACTGCTGAATATTAGAGAAAAGCCTTATCAACGGTTGCTATTGACACGAAGTTGCAATTTTCGTATCGACGGTGGTCTAGCGGCTAAAGGTATGGGGTGCAGCACAGGATGCACATTGCACATGGTTCAAATCCCATCAATTTTTTTTAGTTGCGTTATTATTTGTTTCTCAGGGCAGCTAAATCACTTAAAAGGGAGAAATAAACCTTTTAAAAAAAAGTGTACCGACTTCAAAAAAAGTAAGAAATAATAAAAATTTCGTCGTAGAATTTGAAGACTATTGGTGCCAAATTAGGATACAAAATTAAGTAAATATCGAAGAAGATAAAGATCTGTTCAATATTATATATATTTGTATGTACTGATGATCGTAGATTAGTGAATTCGTCTAGATTAGTGAATTTGGGAACTAAGTTGTTTCTAATTTGGCACCAACCGTCTTCAAATTCTACGACGAAATTTTTATTATTTCTTACTTTTCAGTTCAAATTTTTGAAGTCGGCACACTTCTTTTTAAAAGCTTTATTGTATTTTATATGTAGAATGTAGAATAAAATAGTATTCATAACTCGGGAGAAAGTGTGATTCCACACTCGTGTGCTTTAAAAAGCTCTTGCCTACGACTCGGGCCTCAATTGCACACTTGTCGCTAATCGACCACTTTCTTCCCTTGGTGAACAATCTATTATTTTTGTAAAGGTCATCTAAAAAAGCTGGCATATTTGATATTTGAATATCTAAGAGCTGATACGTTAAAATATTTGGATTTATAAGAGCTGACAATTTCTATATTTTGTATTTGTAACAACTTAGACATTCGATATTTGAATGTATATAAAGAGCTGACACGTTTGATATTTGAATGTAAAGAGCTGACACCATCGATATTTGAATGTAAAGAGCTGGTAAGGTCGATATTTGAATGTAAAAAGCTGACACGTTCGTTATTTGAATGTAAAAAGCTGACACTTTCGATATTTGAAAGTAGTAAGCTGATACATTCAAAATTTGAATATAAAAAGCTGACACTTTCGATATTTGAATATACTAAGTTGACACATTCGATATTTGAACGTATAAAGCCTACACATTCGCTGTTTAAACTTTAGAAGAGCTGAAACGATCGATATTTTATAAGTATATTGTTGACAGATCTATACGAAGGCCTAGAGTTTAGGTCTGATCAGAAATATCAGGAAAAGAGAATATTGAAAATAATAATATCAACCCTTTTGTTCGGTCTAATAAACAAAATTTAAATTACAAATTATGTAATATTATTCTAAATTAATATTTAAATAAAATTAAATATTCAATCATAAATAAACAATTTCGAGCAACATAATTTTACTATAGAAAACAACATATAGCATATCATAATAAAATAAATATTTTTCCGGCGAATTTTTAAATAGCATCCACAAACTGTGGTAAGTAACTTTGTTGTTTTGAAGCGTGACCAAAAATTTCACATTTAGCCACAAATAATAATTTCAATAGAAAAAAGTGGGTTGAATATAATTAAGACGAAAAGCGTAGAGAAAAGGCGTGTTGCATACTCGTACATACAAACATACATAATTATGCCCACGCCTTATTTCTCTTCGGGTAGGCAGAGACGAAAGATATCCACTTGCCACAAACCTGGTACACCGCTATCGCCTTATTCAAATCCATACATTTCATGCATGCTCTTCGATTTACCTTTTTAATACTCCAAATAATGGACCGATTAGTTAAATTCTAATGAATATTCTCTAAGGGCTTTATATATACGTTCATATACTAGACAACTATCGTTTCATCCCATGGGGTGTACTTACCCACTTTGTAAGTTCAGTTCTCTGTTGGTTGATAATGTTCAAACGGAATCTTAATTTTATTCTGAACTAATGTTTATATTTTGACCTACTTCCAAAACCAAAAAAACCTTGACTAGAAAAACTTGTAACAGTGTCCACGCTTAGCCAGTTGCCAATATAAGTCAGAACAGGTATTATTGTCCATCCTATGATCGCTACATTTACAAAACAACGTCCCCCGCCGCGTCTGTCTGTCTGGATTTTGTTACGGTTATCACTATTAGACAGGTTTATTCACCGGGAAAGTTTACATGAACATGGACCCTATCGTGTTTAGAAGCTGAGCATTAACAGTATAAGTGAATCAAGTCTGAAATCTGTCTGTCTGATCTGTCAGTGATATATAACAAAATTGTATTTAAAAAAATTGATATATATACGCTTGAACCCTAGGGAATGACAGCAGATACTATTCTTTAAATCAAAATTCAATACATCGACAGCGGCCTTTACCTTCTTTCAATATGTACAAACCTAGCATAAAGTATATTTTTTATTTAATTACTTTTTATTCCAACATAAAACACGGTACATATCAATTATTAAAAGTCTAACACCTAACACTATAATTAATAAGTAAAACTAAAATAATAATAAAACTTAACATAAAGAATGTACTAAATAAATTACCTAATAAATAACTACTACATCTATACTAATATTATAAAGAGGAAAGATTTGTATTTTTGTATGTTTGTATGTTTGTTACGAATAAACTCAAAAACTACTGGACGGATTTTGATCATTCTTTTACCATTGGAATGCTACATTATCCCTGAGTAACATAGGCTATATACCATCACGGCATGACGACGGGAACGGGGTGGGCAGAGGTGAACATGACAAAAGCTATGTATGAAGTGTATGTTTGCCAACATTCTGAAATAGTCACGTACGAAGTCGTGGGAAACAGCTAGTTATAAATAAAAAATGTCCTCCAGTATGTCCCCTTGAGGCACGGTGCCTAGCAAGCTAGCAGCATTTTCTCTCTGGATAGCTAGGCTGATTCTTATAATAACACAAAATAATCACTTCTCAGTTCACCAAATATCACAGGTCACAACTGGTAGCTCTTCTATCGCCGGACAGGATGACATATATCCTCCCAAAGAACTTTAATATTATGAGGCTCTTTGCTTCCTCCTCTTGGGTATACTCAAGTGGTGTAAATAAAATAAATATTGTTTTATTAGTACTTATCTGTTATTTTTAAAAGAAGTGCATTTATTCTTAAACACTTAGCTCGAGTGCGAGGATTGAATCCGGAACTTCTGCTATCAAGCCCAATGCTCTAAAATGTGTGCTTCCAAAAAATAGTAGCTTAACATAGCTTAGAAAACAGAATAAATCAGTATACGTATAAAAGCGTTGTGTCCAAAAAAAATTTTTCAGCACCCGTCATAATTTTAGCAACCATTTTTATCAAGAGATAAAATATAACACCTATTCTATTATCTTATATTGTCTTTTCATCAAGAAATGCAACAACCGTTTAGTATTTTTAATCTCAGTTTGAAAAATTTATACGGATTCTGACTTCTGATACTGTATTCTGAGGTCCATAGGTAGATAAAATGGATCCATTATTTCTGGCTCACGCAGCAAAGCGCCAAGTTACACTGGTCGCATATAAATGTTATGGAGCTGACGGACCCTTAATGATCCTCCGGAAGAAATGTCGAACGTGATGTTTAGTCAGTAGGCACTTTGTTCTTAACTACTGTATATTAAATCTAAGAAGTTTTAGGTCGAAGGTGCTGTTTTTGTAGGCAAAAGGAATACCGTATTACAATCGCTTCACTTAAACAAACATATTTTCACGCAAAAACTACTAAACCGATTTTGTTGCGGTTTTCACTATTAGATAGGTTGATTCACCGGGAAGGTTTACGAGTATTAAATATGGACCTATCATGTTTAGGGGCTGAGCATTAACAGTATAAGTAAATCAAGTCGAGTAAAAAGTTAGCCCCAGAAGTCTTTCTGCATTTTCCAAGCCCAATTCTTGAGGAAGGTTATAGGATATATAACATCACGCTACAACCCAAAGAAGCTTAGCAGTAACCATACGATTTCACCAGACTCCTGGACTAACTCTTTTGATACCAATTCTGCATAATTCTATCATATATTTCTTTCTCAAGTTATTAAGATTGCACCTCCTGATTTCCCACTTTATACCTACCTTGCTGCATGACCAGAGACAATGGTAACAGTAATCACGTTTGAGTTGTTGGTGGCAAGCCTATCGCTGCTCTTAATGGACCTAAGATTCGAGTATGTAGATATTATTAAACTAGCTTCATTTAATTTTTTGATATGTTATGTGTATTAATTGGATTTTTTATTGTCACAATGTTAATTGATTAAGAATGTGATTTAATAGGTACTTGGAAATTTTTACACACTGTAAGTCACTGTAGGGTTATTGTACTATATAATGTAGTATGCACGCACACATGTAGGTCTGAAAATCCCTGGCAAATAAAAAAAAATTCATAAAGCCGTTTATTTATGATTATATTATTTATTCTTTAATTTTCAGAAGAAGCTCAAACATCAAACTAGAGACCGATTAATCTATCATTGTTTCCACCAGACTATTTTTATAGAAACGCTACCTTGCTATAGTTGTATCGATCTAATATAACGGCGAGTACTTAATGATATTTTTTCTCAACTCAATGAAACTGAACAGAGGAGAACTTAATTGAAATGTCTACAGCAAGTGCACTCTTTCAATAAAATAAAGAAAAAACAGTCAATTGAATTTTATTATTACAATTATATATAACAAAGAGAAGATAAACTATGTACTCCCTTTAAAATTGGGCTCACATATTTTAAAGGGATGTAATCTTTACGAACTAAAATTAAAATGTATTATTCTTTAAATGGTTACAATAGCTTATTATTCACAATATCCATAGATATGTTTTATTTACAATAGATATTATTTATTACTAAGTACACCTATTTACTTATATTTCGTTGAATAATCATACTTTTCTACATTGAATAATATAATTTAAATTCGATTACCTATAATTTTTTATACACTACAACTTAAACACAAATATTTACAAAATCTACTTTTTTCAATTCACCGAATAGTGCCACCGACATATTATATTTACACAAAATTTCATATCGTATTAAATTAACTATTCCTACTTCAGATTTATTATAAAACTAATTATATTCTTAATTGTTTTTTAAGATAACATTTTAATTAGACATCTACAATTTTTAAAAAGTTTTAACATTATTTTTCTACCTATAATAGCCTACGTATAATGAAAGATTTAGAAATAATTATCTTTATTCATTACTTTGAGCAAATCAGCGACAATCTTAAATGAAGCAATACATTCATATCTACATATTTATATAAAATTTGGCACGATACCCTAAAAAGCAAGCTTTCACGTTTTCATGAAAAGAAGCTTTTTAAAAGCTCTACGAAAGTCCATATTAAATATTGTATATATCAATGGATTAAGTGCTGAATTAATGTAACCTAGCCAAGTTATGAAGTTTATAAACTTATTAGAAAAGCAGCAGCTAGCGCAAAATGGAATCACTAAGTATAGAACGAAAAATGGTAGCCAACAAACTACAAATACACCCATTATGATACCTAAAGTTCTGGCTGCACGTCGCTCTCTAGTTAACGAAATACGTTGTTTCTCTTCTATGAATTGGTATACTGTAGTCGGTTGATTTGTTCTGGCATTTTTCTCGCTAATTTTACTCATCCTACATTCGGTACTTTCAATATCATCTTCATGGGTCTCCTTAGAATTACTCTCTGAAGAGGTATTCCTGTTCTCTGTGTTATCACCGACATCTGTTACAGAATCTTCATTAGAAAGAATCGGTACAATCAATTTATTTTGTGATTTGTCATCTTTACTCCAATAGCGCTTCTTTTGCCTCTTTTTTGGTGTCAACTTCTTAACAGGTTTCTTTTTTTCATTATCTGATATAACGTGTGTTACTCCAGGATGCTCATTATGATTGGCTTCAGAACTAACGGAATCCTGATCGTGATGTTCACTATCTTTTTGCGTGTATCTATTCTGACCACTAGAAATTGTGCTGATTTTCGTTGCTTTCGCGCGATCTCTCAGTCTTCTTTTTGTTGCCAAATATATTTCAAAATATACCACTGTCATTATAACTAATGGGATGTAGAATGAACCGGACGAAGAAAATATAACGAAACCTGGTTGTGATGTTAGACGGCATGGTGTGTCAGGATCAAAGATGTCTGGCCAGTCATTCCATCCCAAAAGTGGTGGTGAACTAATAATAAGAGATAACGCCCAAACTCCACCAATCATTAAAAGTACTCTTTCTAAAGTTCGCTTCTGAGCGTAGTTTATGGGATCAGTAATAGCCCAATATCTATCTAATGCTATAGCACATAGATTTAAAATCGATGAAGTACAGCACATAATATCGCAAGTTAGCCACATTTTGCAAATGTATATTCCAAAAACCCATTGCCCGATAATGGAATAAGCAACATTTAATGGTAATACTAATATAGCTACAGTCAAATCTGCAACTGCTAATGATACAATGAAGAAATTCTGAACAATTCTAAGAGGCTTATAAGTAAATACACTTAAGATTACTAATATATTACCTACTATGGTACTAATAATTATGAGTATTAATATTATGGCTGTAAAAAGAGCTTCCCATTCTGGTACGGCTAAAGTGACTCCAAAGCTGCTGGGATACTTGGGATCTTCAACACCACAAAAATCACCTTCTTCGATTTCCGTAAATGTAACATTATACTCGGTACTGGACAAATTAGTTGGTATCTGACCCATTTTGTTGTTTAGAATAACATATTTAGGTGACATTCCTCAGTGAGAATATTTGTTTCTGAAGTTGGCTATATTTATTCTTGTGAAAGATGTTGCAGCATTGAACTAAAAGCCTCCGTACTTGAAATTCTCCTATTAGTAGTGATGACATTATCCTGAAACAAAGAACATTCCTTCAATAAAACTGACATTTCGATTCTTGGGAATGTTCTACTAGCATTTTACGTAGTCCCAGGAAGACCAAGTGGCCAGTGCTCCCAGTGGTTTGTCGGATTATGTACATAAGTTTTTAATGATAAACACCAATTAGTACATGGCCGGAATCGAACCGGTTTTTCGTGGTTTTATGTTTGGGTTTTTTTAACAGATTTAGAGACTCTACGTCATGTTGGAATGCTCGACGGTCGTCTTCGGAGACGCGTAATCTTTGTAGGACACTCATCAAAACTTCAACTCAAGCCATATCAAAGTAGTTAAAGTGAGATATGAATTATTGAGATTAGATTTGGTATTCTGAACATCCTAGAACTGGAAGGTTTCTTTATGAAATAGTTGCAAACAGTTATTTCCACAAGCAAGAATATTTTAATCGACCTTTTAAAACTGCATGTAAATTTACCTGTGCATTGAATATTTCATCTTCAATACTGCTTCCAACCAGAACTGTAACAACAGAAAATAAGAATTTAAATAAAATAGCATTCGATTGGCGACCTGCGCATGATTTTAAGTGAATTTGGTAAATCAAGTGGTACTGTTTAGTTTTAAGTAGACCACACATTTATCTGGCATTGCACCGAAATCGAGTTTGTGGTCGGTTTCGGTGGGCCGTACGGCGCCGCGCTGGGGATTGGACGAATGTGTGGCCACCTTTAAGTAGGCCACACATAAGTCCGGCATCGCACCAAAAATTTCCCATTCCGGCCGCCAGATTATCTAGGCGGACCGTTCGTTACAAGAATTGGACGAGTCTGTGGTCGGTTTCGGTGGACCAAACCTTTAGGTATATTGAGCTATAGAGTTTGATTAGAAATACATACATACAAAAAAATGGGTTTTCAACTAGTAGTATGGTTATACTACTAATTGTCATTAGGCTACATTTGTCGCTACATGATGATAGTTTATTTGTAGCTAGCCTAACTGGGTTTTTTTTGTACACATTGTACAACCTATGCAATATTGTTTTCTATATATATATTTGGGTCTACGTTTGAAACAAGCATAAAGCTTTCTCACCATATTATACATTTAGGGGATTGTCTACTCAAATGAAATTTAATATGTTTGTACATTTCGACGTGTTGAATTGGTGTAGGTACTTAATATAGAGAAAAGGGCTCTTCAAAGGGTTGTGTTTGCAAGAGCCCTCATATCAAGATGACATGGGTTTGCTACATCAAGTGCTAACTGCTGGTGAAAGGTCATGCAAGACAGATTTCTACTTTGATTACCTACTAGCATTGGCTGAAAGATACGTCTGGTGAATATGGCAAAATAGTAATCTCTCGGCAAAAATTACTTGAATTCCTGAAAAACTACTGAACTTATTTTTATATATTAGATAATGTCGACAAATTATTATAACCTTACAAAAAAGAAATCATCAAAATCGGTTCACAACTAGTGGAGTAATCGGTGTACATACATACATAAAAAATACGGTCCGAATTGACAACTTTCTCCTTCTTTCTTTTCGAAGTCGATTACAAAATATGACATTTTTTTTCTTTATTCACTGGTTGCTTTACAGCTCCCGAAACCATGTTACGGTTCCAGGGTACCCAGCTGAAGACCAGGTCTCCCTCGTTTAGCCGATGGTATTTGTGAATCTAGTACCTAACGAGTGGCCAGTTCCGTTGAGGTATGTTTAGATGGAAAAGCATCTAAGTGTGGTTTGTCGGATTATGTATAACTTTTAATTAAAAAACTCATTAGTGTGGCCGGGATTCGAGATCGAACCCGTGGTCTGCTTAGTTAATACCAGACGTCTTAACCACTCGCCCACCGATGCATAATCTAGTAAAAATAATTAGCTACTTATTGAATTTCTTTGGCTTCGTATGATGGTTTATTATTTACAAAATCCGAAAATTCTATGAGGCCTTTCGAGCTTTGGCTAAATGAGATAGACTAAGTTTTCCGCGGGCTACCCAGTACGTCGATTTTTGAACTTGCGAAATAGACATATCGGCCGCGATAAAATACAACCCGGCCAAGATAAATTGAGCCAAAGTTAGTATATGGTGTCATACTAGTCGAGGCACTATTTATCTTCGGGTATTTATCTAGGTCGGGTTGCGCTATGTTTCGATGTCATGGAACCGCATGAGTCATGAATATATAAAAAAAAACGGTTCGCATATTATTTATTAAATACAAACCATAATATACTCATGCCCTCATGCTCCATGCCCAAACCCATGCAATACTCTATGTGACCCTAGGAAATGAATGTCGGCCATCTTATATCTGTCAAAAATATGGCAAATCTCAATTAATCCTAGAAAAAATTAGTTTATTACACAACATTTTCGACTCAAATTGTTGATAGTTATTATTTTAAATTGGATAAAGGCAAAATTTCATTATTAAGACTTCTAAATAGCCATAGTCTTTAAAACGCAATAGCAATGTTTGTTTTAAAAACAACGCCTATTTAAAACCCAAAATAATAAAAATATGCCTTAATCCCATTTCAAATAATAACTAACAGCAATTGAGTTGAAAATGTTTTATAAATATACTAATGTTTCTAGGATTAATTGATATTTGCCATATTTTTGATTAAGAATTAAAATGGCCGACTGCCAAGGACCCTTAAGATATGCCGATGTCCGAGGATCAAATCTCTTATGTTAAAATGTTGGAATATTTAATTTTGATTGTTTATCACTCAATTATATAGATTTTGACTAAATAAAAAATTTTACTAAAATATTAAAATTTTAACTAAATAGTTGCAAGTTCTTAAGGTGGCCACACACACATTCATCCAATCCCTGGCCGGTCGCCGTACGGTCCACCGAAACCGACCATAGACTCGTCCAATTCTTATCGCGCGGCCCACCATCCGTTTTCAAATCGTTGTATTTGTGGTTGATTTCGATGACCGGAACGATCTGTCACACACACATCCACACGCCTTTGTTTAATCGAATCTTGTGTGGGAGAGTGAATTGCATGTGATCTAGATCGTATGATTTACATTGCTAATGTGTGGCCTGTCTTCAATCTCGATCATAAGGCGGCCGGGCCGAAAATTTTCTGTGAGATACCGGACCAGTGCGTGGGCTACTTTAGACTGAACCTAACCCTACTTACATTCTCACACCTACGCTACGAACCTATATTAATAATTTTCAAAATCCTCACAACAAACTGAAACAAGTATATAAAATATACATATATATATATATATATATATATATATATATATATAAAAGTTTGTAGTGTTCACACTAGTCACATAAAGTATTTTGAAATTGTGATGTTACGTCCCTGCGGGCGAGCTAGTTATAAAAATGCTAGAACGTACACTTGAGTTACTTTTCCTTGAGAGAAAGTTAGAACTACATATTTTTTCCCTCATTAAAATGCTACTTTAAAATGGTACTGATGTTTTTTCCTAAAAAATGTTTGTGAATTTAGACTAGGTAGATGCTGCATATGGTTTTGCTCACCCCATCCTATTAGGCCACACAAAATTTCCCATTCCGGCCGCCATACGATCTAGACGGACCATTTGTTATAAGAATTGGACGAATCTGTGGTCAGTTTCGGTGGACCGTACGGACCTTTAGCCGTAATTGTAGACAATTATTTATTTATCCTTCATAGCGACCCTGCCTCCAGCTTTGTATGGGTACAATACAGATTTACAACAATTTGAATACGTACATAAATACGCTTATAAATACTCATCTATGTGAGGTTTATAGAAGTATTTAATTCCAAAAAACCCATTAGTATATGGCCGGGATCCGGGATCGAACCCGTGGCTCCCTAGTTATTACCAGATGTCTTAACCACTCGGTCACTGACGCACTAAATATATATAAATTTATTTTCACCCGCCTCTCAATCCTTTAAAACAAAGAGCGTATAACATCTAAATTTCTACAGTCTATACCCATCTCTACCCATATCAAATATTATCAGGTTACTTACGAAGTGAAATAGGCTGGTGCTTGCCTTCGTCTTGTTAAAAGGAGTCTTTAATCTTTCACTTGGAGTTAGCAAATTTACACAAGTCGCGTTCTAAAGGAGTAAAGTATATGTACCTTATTAACATAACATGATTGTCTGAATGCGCTTGACTTGCGTGTTCCATTTCGTATAATAAAATAAAGAAAAAAATTATACAAAAATAGTGGGTATATATACCTCAAGTACATTTTACGTTAATTCTGTAGAAGTTTTTAATCTATCTATCCATCATAACGCCTTTCATCACAAAAGGCGTAGGCAGAGACAATCGAATGCCATTTTTAACGATCCTGGAGTTGAAAAGGGGAGGTACTTACTGCAAGATCTTGATTTTTCTTTTTAGTGGACTGTTAAATTTGATGGGCTGGTTTGATCTCCCAATCTCCAATTGTAAGTAGCACTTCGCGTTTTTCTTTAAATATTATGTATTTAAATTTAGGTGCGTCTTGCGTTCACTTGCAGCAGTGACAGTTAGGTTGAGAGGGGGAAGGGCGGGAAATTGTTGGTGTTGGTGTGAGTGTTATGTGTATATGTGGCGCGACCAGATCCTGACATACCTCTTTCGCTACTTTTTTATTGGTCATACCTTTCATACCTTGGCTTCAATCAATATTTTTTCTTTATTTGTTCATGGGTTGCCTTACAGCTCCTGAAACCGTGTACAGGCCCAGTGTACCTAAGTCTCCCCTCTTTTAGCCGATGGTATTTGTGAGGCTATACCTAACGAGTGGTCAGTTCTGTTGAAGTATATTTAGATGGGAAAGCCTCTAAGTGTGCTTTTTTGGATTATTTAAGTACATAAGTTTTTAATTATAAAAAACCCATAGGCGTGAATCGAACCCGTGGTCTGCCTAGTTAATACCAGACATCTTAACCACTCGGCCACAGACGCACCTTTCACTTCTGTCATATAAACCTTTCTAGTCAATCGATAGTCAATGTCGATCTGGAATCAGCTTTAACACGGGAAGAAATTTAAAATCGTTTCAAGAGTTTTTTTACTTTACTTCTTACAAACAAAGTCACTAATATGTATATTAGTATAGACGAGATAGGAATGTATCTGTCTAAATATATTTACAGTTAAAATAAATAAAATATCAGTGAGTTTTGATATTTTGAAACAACATGGATGTACAAAGTTTTCTTTAAAAGATTCGAAGAAATATCTCAACTTTGCTGTTAAACTTATTGAACTTTCACTTAGTTTTAGGTACCTACCTGACTTATGAAATATTTTGTTACGATATTGTGAAGCTTTACAGAAAATTGTCCATTCTTTCATTTTAGTAATGGCATCATAAATTATTAACGAAAAATACAGGAAGTTTTAAGTAAAAACAACTGGACAATTTTTAGTCACTTTTAAATGTTTGTCTTCTTTACGAAGAGTTTTGAAAATTAATAATAATAAAACAAATAAACATATCTTCGCGGCATTTATAGCTTGTGGTGGGGCCAGATACACCAGTTGCTAGTTGTCCATATTAAACAGAACAGGTGGCAAGCCTATTGCTGCTCTTAATGGACTCAGTCACTTCTTTAATAGACGTAAATATCTGTTATTTTTTAGAAAAAGTGCGGATGCCTGCTTTACCTATTTGTAAGGCTATACCTAACAAGTGACCAGGGTATATTTAGATGGCAAAGCCTCGTTAGTGTGGTTTGTCGGATTATGTACATAAGTCTCTAGTATTTTTATAATACATAAGCAATTGCTGCAGAGTTACTTTTAATATCGCTAAAACTTCAAAAATAATGTGCTCCACTCAAAATATTTATCTACAAACTTCGTGTATATAATTTAGGGAACTAAAACCATGGGGCTGGCAAAGTTTAAAAAGTTCCCGCGGGTGTAATAGCGACGAAGTTGCGTGTTCATACTAAAGTAAATATTATACACATGATGGTAACCTTTTGTTGCGATATACTTCATTGGAAAAAAGTTCTATTCTTGTAATTGTATTCTACTACTTATTTTCTATGGTTTCGTTGATGAGAATTCATTCTAAACTCTCGGATGAAAGTGTACTCTAATCCAAAGGAGAGTCTTTGTATATTTCATTCAAGCAACTTGTAGAAAATTAGATACAGCACTACGTACCTACGGTTTAATCCCTACATATTATATAAAAAAAGGCGTTTGCAGCATCTGTCTGTCTGTTTGCGACCTCACACAAAAACTAGTGAACAGATTTTGATGCGGTTTTCACTGTTAGATAGGTTGATTAACTGGGAAGGTTTAGGTACAAGTAATAAATATGGCTCTATATAATTTTATAGTAATTTGTACCGTGGATAACATCAACTTCGAGTCTATGGAAAATCCATAAAAAACCCATTCTTTTCATATTATTTATACTATGTATTTTTAGTTAAAATGTGCTATTTTCTGAAATATGTAGGAAATATATTTTGTCATTAGCAATTGAATAGGTACCTATGATGAAAAATTGTGTTTAAAAAAAACGCCATATAATTATAGTTTATGATAAAGAGCTCTTAAAGCTTGAGCTATATGGACTAAATAAAAATGAATCGCTAAATGTTTTGCTAAACGCAAAACTAGAGAACGGTCACCGAATTGGCTGATTTCTTTTTGTTGTGTTCGTAATTGTCAGGATAATGTTCTTATGGAAAGAAAAATTGGAAAATTTCCCGGAAAATTTGAAATTTCGGAAAAAATTGATTGTATGAACTAAGTTATATGGGTGGAGGATTTTGGTTTTTTTGTATGTTTGAGTGGGCCCCTGGTTGGTTTAGTTAGATTCACAATTAGACCCAGAGGCGGCGCTGCAATTAGGTTCTAAGAATTCTTTTTTTTATTTCATTTCATATCCACGGGCGATCCCGGGGGCAGAATAAGTCGTCCAGCATTTGCTTTGACTTCTGCCATATAAACCTTTTTAGTCAATATTTCATCCTTAATTCTTTCAACTTTCCGGGTAAACTACTTTTCTTCATTTTACTCACAATATCATCTTTTATGCACGAATAGAATGCTACGATATCCTTGAGTGACATAGGCTATATTTTATTTTGTTCGAAAATATTTACGGGGCTAACTCAGAACAAATAGGGTAGGGGTAGGGGTAGGAGTAGGGGTAGGGATAGGGGTAGGGATAGGGGTAGGGGTAGGGGTAAGGGTAGGGGTAGTGCGGGCAAGTCAACGTTTGGGCAGGACAACGTCTGCCGGGTCCGCTAGAATATTATAAAGAGGAAAGATTTGTATTTATGTATGTTTGTATGTTTGTTACGAATAAACTCAAAAACTACTGGACGGATTTTGATCATTCTTTCACCAATGGAATGCTACATTATCTCTGAGTAACATAGGTTATATACCATCACGGCATGATGACGGGAACGGGGTGGGAAGAGGTGAACATGACAAAAGCTATGTATGAAGTGTATGTTTGCCAACATTCTGAAATAGTCACGTACGAAGTCGTGGGAAACAGCTAGTGTTCAATAAAAATACACCTAGGTCATCCCCTGCCAGAATTTCCTTTCGCTTCAGCCATATAAACCTTTTTAATCATCCTTCATTCTTTCCACGTGTCCAAATTAGCCTAAACTATAATACTTTTCTTCATGTAGATAATAAGGAAATTTGGATTAATAATATCAAAAATGGACAATAATTATAATAAAATTGAGCACTTGCGAAGTCAGTGCCGTCCGCAACTCCGCAAGTAAAATTAATCAATTACTACAGTTTCATATATGTCTAGCAAGAACAATCTACTTCCCTGTTTCGATATATTTACAAGAAATTGTGTACAATAGATATCATTTGGAACGATTTCAGACGTACAATACATCAGTTGATTGAAAAGACTTGAGCACAATCTGAAAACGAAACGGCCCGACCATACATCTCTGTTTTATCTTTATTTAGAACAAATCTCACTAAATACGCCAAAATATTCGTATCAAACATATTTAAATACTTGAACAACCATCACACTTGTAACAAAGTACACATTTAGAGAGTTGCTCATATTGAACGGAAATATGACTAAAGTCTAAATTCATTCATATATTTTTTAGTTTATTTAATTTAGTTTATTTCTTTCTCTATTAGGATCTTTTTAACTGACTTCAAAAAAAGAGGTTCTCAATTTGTCGGAATCTTTTATATTTTTTTTATGTAGGTGTGTTCCCCGATTATTTTTTTTGTTTGAAAGGTTATACTTTCCAGGTGTCCCCATGGTCTGATGATGGGATCCCGGAGAAATCGAGAACTCTTCAAATTTTATAGGCACACTTGAAGCGATTTGGGTATTTTTTTATGGTGTCTTTTCCATTTCCTTTGGAAAGAACACTTTTCAGTGCATCATTTTTGAAGCCGGTACACTTTTTTTTAAAAGGCAATTATTATAATCCGGTACACGATTGTATAATTAAATTAATTAATTTTAATTTTAACATTTTAATTAAATCATTATGTTCACTCCTTGTTTTATGAAGAAATCTCATCATTCTCAAGGTATACAAAACAAATTTAAAAATAAAAAAAAAAGCTCGAATACTCCTTAATCCCAGATAAGCAAGGAATAAAGAAATAAGTCAGTGAAAACAATATTTCAGAGTGTCTGTCACCGAGCTATGTGATAATAGATTAAGTTGACGATGAAGTGTTAAAAAAAGAAAATTACAAGTCGCTGAAAAACTTTGTTTATTACAAAATCTCAAGCGAAGGTCGTTAATTAATGAAATTCGCGTAATTTGATGAAAACTTTCAGATTTGTCGTCTGTTCTTACCTTTGAGCTAATTAGAGGAGTGCGATTTTATTTACACTTTTAGGGTTCCGTAAGACATTAGATCGTCTTGGTCGTCCTCTGCCAGCTTTTCCTTTCACATCAGCCATATAAACCTTTTTAGTCAATCTTTCATTCTTCATTCTTTGAACGTGTAACCAGCGTAAACTAATTTTCTTCATTTTAGTCACAACATCATCTTTCACTCCGCATTTTTCTATAATGACATTGTAGTTTAAGTTAAGATACAAATGGAGAAAACATTTTTTGTAAATACTTACAAAAAAGCAAAACCTGGAACTCAAACCCGGAAGCTTATGATAGCGTGTATATAAATTTCTAAGAAATTGTAACCAGCCACAAAAGGCCTTTTATTACCTACGTAATTAATTAAGGTCTTGCACGCTATTTACATGGCAAAATCAATTTTGAAACTATATAAGAACATGCTATTGATTAATGCTTGTTAATACTTAATATTATAAAGAGGTAGGTGTACAGTTTGTAAGTTTGAAGGTGTAATCTCTGAAACTACAAATCCGATTTTGAAAATTCTTTCAGCAATAGGCTATATTTTATTTTGTTAAAAAATATTCACAAGCGAAACCGGGGGCGGAAAACTAGTTATCTTATAAAACGTTTCACAATCTTCACACATCTTCACAGCCTTTTCACCTTGCGGTGTGACCAGAGACACGAGTAACAATGTCCACTAATGAAACATAACAGGTGGCAAGCCTTTAGTTGCTATCATAGAGTACTAAGCCTATGGAGGGGCCATAGACGGGCTCCCCCTTTCGCCAATTTTTTGCCTTTTGACCAGTTATACTGACCAGGTGCGCAGTAATAAGTTACCTTAGATTTCGTTGGTATCGTTTTGTGTCGCGAGACAGAGCTCTAGGAAAATAGTTAATTGTGATGTTTTAAATGGGAAAGGCGATCTAGGACGTCAAACTTGCGGAAACAGAGTGTTTTCAATCATTATTTATAATTTATTATGTTTGTATTTTAACATAATCATCATATAACGTAAAATCCGTTGCGACAATAAAACGACTAGACGTTCTGCTATATTTATAAGAAGTGCGGCAGCCGAATTTACTTGCCCTCCAAAGCACAAGATCTACATAAAAGCACACATTTGGCACGGCTGATATATGAATCCGTATTACTAAAATTATTTTTGTAAACCCCAAGATATTTTCCTGCCTATCCTGTTACGAACAAAAAACCAAGTCTCCTTCGTTTAGCCGATGGCATTTGTGAGGCTATACCTAACGAGTGGCTAGTTCTGTTGAGGTATATTTAGATGGAAAAGCCTCTAAAGTGTGGTTTGTCGGATTATGTACATAAGTTTTTAATTAAAAAACTCATTGGTACATGGCCGGGATCCGGGATCGAACCCGGGGTCTGCCTAGTTAATACCAGACGTCTTTTACCACCACTCGGCCACCGACGCTTTTATTTTCACTGTAATTCAGAAATGCCATGGAAAAAACAAGCTATTTCTTAAATATGGTTCTTGACTAATTGGACGGTACGTCTCAGATAGAAAACACAATTAAATAGTTTCTTCGATCGTGTTTTAAAATAGAGAGTCATGAAAATCGCATAACATTTAGATTTAGATTTTATTTCTATATTGGTATTCAGGTAGCCTCCTGAAATGTTACCTTTTTTTTCACGGGTTGCTTTACAGTTCCCGAAACTGTAAGATAGAGAAAGTTATGAATCAACCTCATAATACAAAACAAACCAGAATAAGCGTCATTGTGTCCAAAAAATACGCGATACCCGTCATACTTCTCGCCACGATTTACCAACTTTGGAATATTTTTAGGGTTTCGGACATCAGAAAAAAAACTGAACCCTTGACGGATCACTCATGTGTCTGTCTGTCCGTCTGTCACAGCTTATTTTCTCCGAATCTACTGGACGAAAAATGTTGCGATTTGGTACATAATATATGTAGTGTTTGATGGAATAATTATGGGGAAAAAATTAAAAAGTAAAAAAGTTTTTCCAGTGCATCATGTGACATACATAAATGAAAGGGCTCGTTGTAAGAAGAATAAACATATTTTTATGTTACCCACCCCCCCCCCCCCCCCTTCTGAAACTGTGCGTCGTGACGCCCTAAAGGAGTCGCGGTGCTGTCCAGAGGGCAAAATGGATAACTTTATTCAAATAAAACTAAAATAATATTAGTACAATGTGTTGAATAGCAAGCTCATCCTTCTTTATTGATTGTACTGTTATATTTTATAATAAATAATAATACTTGAGATTCTATAATATTTGGAGTAAAGGTAAATTACAGCCTGTAAAAGGAGTCGCAGTATAAAAAAGATTGGGAAACCCTGGTAAGCTATTTCAAATACAATGAAATTTGCTGTACCCTTTGGTTACCTCCCATGCACATATTCAACCTTGATTAAGTTCATTTATCGAAATATGTAATTTTATTTGTGTAGCAATATTAATTTATACAAATTGAAGATAATGGGATGTTAGTAAACCGATTAAATCTGGAACAGCTATTTATAAACTAATTTTATCAATACAGATTACTCTAGTAATTTACTTGGCTAAATTGAAATTAAGTTTTGGTAAATACGCCTGGTATTAAATAGCCATGGGTTTTTTATTATTAAAAACGTATGCCTAAACTGAACTGGCCATTCGCTAGGTAGGTATAGCCTCACAAATACCATCGGCTAAAAGAGGAAGACTTAAATTTATATCTTCCGCTGAGTAGGTACTTGGGACCGATAACACGATTTCGGGTCCGTATGGAGAAATTAATACAAATAGCTTTAGGATGCCGCTGGCAAAAGCAAATATAAGTACCTAGGAAAGGATAAGCATCCTATCCTAATTCAAAACGGAGCAACGGATCGATGTGAATTATATTCCGGGAAAATTAGATAAGATATTTCCGGGGAAAATTGATTTTTTTATTAAAGAACTTTTTCCCGTGCGAAGTCGGGCCGGGTAATTAGGGATATAGGTGCGGTGTGAAAAATAATATTGTTTTTAAAATTAAGAGGCTATTCCGCAACAAACAAATACCATTACGGCCTTATTCATTGTAATAAAAAAAAATAAAATTCTCGATCACGGTGTTTGTAACCAAACTCCTCCGAAACGTCTTGACTGATTTGTATGATTTTTTTGTGTATATTCGGTAGGTCTGAAAATAGGTCGTAAACTAATTTTCACCCTCCTACCCCTACCCCTCATGTTTTAATCGAGTTAGTGGTAGTGGTAGGGGTGGGGGTAGGGGTAGGGGTAGGGGTAGGGGTAGGGGTAGGGGTAGGGGTAGGGGTAGGGGTAGGGGTAGGGGTAGGGGTAGGGGTAGGTGTAGGGTAGGGGTAGGGGTAGGGTAGGGGTAGGGGTAGGGGTAGGGGTAGGGGTAGTGCAGTGAGCCAACGTTTGGGCAGGATAACGTCTGCCGGGTCCGCTAGTCTTATATATAAAAATAGATGTTGATATATCTGTCTGTTTGTGCCTTAAAGACTTAAAAAGTACTGGACAGATTTTGATACCGTTTTCAATAATAGATAGACCTGCTCCACAAGGAAGGTTTATTGTTATACACCATCACGCTACGTCTTTTGGGAGCGGAGCAGAACCAATAATGTCAACAGTGACATTAAAATTCCATAGGAGAATATTTCAATTGAACCTGGACATTCTGGTACAAGATACCAGCACACGAACGAAGCCGTAAGCTCCAAAACAAATATGTTTAGAAGGGTACAAGGTTACTCAAGACTTTGGGATAATCTTTTATTAAGTGGATTGGCAAAGTGTTAGCAAGTCGTCTTAGTTGGTATTATACTACCATTCATTTATTATATGGTTATTTTATATGATCGATTTTATAGTGGCCAGACTTCTTGATCTTTCTAACATCGTCGACTTATGTAGGTAATTAAGCTTTCATTAAATTATTAATTGTTTTTTGTCAGTAACACTGACTTGCGCAATCCAAATGAGCTCAAACTCGAATAGGTTATGTCGTTTTACAGAGTTCCTGTGGCCACTTTCCGGCTCCATCATCAGGACCCTGGACATCATGTTGGACCAGAGTACTTGTGAAGACAACACAAACTAGCCTAAATTCGATGAGGTTTACGTCGTTTCATTACAGAGTTCCACTATCCACCCCATGGCTCCATCATTAGATAAGATCGATGGTACCAAATTATTGTATTGTCATCTGAATTACATACACTTGCATATCAAATCGATACGACAATTAAAAGTTGGTTAAATTCTACTTCATATATACATAGTTAGTTAGTTACAGGTGAAACTAATATAAAGCGTGTAAAAAAGGTGGCCGTCACGGGACGCCCGACAGATGTGAAACATCGAAATTGACGCATCAAGTGTACTGTAGTCGAATATAGAGTGCACGCAGTACACACTAGCACAGAGGAGCAACTAAATAAAATAAATAAATAAAAACTTTATTTGCTGAAAAGTAGTTTACAGTAATATAAACTTTTTTTCACCAGCATAGTTGGTATGCAAATTTTTTTACAAAAGAGACAAATTATAATCAATCATGTCAAATCTTAAATATACACAATTAAATTTCTTTCTTTTAGTACTTTATAAATTAAATTAAATGTCATATTACATAATATTTAGTCAACACCATTAAATTACTAGTATTTAGTATACGCGCCATACACACAAAAGGGAGTTAAGGCCGCGGCGAAGTTTTCCGTCATCTTACCCCCAAGGCACGCAAATACATCATTAACCGATTTTGGCATCGAACCCGGTCCCATCTGCTTGTAAATCCACACGCGTTACATATTGTCTGTTATACGAATAAAATCGTTAGTACGAACTTCATATGAATAAAGGACATTTCACGTTCGCTGCAGGAATAAAACTCAACTTTTATAGCTAGACTGTGCGGTTTTGCTGCCACGTTGAATAAGTAATATTCACAGTTAGGTAGGTCGCCGTTGAAGTTAATGGTCGATTGATCGATCGTTGCCTTCAAGCAATCTTTAATATTGCAGCGATATTCATGATATTTACAGTGTTTTTCTATGAGGAAACCTTTTGAAATATACTGATGTTAGATACACTGTAATAAGCGTTCCTGATTCAAAAATATACTAGTGTTCCGCCGTCTGCATCGCACTTAGAAATTTTGGAAATTCGAAAAATAACAGCCTGCCTTTTAGTCATTTGACACTTAGGGGTGAATTTTGGAAAATACTGAAGAACGTGTTTCATTTTTATATATATAGATATAATGCTAAGATTTAAAAAGAATTCAGACGAAAACAATATCTTTTTCACATACATAATTGCGTCGGTGGCCGAGTGGTTAAGACGTCTGGTATTAACTAGGCAGACCACGGTTTCGATCCCGGATCCCGGCCATGTACCAATGGGTTTTTTAATTAAAAAGTTATTGTACATATTCCGACAAACCACACTTAGAGGCTTTTCCATCTAAATAGGTATACCTCAACAGAACTAGCCACTCGTTAGGTATAGCCTCACAAATACCATCGGCTAAACGAGGGAGAATTGGTCTTCGACTGGGTACCCTGGGACCGTAACACGGTTTCGGGACCTGTAAGGCAACCCGGGAAGAAAAAAAACAGCTAGTTACATTGGGTGGATTGATCGATCGTTGCCCTCAAGGAATCTTTAATATTGAAACGAAATATACGTTGCATTTATAGAGTTTTTTTAGGATGGAATTCTTTTTACTATGATAATGTAGACTACACAGTTGTAAGCCTTCCTCTTTGTACGGTTGATTGAAAAATATACTAGTTTTCCACTGCCGGCATAGCACGAATAACATTCTGTAGGTATTTTAGCCTTCTGGCACTAAAGGAATAAATTTTAGAAAATAAATAAATAATAAATATTTTATTTTATAAGTTTTATATGAAAATCAGACAAATACAAAACCACATATTTTATATAGGTATTTACATCGGATCAATTTGTGGCGGCATATCGCGTTGATAGATGTCGCATCGTTATTGTCTCACAATATTGAAATTGATACCTGTATCGCGCTATTGAAAATATTTAATAGATTGGCATATATAAATATGCTACTTTCCAGCGACATGCGTTGGGGAGTATTCCTTTTACTCACAGTCGTTGGATTGCCATTCATATAGATTGATCTATTGTTGCCTTCCAGCAATCTTTTTTAGTTTTTATTTAAGTACAACTACATATTAATTTAATCTAAAAAAAGGGGTGGAGGAATCAAAGATAGAATACCTCCTCCAGCTCTGAAGAAAGTCCAACCGTGCCAAGAACACTCGCTGCGTTACCCCTTTGAATCTCCAAGTTCATGCGGCGCATAAAAAAACTCTTAGCTTGGTGATCACCAGACTTTTCATAAGAAGTTTACTTTCAGTTTATTTTATCAGCAAAAGCTCAAAGTAATCTAGCAACGAAGAATACTTTTGAATTTTTAAATGTGCCACGTCAGAAGCTGCGGCACCTGCAGAGCTGGAGGAGGCGGCGACATGACTTGGAGCCAGCGTGTCCACGCATGTGGCGTCCCACACCAGAGCGCGGCCTCGAGACCATGGTACCAGGGTCATGCCGTCCGGTCTTTTGCCGTCCGACCGGCTAAGGCCGGGGGGTTCTAATAGACATGGAGTGTCAACCGAACTTAATCTTTAATATTGCAGCGAGATATCCTTGGTATTCATCTACAGTTTTTCTAGGATGGACACCTTTTTAAATATACTAATGTTAGATACACAGTAATAAGCCTTCCTGATTAAAAAATATAGGTACTATTTCTCCTCGGACTGCATCGCACGTCGAAATTTTTGAATTATTATTTTACGATTTTTTAATTGGTCAAAATTTATAAAATTATTATTATTTTGAATGTTCAATAAGCTAAAAAAAAGCGATGTATATGACAGCGCTTAAAAAAAATTAAAAGCTTTGTGATAGATTATGAAAGAGAAAACAGGGGCAAAATAATGAAATAATATACCAATAAAACCAATTGAATCAAATAAAAAAAAATATTGAATAAGTAACTAAACAGTAACACAGGTGGATTATTAACAGAGAAATTGGGAATAGTTTATCCCTATACCAATTATGGATATAGGGTTCCTAATAAAATAACAGCTTGTATTTTTCGCTCCTGGCACACTTTTTTGCCCCATTTTGTTAGATTTTAGGAAACTGTTTCTTATTAGTTTCTAATTTTTAATTTTTATTTAATATACAAGAAAAACATAATTAATTCCACAAACGGGGCAGAAGAGGGGTGTGATATATTGCCAAGGGAGAATACTTAGAATTTAAATTAAATGTGAAAGAAAGGTCGTAGACAGATTACCCGGTATATTTTTCCGAGCTTCTTTTCTTAACAAATAATTTTCCCAAAAAAAGCAATTTGTTGTCCTAAAGCTTTCACTATCCAAACGAGGAAATAATTCAAATACCTTTTTGCTCTTGATAGAAAATGAAGTGATAAATCCTATAAACATCGTATAACGGTTGGTTGCGGTTGAAATCCAATTACTGACATCGATTATTGCGTTCTGAATTCCGTCGAGTTCTGCCAGGATTATCCCCTTAACTCAACTATAATTCCACAAATCTCAAAATTTGCTTCCACCTACTTAATAATTCTCGCCCCAAATTATTACAGGGTGAAATATTGATCTTAAAACTCCATCCTAGCTATCTCTATATATTATTTTTTAAGGGTGTTTTACTCTAACTACTACGCCATATCACAAATTATAATTTGTTACGCCATTTTGAAGATTATTTTCCCCGACGAAAAATCATCAAACAAATCTAAATTAAATGTCTTCTTTTAAAATTAGACTAATATATGTATTTTGTAAAAGACGCCGTCTGTTGGAGACCACTTGAACTAATGGTGCGAAGTTTTCGCACGGGTCATCTAGTGTTTATTTATTCTAAAAGCTTCTACAAGTCGCAGAGCAAAAGTTATTTGACAACTAAGTATTGTTTAATACCATATACGGCACTTGGCTAATTGTTTTTTTTTTTAATTTGGTCCTTCTTTTTTTTATTTTCATGACAGGTGTCTTACGGCTCCCTGGGGTACACAGCGAGCTAGATATATTTTGAGGCGACCTAACAAAATGATTAGCACCGATTTTGATTTGACCAGTACAGTTCAAAGTTAGTTAATTTTCGTTTTATTCCATAATATAAAAGCTTTACAATAATAACAGACAATAATATCATTATTTAATACAACAATTCGTCTCATACTTTTTCCTTGAGTCATTCATCATAGCTGTGACACAAGCCAAGTAATAACAGGTACAATAACAGTCATAAATCTCGTATGCCCGTAATTTGTGTACATCATTTATTTTGTGTTATATTTGTAATAAAGATTGTATGAAAGATTGGTTGAATCATTTGTAAAAAATGTATGAAACGATTTATGCAAAGATCAAGAGAAGTGGCGCTTCATACTCTCTGCCTACCCCTTTGTGAAATAGGCGTGAAGGTATGTATGTATGTAAAACTAAAATAAAAGACTCGGTGTACACAGATGCATTTGAAATTTTAAACCCAATTTAAGCGATAGAGTTGCATACAGCTTTAAATTAATACTAGTTTTCCTCCGGCTTTGCCTGTGGAATTTTCTGATTGGTTGACGTTTATGGCTACTGGTCGGAAGCGCGGATTGAATTCAGTGCAATTTACTTTGACCAATTTATCGCGAAATTTTTGTTTGTTTTTTTATTAATTTTTGATGTGAAACATCTATACGCGCGTTAGTCTAGGGTAAAACCAAGACGTCTCAAAATTCAGGAGACGCTTGGTTTTGGCCTACACCGTCTTCGCCTACCGCTGTGCGCACGTAGAGGGGATAACGCGTTGTCATGAGGCAATACCAAGCGTCTCACACTTCGGAGTGGCTTGGTTTTGGCCTACGCCGTCTGCGCCTACGGCTGTGCGCAGGTAGAGGGGATGACGCGTTGGCTTGAGGCAAGACCAAGCGTATCACACTTCGGAGACGCTTGGTTTTGGTCTACGCTCCGTGCGTCTTGTCGTGTATTTCTTCGTTCAACAAAATAAACAGTCATTTACTGTAACAGAATTAACTTATTAAATGTATAGAAATGGCTACATACAACAATCCAACGATCATGAGTAAAAGGAATACTCCCCAACGCACATCGTTGGAAAGTTGTATATATGCAAATCTATTAAATATTTTCAATGGCGCGATACAGGTTTCAATGAGATAGTAACGGTGCGACATCTATCGACGCTATATGCCGCCACATGACTCCCTTCCCAGACCAGAGGTCGATACAGTATGAAACCAACATCCATTTTAGCTTTGTCAGCTGTGATGGACTGTGTGGTGGACTGCAGTGCGGCGGAATCACATGTCGTGATGTGGGAATGACCTGTCGTCATCGGGGCGTGCACGGGAGGACCTGGTAAGGACTGACATGTCGTCAGTGGGAAGTGGGAGTAGGATGCGGGGCATGTAATGTGGCTGAACAGGCTGTGTTCAAACGGGGTCACCAATATAGAAATGGCTACATCAACAATCCAACGATCATGAGTAAAAGGAATACTCCCCAACGCACATCGTTGGAAAGTTGCATATATGCCAATCTATTAAATATTTTCAATGGCGCGGTACAGGTTTCAATGAGATAGTAACGTTGCGACATCTATCGACGCGATATGCCGCCACAAATGTAATATTAAATGTTGTTAATCAAAATCGTGAGCTTCTTTTCTTTCGCAATACCTGCCATCCTCATCTTATTCCAATTATAATAATACTGTTGTATACTAATTTTGATGTTTCACATCTACCGGGTGTCCCCTGATACACTCTTTTTTTTAAAGCACATGAACAGAGCAGAAATTAAATTTTAAGTTTTCTGAATAATAGGTAAATTCACACAAAAATTGCGCCTAATAAACGAAATCCTGTATCTGCGCATGATTGCTCCCCTTCTTTGGTTTTGATAGTTTGCTTGATGTTTTATATAGCACATAATCTTCCTCAATTCCTCAGGGCTATTTAACGCGAAAATAATTTTAATAATAATTAACTACCAGTTCCTAAGATCAGCGCATTCAAACATACAAACTATTCATCTATATATTAGCAAAACCTCAAAAATAATTTCACTTCGAACAAAAAAAATCTTAGGTCGAGTAAAGTAGGTATCAATATAGATAATAGAATTTCATAGTTTACCTTTACACTGAATTTGTACATAATCCAACAATCTATTTAAATCTAATAATAAAAAAAAAAGGTACTAGATTAGTCCACGCCTCGGGTGACCTAAAGGCTGGCTCTTACCTCGCTCAAAGGATCAGTTTAACCATTCAGCGAGGTAACGCAGCCAGTGTTTTGGGAACCATGCCACAGGGAGGGGTTCTGGAAGAGGTATTCTTTTTATAATTTGTATATATAGTTTTTAAATATATTATTTATTTATTACCATTACATTTAAGTTTAAATCTTTATATCTCAAATTACCTCACATCAAACTAAATGAAGAAAAGTTGCTTTGTCCTCTAGCTGGAATTTATTATGGTTTTCGAGAGCGATAAGGTATAAAAATACTGAATTTAAATATAAGCTGCAGGTGCGTGACATAAACAAATATAATTTAGGTTAGATGAAAAAAATCCCCTGAAAAAATATTTTTCGCCATAAATTTTCATTATTTTTCCTACGCTGTGACCGGGTCCGTGACCCGAATACCTAATATTATGATCAAATTACAACCGCTTCTGTGTAAAATCGTTAAATTTTTATGGTTTTCAACCGAATTTTCGTATTTTACCTCGTTAAGGGCTTGCCGCATGATTTCTCTATGCAATTTGTAACGTCTGATGGCCCGAGACCTATTAAGTGCTGATAGCTCACAGTTAATATGCGCTGACTTACTCCAATTAATGTACGATTCATTAATTTTCGCTGACGAATGTTAGAGGGTTGAACCCTGCGCGTTCGTTATAAGGTTAAGTAAGTAAAAAATTGGTCAAGTAAGAATGGAGATCGCACATTAAGGGTTCCGCATAACAGTTTATGACTATGACAATATTGACAGGGAAATAAGTATTTTATAAATAATACACTTTCGAAGAGTATAAAATATAGCCTATGTCACTCAGGAAAATCGTGGCTTTCTATTAGTAAGATTAGAAAGTAGTTTTTGAGTTTATTAATTACAAACAAAAAATCAAATTTTACCTCTTTATAATATTAGTATCGATAATTGGCCATGCTAACTTTTTGAACAGGAACGAAGATCTCGAAACCGTTTCGAGATATAACCTTTCAGTACAATTTCTATTTATCACATTTTAAATTAAGTCTATACTTTTTAAGATATTCAATAAAAAACAATAACTTTAATTTGACCGATGTATGACGTCATCATAAGCAGTATGAAAAAAAACCTTTGCCTACAAAAAAGGGTTATCGTCAATCTTTGAATGACATCTTTATAAATTTATATTTTACGTGTAATTATTTTCTTTGTTATTAGGACATGACGGGATAAAACACTATTTTACTTGCCATTGTAAAAAACTATTCAATTTAAATAATTATAAACACGAGTATATAAACAAGAGTAATTTTTAGGTTAGTTGACCTTGACTGACGTTTGCTTGACGTTAATTTGATTGACTGACACTTTTTTATGTGTAGTGGCCAAGATTATAATTCTGTTCCAAATTGTTGTGACGTCACGTTTACTTTTCGCGGGTAAAATTTGTAAAATATATTAAATTAGTTTCTTAAAATGGGCTATATTTTCATAATAAATTATAAAAAAAGTATTTCATAAATATGTAGCATGGCCAATTGGCCAAGTTGCGAGTAAGACTCGCGCGCTACCATTTTTCGGTCAGAACTTTATATTTTCCTGTAAACTATAAGAAAAGGTCCTTTTCCCAATTGAGATAAGGTCAATTTTCGTATATTTTCTTTAATATAGTTTAAACTGTGCATTTTGAAATTACAAAATAAATAGGTATATTTTTATTCCCTATAACGAGCCCTTTCATATACTTAATATGTAACTTGAAAAAAAAACATTTTTTACGTTTGAATATTTCTTTCAAAATTAACCCCCAAAATCGAAATTCGATGATTTACGATATTTTTTTTTCTTCTTCTTTTCTTCTTTCTTCAACTTTTATTGGTCCAGTGACAGACAGACAGATAGAGTTTCAGTTTTTTCATCGGAGATGTACGGAACCCTAAAAATTAAAAGCTTTGTTGGTGCATCGCTTGAGAATGCCTAGACCGATTTAGTTAATTTTTATTAATGTTCGTAAAAGTCCAAATCAGGTTTTTAGTTGCCCGGAAAATTGGAAAATTCGGGAAAAACTAAGTGCTTTTTTCAATAAGAATCCCAATATAAATCGTAACTCGCTAATGCAAAAACTATTGAATATGCGATAAAGATTTTTAAATAAATGCGTACCTAAGTAAGGGCGTCGGTGGTCGAGTGGATAAGACGTCGGCTCGCAACTGAAAAGTCGCGGGTTCGATTCCTACATCCGACCATATACCAATGGGTTTTTTATAATGAAAAATCTATGTAAATTATCCGACAAACCGTACAAAGAAGCTTTTACATCTAATATACCTCAACAGAGCTAGCTGGCCACTCGTTAGGTTATAGCCTCAAAAAATCATTGGCTAAATGAGGAAGATTTTGTCTTAAACTGGGTACCCTGGGGCCGTGACGAATAAAAAAAATCGACATGCACAGAGAGTGACTGACATTGGCTACTTTTGGGAAGACTTTGAAAATCATTGGCTAAATGAGGAAGACTTTGTCTTAAACTGGGTACCCTGGGGCCGTGAAGAATAAAAAAAATCGACATGCACAGAGAGTGACTGACATTGGCTACTTTTGGGAAGACTTTGTCTTAAACTGGGTACCCAGGGGCCGTGAAGAATAAAAAAAATCGACATGCACAAAGAGTGACTGACATTGGCTACTTTTGATCCCGGAAATATTTCGGATTTTTTTTTTATATTTATGTCACATTTAAAAAATTGGCAAGGACAAAGCTGGGGTGACAAGCTAGTCATAATATGACATTTAAGTACGACACTACGACATCAATCGTACATTATTACGTCAACAATTGATTTAGAGAGGTAATGAACAGAATTCGCACACGGAATTTCCCTTAATTGAATACTTGTTGGTATAATTAATTTGCTATTCAAGTGATTTACACTATGTCTATAGTACCTTGATGTTAATATATGTCAATCAATATCAGATAATATATACGTTGCGTGCTAAAGCCGAATTAACAGCACATCTACATGTGTTAAACGTAGTTGGGCAAACGTTGATTGAAAGTTACATACACGTGTAACTTTCCCTGCCCTCTTAACCTTGCTTGCGTCAAAAAAATTGCAATACAAAAAAATGCAAATGCGATATGCCAGTAATTCAACTCAAAGTGCCATTAGTTTTTCTCGTGTGCAAATAAGTTCAATTGAAGTGATTGAATTTTTAAATACGAGCGTAAGTTAGGTGGTCAACATAATTCTTCTTACCTCACCAATAAACATTTTAAACAACGAGCGTTTAATTTAATTATGTTCCCTGTGATTGTAAAAAAATATATAATCATACCATACGGGATGTGCCCAATACGACCAAAGCAAGTCGAGAAATGCACGGGAATACCGTGATTGGCGTGCTTTCAAGCATACTCTGTAAGCATATGTCGATTTGCCCAAACAAATCGCCATCAGACCGAAATCGACCTTGGCCCGTAACATATACATAAAAATAAAGGGACCGTATGCCCGAATGTTTGTTAGAATGAGGTCCGAAATCGATCATTGATTTTTATGAACTTTTCAGCGAATGTAGTGCGCATCACTGTACCTACCTACTAAAGAAAATAATACGAATCCGTGGGCAGAATATAGTCTTACCTGTATAAATAAATAAAAAATTTAAATGGTTCGATCCCGATCACGTACTATAAAATGCAGAATTGGAAGGACACCCTGTACTATGTTAGCTTGTACATAAAAAAATTTACTTTGTTTCTTTTCTAATGCCATCAATCACATAAAATCTTAACTAACTTATTTTTTCGATTTTGATATCTTGATAATTCATTTCATCAAAATCAATGTCGTTAATTTTGTACTGAAAATGATTTATCACTTTTTATAATTTCTGATACAATCTGAATGAATAAGGTAAGGCAATAAAGTCTTGAGCGAAACTTATTTTCAAGTGCATGTCCACTAATGATCTTGATAGTACCAACTATAACAGGGCGGGCGGGATTAAACCGGATTTCCATCATGTCACGACGGAACGCGTCCGTCGATCTCCATGACATGACGTAGAATCCCCACGATTTATTGGATTTGTATTTGTAAGATGGAACCATAACATTACTTATGCAGCAAAATATATTCTTATACAGTTGGTTTGATTTTATTTTTTTAAAGTCATTTAGGTACATTTCCAATGTCAAAATAATTTATAATTTAATTAAAATTAATTAATTAGTTCAGATTACGTAAAAACAATGGACACATCCCCGGGAGCTGTTTCATCTTTCCTCCTACCTTATCTAAAATTACTTTCACCTTTTATTAAAATTAAATATTAAAGCTACACCTGAAAGCAGATAAGTGGATAAATATTTTGGCGTACATAATGGATATAATAATACAAAATAAAGAATTTTTCTAGGTAACATACCGTTGGCCATTTTATCCTAGCTGTTTTCCCTTACTCTTCTTGCTTTATGTTATATTCGTAGCCAGCGGAAGACAAGTTTTCCTCATTTAGTCTATGATACTTTTGAGGCTGTCTAATGTTCTGGTGAGGTCTCTTTAAATCAATTAGTAGGTACATTATTATAATGTTATTTTCGGATAATTTGTGACATTTTTTGTAGCAACTGTTCTGCAGTATTTCGGACATATGGCACGAAGAGAGGGCATCAACCTGGAAAAGCTTGTGATGATGGGCAGGGTGGAGGGAAAGAGACCTTGAGGACGAATCCCCAAACGATGGTTCGATCAAGTGTCCGAAAAAATGGACACCTTTATTGCCACAGCCCTTCATCAGGCAGAGGACCGCATCCGATGGAAGAAGATAAGGGTGAGTAGCAGCCACGTGACTATAACTGTAATTTTTTTTCATTTTAATCAAAAATAAAGCTAGATTGATATCACATTGATTTAAAACCTTTTAAAAAAAAGTGCACCGACTTCTAAAATTTGCACTGAAAAGTAAGAAATAATAAATATTTCGTCGTAGACGGTTGGTGCCAAATTAGGATACAAAACTAAGTAAATATCTAAGAAGCTAAAGATCTGTTCAATATTATCTATGTTTGTATGTACTGATGATCGTAGGTTCCGTGAATTTGGGAACTAAGTTGTTTCTAATTTGGCACCAACTGTCTTCAAATTCTACGACGAAATATTTATTTTTTCTTACTTTTCAGTGCAAATTTTAGAAGTCTGTGAACTTTTTTTTAAAGGTTTATTTTACCCTTTTAAGTGATTTTGCTGCTTTGAGAGACAAATAACAACTAAAAAAATATTGATGGAAATTTAAAATAATAAACCTTTTAAAAAAAAGTGTACCGACTTCAAAATTTGCACTGAAAAGTAAGAAATAATAAAAATTTCGTCGTAGAATTTGAAGACGGTTGGTGCCAAATTAGGATACAAAATTAAGTAAACATCTAGGGACATAAGTGATTTTGTTGCCCTGAGAAATAAATAATAACGCAACTAAAAAAAAATGATGGAAAATTAAAAAAAAAACTGCGGTGGATGGGATTTGAACCTCGAGCAATGTGCACCCTGCGCTGCATCCCATACCTTTAGCCGCTAGACCACCGTCGATACGAAAATTGACAACTTCGTGTCAATAGCAACCGTTGCTAAGGCTTTTCTCTGATATAATTTTCAGCAGTAAACAGAGACAAATTACTGAATTTCTGAAAAATTACTGAACCGATTTTCGTCATATGACTGTGAGATAATGTCAAGAAATTATTATATCCTTAAAAAAATAAGTCGTCAAAATCGGTACATATTTTATCGAGATATTTCGAAAAATTGACTTATAAGGTCAGTTTTTTCAAAATTTCTGAAAAACTAAAGAACCAATTTTTATGAGATAAAAATGGGACCAATCCGGAAGAATTATCTGTCGATTAAAAAAGAAACCATCAAAATCGGTTCACAACTGGCGGAGTAATCGATGTACATACAAACAAAAAAAAATTTCGTCATATGTCTGTGAGATAATGTCGAGAAATTATTATGTCTTAAAAAAAATAAGTCGTCAAAATCGGTACATATTTTATTGAGATATCAAGATAAATGTACTTATAAAGTCAGTTTTTTCAAAATTTCTGAAAAACTAATGAACCAATTTTTTTGAGATAAAAATGGGACCAATCCATAAGAATCATCTGTCGATTAACAAAGAAACCATCAAAATCGGTTCATAACTGGGGGAGTTATCGATGTACATACATACATAAAAAAAAAATACGGTCCGAATTGAGAACCTTCTCCTTCTTTTTTTGGAAGTCGATTAAAAATACTACCTGCATATTTGTTTATAATAAACGTCATTACATTTATTTCAAGGAAATTGTTAGTGATCACCGAGTAAATTTGAAAACAGAAAAGAAATCGCGTCTTCAATATTACTCCGTGATCACTATTAGTTTTATTGAAATATATGCACTGATAAATTATTAAATATTAATACTACAATACGTATGTAATATTTTACCAATTTGATGTCAATCTAGCTATATTTTTGGTAAAAATGCAAAATTTTGATAGTTCTCAGTCACATGGCTACTACTGACCCTTAATGAGGTCTGTGGAGGAAGAGGTACCCTCCAAAATTTCATCAGCTAACCCTGGGAAACACGGTAAAAGTTTAATTATTTCTACACTTACACGGCTTCCGGAAGATATAATAATATTTTATTAGCATTAATCAATTTCTAACGAAACTCCCACGCCCGACGCATCGATTTTTTTTCATATTAATATTAGGTATAGGTACCTATTTTTTTTATTCACAGGTCACCTTACATCTTTTGAAACCGTGTTATCGGTCCCAGGCTACCCATCGGAAGACGATGTCTCTCTCTATTAGCCGATGGTATTTGTGAGGCTATACCTAACGAGTGGCCAGTTCCGTTGACGTATATTTAGAACCTATATTTTTTGTTAACTGTTAACTGGTAAAAGTGCTAACTATTATTAACGTGGCGTATGAATAGCTGAGCTGCAACAGACAGCTTGTTTCCGTTAAAGGAGTGATTTTTCTATTTACAACTGGGCTTGTTTGATTTTTTCTGAATCTCGTGTTTCATTTGATTTTTTTTATTCTACCACAGAGAAAAAAATATAAGTTTACAATCATACTCCAGATTTTTGTCATTATATGTGGTTATAATGTCAAAAAAAATTAAAGTAGATATAACAACAAAAGCTAATTTAACACTAAATTGGTTTAAATTTAAACTATGACTTGACATTTATTAAAACAACATTTTGCACTAAATTGATGGTATCAGCAATTAATAAAAACGTATTTACATATGCCGACAAACTTTAAGAAATATCATGGGCTGAATGACGAACTTGTCTTTCGTTGAGTGTGTGCCCCGGGAGCCGTAAGACACTCATTATGGAAACAAATAACCAAAGAACAAACTTTTTTTCCATTTTAATTACATTTATTTGTACAGTATTTATCACGACATCAAGTAATATTTAATATTATTTTAAAACTAAAAATTAATATATTTTTCTTTGCCCTGATTTATCTAAACTTGACGGTATAAAGCTGTGAAATTCCCCAAGGGATCTAGAAGCACTCGGTTACTACATTTTAAAGTCTAAATTAATCCAACGACTGTTTAAAACGAGTTATTTTTGTATTAAAATGAGCAAAACCACGGATATTAAAACTATACATTAAATTCATTGAAAAAAAAAATTGCACAGGGTTAAAAACCTATCTAAATTTAATTTAATAATGCCGGATATCTCCCATAAAACAAAAAATCCACATAGGTCATTTCGTTATTATTTGGGTCAGAAGATAGCAGATTTTTCGGAAGGTTTACGAGACATGATGAAATATTAGAAGAGGGAAGGATATATATTTCAAAGATCTTAATATAATAACGTAAGTACCCTAACGTTTAATGGTCCATGGTGAATCTAATAGTCACACATTTTCATGAGGTATTATCCTTTATTTATCAAGATAGAAGAATTGAAAGTTTTGGTTCTCTTAAATTGGTCCAATTTTTTTTATTTCCAGGATTAACTTAGAAAAGTACTGAAAAAATCTTGTCCCCCTATCCTGTAAAAAAAGTTTTAAAAAAAAACAAACAAAGTATAGTCCGTTATCTGTATTGAGGAATTCCTCTGACCAACTTCCTACTCCATCATCAGCTCGATAATAGGTATCATAATATCTTTTGTCAGTCAGCATTTCAGTATAAAATTGAGTCAGCATGCCAAATATAAAGTCAAAACCTTATCTGGTGAAGTGACTGAGCTGCAATTTTTTGGTTACATTGTTCAGCCGTGTATCAATGTGTTTTTAACCGACTTCGAAAAAAAAAGAAGGAGAAGGTTCTCAATTCGGACCGATTTTTTATATTTTTTTTGTATGTATGTACATCGATTACTCCGCCAGTTGTGAACCGATTTTGATGGTTTCTTTTTTAATCGACAGATAATTCTTCCGGATTGGTCCCATTTTTATCTCATAAAAATTGGTTCATTAGTTTTTCAGAAATTTTGAAAAAACTGACCTTATAAGTCAATTTTTCGTAATATCTCGATGAAATATGTACCGACTTTGATGACTTATTTTTTTAAGGATATAATAATTTCGTGGAATTATCTCACAGTCATATGACGAAAATCGGTTCAGTAATTTTTCAGAAATTCAGTAATTTGTCTCTGTTTACTGCTGAAAATTATATCAGAGAAAAGCCTTAGCAACGGTTGCTATTGACACGAAGTTGTCAATTTTCGTATCGACGGTGGTCTAGCGGCTAAAGGTATGGAATGCAGCACATTGCTCGAGGTTCAAATCCCATCCACCGCAGTATTTTTTTTAATTTTCCATCTTTTTTTTTAGTTGCGTTATTATTTATTTCTCAGGGCAACAAAATCACTTAAAAGGGAAAAATAAACCTTTTAAAAAAAAGTGTACCGACTTCAAAAATTTGCACTGAAAAGTAAGAAATAATAAAAATTTCGTCGTAGAATTTGAAGACGGTTGGTGCCAAATTAGAAATAATTTAGTACCCAAATTCACTAATCTAGATAATTCATTAGGAACCTACGATCATCAGTACAAACACAGATAATATTGAACAGATCTTTATGTCCCTAGATGTTTACTTAATTTTGTATCCTAATTTGGCACCAACCGTCTTCAAATTCTACGACGAAATTTTTATTATTTCTTACTTTTCAGTGCAAATTTTTGAAGTCGGTACACTTTTTTTTAAAAGGTTTTTAATTAAAAACTAATACTGCCACACCTGTATCCCAGTGGAGTAGATAGACACTCAGTACTTCTACTGCTATGTATGATATATTTGTCCTACATTTGAATTACCTGTACAAAAAATAATCTCAACATATTCTGCTAATTGTTTTGGGAATATCGCAGCATGAACTCCGAATACAAACAAATAAATTACTTAACAAACAAGTCACGCGCAAGTTGACCTTCTATGATTATCTTTATAAGAAAGAACATCAAAATAAAAGTTCTTCAGAAACTACTGGATAAGTTAATTAAGTATCTAGTATTGTAGTCAAACTTATTCTGTGCGAACATAATTTTGAGACTAGACACACAATGGTATAACCAAGTTTTTTGAAACAAATCTTCTCGGGGTAGGGAGTGAATATAAAAAAAAAACGATCGTGACGAGACGGAAGTGACGTTATACCAAACCATTTAGGCACCATCTTACGAGTATCGGTATAATTTTGAATGTGAAGACGAAGATGATAATAAGCCGCTGAAGAATGAGCGGAATATTATGAAGAAGCTAAAGATGATTATGATGATAAAGAAGCTGAAGAAAGATAAAAAGATGCTGCATAAGCTGATGGAGAAGAACTAGAATCAGATTTGCCATTCTATCTCAAAATACCTTAACGAGCGTACCACTTGGTAACAAAATATCATTAACTAAGTAAGGTACCAGGATGGCTTATTTACTGATTTCCAAGATAAAGATAACTCAAGAATACACTTCCTTTTATATGTATAAGATTAGGTCAACGTCTGACCCAGGACAGCAAACTGCTAATTTCCTGTGCATTAACTTGTTGAGAAGATTGATGACTCACTTACGCAGCACTATCTAAGGACATGAAACTACAATTGCTTTTTCAAATTAGCGTTATTGACGTAAATCCAATCTATACTAATATTATAAAGAGGTAAAGTTTGTAAGTTTGGATGTCTCTCAAATTACAGAACCGATTCTGAAAATTCATCCTCTAATAGGAAGGTATGTTATCCCTGAGTTTTCTTTTGTTCGAAAATATCCAATATTATAAATGCGAAAGCGTGTTTGTTTGCTTACTTGTTCTTTTTTTATGTCAAAACCTGAGCAACGGATTCAAGTGGATTTTGTACAGAGTCAGCAGGAGAGCCGAAGATAGGATACTTTTTCCCCGGAAAAAAAAAACTTTTCTATAAAATAAATATTATTTTTTATAATTTCACGCGGTACCTTACGGTTTCCGGAACTGTGTTGCATGCCCTGGGGTATCCAACAAAATACAAGTTTTCCTCGTTTAGCTTCTGAGGCTACAAAAATCAAAGTAAATCTGACTAAAATAAATCTTATTAGTAAAGCTCCGTAAATTATAAAGTTTAGAAAAATTCAATATAAGACTGGCAGAGGTCTCCGGGAAAAAAAAACGACGTAAAAACATTTGGGCACATCTGCTCTCTCAAACATAATTAAATTAATGATCTATAGCCGATAAAATTTAAGTAAAAAATATTGCATTGATAAGTTATTATGTTCGATACGAAATTGACCTTCTACTTTAAAATGATCCAACAATTTGCGTATAGTTTGGATTCTAACTCTTTTCATATTGGGTATGTAGGTACTACGTGAACTAAATAATGAAATCATATACATATTTCCTATTATATTATATAATAAAAAAATAGTTAAAAGCTTATGTAAGTACATAATCCAACAAACCACACTTAGAGGCTTTTCCATCTAAATATATAGCTCAACAGAACTGGCCTCGTCTGGTATAGCCTCACAAATACCATCGTCTAAAAGAGGGATACTTGGTCTTCCGCTAAGAACCCTGGGACCGTAACACGGTTTCGAGAGCTGTAAGACAACCCGTGAAAAAAGAAAAAAAAATCCTATGTAACTCTTTAATGATTTCTTATACACGTAATTATTCACAAAAGAATGTTATACTTTATTCTTAAAATATCTACAGTCGAAATTATTATCATTTCACCATTTCGTAAAATCTTTACGCATAGTAGTCCTTTTCATTAATCTCTCATTGTGAGTTAAAGAACAAAGTCTGCAGTAATTATCGGTTTCTGGACTCTCTCCGGGCGCTTGGTAAAAGTAATGATTCCTCCAACGAAATAAATTGTGGTACTTTTCAATATTATTCAAGTAAAATTTCATTAGAGCTGCCAGCTTCTTCGGAACCAGTGATTCTGGCACAAATTGTGTCTATCATAATTTACTAGCGACCCGGCCCCGGCTTCGCACGGGTACAATATGGTTTTACAACAATTTGAATACCTATATAAATACGCTAATACCTACTTATCTATAAGAGATAGATATATGCTACCGCAAACTTTATTGTAGATCACTTTATTCTACACAATTATTTCCTACATCATTTTGTTATATCTCTTACGGATCAGATAAAAACTCGCTGGGACTTGATTTAATTGTACCGTTAATGCTCAGCTCCTAAATATGATAGGTCCATGTTTAATAATCGTAAACCTTTCCGCGGTGAATTAGCCTATCTAATAGTGAAAACCGTGTCAAAATCCATTTAGTAGTTTTTGCCTGAAAATGTCACAAACCTTGAACTAATTGACCATCTTTCTTAAATTGCCAATGTAATAGAAAAGTTGGCCAGTAAAAGATCTAGGGATGTATTAATTGTTGCGTCCATCTAAATAAATACGATTAAGCAATGTCAAGTGAAAGAGATAAATTAGGTAATGTTGCCGATTGATCGGTAATTAAGACGGTACCACAAACTTAGCAAGTGGAATTGAACTGAATTCTGCGTTACGCTACCTTAATGCCTTAATTTAAGATCTTTTTGTACAAAGAATTCAAGAAAAACAGAACTGACCAATCGTTAGGTATAGCCTCACAAATACCATCGGCTAAAACGATTCCGGGAGAGGTAAGGCAATGCATATAATATAATAAAATGGCAAAGGCCAGTCATAGGGATTGCCGACGGATTATTTCACAATGTATTTGTGTCCGGGCCAAAGAAATACACAGCAAAAAATGTCCGACCCAGGCATACGCGGAAACCAATACACGAATTCCTGCCCGGACATTCTCGGGACGAGCATGCTCGGGCCGGGCAATCCATGGGCTTGTGCCAAAAACATGTCACAAGCACAGGTCGCGAATCCATCAGATTTCCCTCCTACCAAAAATCGCTCAACGTGCCTAAAGAAGTTTTCTCTTCAAAAAATCAAAAAAATGTTACTTTAAAACACCTGTATAGTTAGCCGCACCATATAATTTCCCAGTTACATAATCTTCACTCAACGCATCTTCAAACGACAAATAAAAAATATTTTTTTTATATTTCATGTATGCATTCTTTCGAAATTTCAAGCTATCTATCTACTTATCATCACGTCTTTCATCCAAAGAGGGGTAGGCAGAGTCAATCGAATGCCATTTGCTACCATCCTGACATACCTCTTTCGCTTCTTTTATATGCATCATACTTTTCATACATGCTCGGCGATTGTGTGTACTTTTAATATGCCCATCGATCAATACAGTTTTTACATGTTCAATAAAAGTACACCTAGGTCGTCCTCTTCCAGCATTTATTTTCACTTCAGCCAGTCCAAAACATATCCAAATAATGTATCACTAATTTCAAATTTCACCGCAATGACCATAAACGTCCACACCTAAATTAAGGGGAGGAACGAATAATTTTGGTTGATTGCTGAACTGAAATTCTCGAATCTTACAAATGCTATGAACATATAATTAGGGCATCGAAAACTAGAGGATTTTATCTAGTATTGTGTAGGATGAAAACATGATTGGTGAAAATTTCCTCGATAACTTAAATTTTTGAAATCACCTCTTCAAAAACACCTTTTTAGTCATACGACCATACTCTAAAGGGGTTTACGTTCAAATTTTAGACGAATCTGTAGGTAATTTCAGTACCTAGTTAGATTAAGATGATTTTTCCCTGAATGTGATCGTTTTTTAATAAATTATTTATTTCTAATGTGCCGCTTACGTCATTTATTCCGAGAAGCGATAGATTATGCCCTTCTCACTTCTGCAGCAAGAACGGACAAAGCGCCGTCGTTGTCTTGCATGACGTGATCGTTGCGCTCGAACCATTCATGCGCCCGAACCACGAGTTTAGGGCGTGGCTTACGATTAGAAATTTCTGAGTCGTTCCTCGTCTTAAATAAGTTTCAATTATTCTTGAAATTGGAACACAAATTTAAATCTTCTACTTGGTACTCAATTAAATTTTAAAACCATCATTAATTTCATCCATATTTTCAAACTTCAACCAATTTACATCTTTCCCGGACCGATTATAGTGAAGTTCCTATCTCTCACCCAGACGTAACTTAGAAAGTAGTAAGAACTCAGCTTATATGATAAAGTTAAAGTAACCGTTAAGTCTTCTATCAGAACAAACCGGGTAATAATGGGTAGATTCCAAACTGTAGAAAACAAAGTTTTGATCTAGGTACTGATCTCACACTCGGCAACGACATGTTCCGATGCGGTATGAATGTGGGCCCTTCGAGTAAAATTATGTCAATCGCTTAAGTTTCCAAGTAAATTTTCTTTCTCTGTGATAAAACAGAGTTTCTTTGGACAATTTCGCTGACGAAATGGTTGGAATCCAGTCACCTCAGAATATTTTATATTTGTACGGTGCGTCAGTGGCCGAGTGGTAAAGACGCCACGGGTTCAATCCCGGATCCAATAGGTTTTTTAATTAAAAACTTATGTACATAATCTGATAAACCACACTCAGAGGCTTTTCTATTTAAATATACCTCAACAGAACTGGCCAATCGTTAAGTAATTCCGTTCGTTACAAGAATTGGACGAGTCTGTGGTCGTTTTTGGTGGACCGTACGGCGACGCGCAGGGGGTTAAACGAATGTGTGGCCACCTTTAGGTATAGACTCACAAATACCATCGGCTAAACGAGGGAGACTTGGTCTTTCGCTGGGTACCCTGGAACCGTGAAGAATAAAAATTTGTATCATTTTTCGTTATTGATATTGCTTTTACTATAATAATGTAGTACTCGTATGATTTCGCTGCCATAATAGTAGGTACTAATATTGTTCTCCGTATTGTGTACAAAGAAGAAATACATAATAAAAGATAAAAAATAGACGTCGTAATAAAACAATAGATTCCTATCATATATTGATATCAAATATTATTATTATGTATAACAATTTATAGTATAACTAGCGGACCCGGCAGATGTTGTCCTGCCCAAACGTTGGCTTGCCTGCACTACCCCTACTTCTACCACTACCCCTACCACTACCACTAACTTTGGATATTATGGGGGATAAAAAATAGTTTAAGACCTATTCTCAGACCTACCGAATATACACAAAAAAATCATACAAATCGGTCAAGCCGTTTCGGAGGAGTTTGTTTACAAACACTGTGACACGAGAATTTTATATATATATAAACATGAAAATAAATTGTTGTCAAAAAAAACTCGTCAGCACTTGAAAATCTGTACTAATATTATAAAGAGGTAAAATTTGTAAGTTTATATGTAAGGATCTCTGGAACTACTGATCCGATTCTAAAAATTCTTTCACGAATAGGAAGCTACATTATCTGCTATATTTAATTTTGTCCGAAAATATCCACGGACGAAGCCTCGAAATTTCGTCTTCTTGAATAATTTTAAACTGATTCGGTTTGTTAGTCTGTCTAAGAAATAATGTGACACTAGTACGGAACTCTCTGCGCCATTCGAACTTTTATAGACAACTCCGACACCAACTAGCGACTAGGAGAGCTAATTATGCCTACCTTGCTCCCAGTCGGCTTGACTTTATCCAACGTCAGACTTCAACAATCATCGTCATATTTCAATCAGTTTACACAAAATATTAATGAATAGCGACCCGCCCCGGCTCCGCACTGCTGTAATGCTGATACTAAATACTACAAAATGTCTTTATAATATATACAACATTCACAGCTTTTTGCTACAGCTATGTCCCCGCATTTTAAATCTGTAATATCTTCGAAAATATTCATATAAATTACATGCTATAAATGACCATATTGATCTATACTAAATGCACAATGTATTTAAGGTTAACTTAATTGGATAAGGATTAATGCTGCATTGCTTAAAATCTCTTCGTAAATAAGCCATTATTTCTCGTAAAAAGTAAAGGATAAAAATTGTTATTGTGGGTTAAACATATACCATCGCGGACTTTTTTGTAGACCTTTTTAAGGTGTACAATACTGTAGTACATTATTTTGATCTATCTCGTAGGGATCAGCCAGCGTTTGCAATGTAAGCTCAAAAAAAATTATTTACAACATCACATTAGAAACCCCTAAAATTATCAGTGTTTCTCTACTATACGAGTATTATGCATGTTATATACATATAAACCTTCCTCTTGAATCACTCTATCTATTCAAAATCCGTTGCGTAGTTTTAAAGATCTAAGCATACATAGGAACAGACAGACGGGAAGCGACTTAGTTTTATACTATGTAGTGATTAATTGTTTCTTCTAGTTTATGCATAGTTTAATACAACGGATAGATAAAGTTTAGCTAATGAAAGCTCGTTAAAAACAAATTCATCACGGATAAGTTTTGGTAAATATTGGAAGGAAATTGAAAAGTTTGCTCAACAAAGACCGATGACGTTCATAAATTATATAATATTAAGTATATAGGCCAAGAGAAAACTAAATGTAGTCTATTATCGTGTTGTTATCACAGACCCCGCGAAATGCGATAACATGGCGGTAGCGAAATTGCACTATTCTGCCTACAGAGCTAAACACAACTTGTATCGCAATGTTACCGCAGTTCGCTGCGACGGTCTCGGAAACGTTCACGACTTACGACCGATAGGTGATAGGTATATGGAGGTTCATTGAGAGTGCAGATTTCGTCCGAAATTGTAAACGACTTATAAGTCCCAATCTATGTTTAAACAGCTTTCAAGTACAGCCCGAGTATTTCTGCCAACTACAGTTCTTCAATTTCGCGTGATAAAATCTATCTATCTATCCATCTATCATCACGCCTTTTATCCCAAGAGGGGTAGGCAGAGACAATCGAATGCCATTTGCTACGATCCTGACATACCTCTTTTGCTTCTTTTATATTCATCATTCCTTTTATACATACTCGGCGATTGTGTGTACTTTTAATATATCCATCGATCACTATATTTTTTATATGTTCAATACAAGTACACCTAATAATTATTATTTAGACCTTAAACCTCTAAAAGTTGACCATTAGGACAAACAAGTTTACTGATTGTGTGGTCGTGGTATCGACATCATTGTGGTATGTTTATTGACAGAAGTAATCGAACCGAAATTCAATTTAATTTAACGTTTCATAAAAAGGGAGCTACAAACTCGATCAACAACCTTCCTTAATATCGTTTGCAATTTTCTCCCCTCTTTGCACATTTGTTGACATTATTTTTTGGCTTCTTTGAAATGAAAAATTGAACGGAAAAGCGCACGTCGATCATGTAATAAAGTAGGGATCGAGCTAGCTTCATGATTAAATTGAATTTAGAAAACAGTACGAGTAGTAGGTATTATAATATATAATTAATCTATCACGAATAAATATTTCATAAAATAAGATATATGTCAGTTAAAAATTGAAAGTCGATACTTTATAATTAAAAACTTATGTACATAATCCGACAAACCACACTTACAGTATACCTCAACAGGAACTGGCCACTCGTTGGATATAGCCTCACAAAATTCCATCGGCTAAAAGAGCGAGACTTGCCGCTGGGTACCCTGAGACCGATAACACAGTTTCGGGAGCTTTAAGGCAACCCGTGAAAAATAAAAAAAATAATTATCCAAATATAATTATATATCTAGATATTATATAGTATACAGATTTCATACTATAATAAAAACCTAATAATTATTATTATCTTTCTTAAAAACTCTAACAATAATTAAATATTCACTTAATAAAACTTAAAGTTAAATATAGGTAAGTAAATAAATGTTATTTGACAGTGCAAATCCCGCAGGATAAAAATTTCATTTTACATTTAAGCCCGTTATGAAAATGAAAATTTAATTAAAACTTTTTTATCTGTTCAAGTTAGATATTTGTTTTGATACAAATTCGGGATCTAAAATTCATGTCCATATTCAATAGGCCGCAAAGTAATACATTGTAAATATTTATCTTGTTAAATTTTCAAAATACTGGACTTCATATTATTGGAAAAGTTTCTCATCGGTGTTAGAATAACTTGGCGAATTCAGAAATTTATAACACAATTAGATGAAAAAAATATATTTAAAATAAAAGTACGTAAATCAAGTGAGGTTTACCAGTTTGGTCAAAGTTTTTAATAGAATAAATTATGGTTTAGAGACAGAAATATTTTCGTAGTATTTAAAATCGAAATGTACTCGTATTAATCCTAAAAGAAGACTAAAAATATTACTTAACCTCATACAAAAAATTACGAATTCGTCGCTTTCGCTACTGAAACGATGGGACCGTGGAGCTTGGGAACCAAAACTTTTTACATAACTTTAGTTAAGATGCTCGTCGATACTACAGGTAACCCAGGATTTACTGGTGCGTTCTTAAGTTTAGCCATCCAACGGGGGAACGCATCTAGCTTGGGTACTTTGCCGCAGGTCTCTCTGGAGGGATTTTATAATATAGTTTTTTAGATTTTAATTTTATTAGGTAAACTAATGTTTTAGACTTTTATTTGATGATTATATTAAACTTTAACGTTTTTCATATTGTTATGTGTAAATAATAAACATCGGAATAGTTGTAAATTCATATTAAATTATAAAATGAAGATATAACTGTAAAATTAAATTTTACTCACCAATAAAATATGTTTCGTCTTTAAAACGTCTATTGATGTATACTTCAAAACTCAAGACAAAAATTCACATTTAAGTAATTAAAAATAAGGGAAACAAAAACTTTAAAGTTAGCATTACAACTAAACTTATGTCACATTTCCAAACATTATTATACACACAAAAATCACACACTGTTTTTTTATTTAATTTATTTTATAAGTTTTTAATTTATTATCTAAAATACAGCAGAGATAACTCTCTGAATGTAACGAGAATCGTCGTAGCAAATAGCGTAGCACTCGTAGCGTGTATACTTCGTAGCGCGTAGCGAGCGACTGAAGCTACGGCAGAATATCACCTCTACTAGGAGAGCTGTGAGCTATTTTAAGATAAAGTAATTTACATAAAGATTACTTAATAGTATGTGACAAGTGTAAGAAAGTCATGTTTTTGAAGAATTAAAGTCATACGAGCATTATAATTTGTATAATAAAATACCATAGTCTAACTAGAAACCTACTTCTACGAATATCTCAACTGTGATGTTAAATTTGGATATTCTGAGTTGTAAAATATTGTAATATTATATAAAGAAATAAATATTAACACTTTTTATTCCTCGTTTATTGTACTACGTAGATTGCAAAGTAAAATAATTATTTAATGATCTATTTAAAATATTATATCTCTACAAATAATCCTGTAATGTAATACCAAATACATTAAAAATAACTAAATTACAAATATAATATAAAATTTATTCTTTTTATTCCTATTAACATATTTTTATTTATTAATCATAATTTATATATGTTTATTATTTCAATCACGCCGCATATATCTGCAGCTACTTTGATCGAATACTAGAAAAAGAGGCTCTAAACACATATCTAATAAAAAAGGGGGAAAGGCGATGTGAATACCAATAATATTTGTAACTTTGTGTTTTAAATAAAATTAATTTAAGTTAATATTTATATAAATTTTCAAAACAATCCGTTACATATGGAGTTCAGTGATTCCTAAAAAAAGCATGCAGACATATTAGCACTTGTTAGACGACAGTGTATCAGTTGAAGCGCGGACGGCGACTTTGGTGTCCTACGAAGCAAGATAAGTTTTGTGTTTAGTTCAAGTGCGCCATTAACTCTCTAAAATAAATTATTGCTATTATGTTTTATTATAATAAAGTTATGAGAAGATAAGCTAAAATTTATTTCCGTGTATTTTTTTATCAACAAAAGGGCAAACAATCTTTTATCTTTTTTGTGACGGCTACAATATTTATTACAGATTCATCCGGATAAATCACAAACAATGTTTTAAATATTTTATCTTAATTCGGTTAATACTCCATTAAAATTGGAAAATAAAAATATAATAACTTGGATTTTGAATTAGCCGTATCTACTTAGCAATACTACTCTTCTATTTATATAAAAAGAAAAGTCCTGACTCACTGACCCATCAACGTCCAGCCCAAACCCTTGCATCTAGAAAGCTGAAATTTTCCACTGATATTTCGAAATTTAATCCCTAAGGGGAGAAAGGAGGTGGGAAAGTTTGTATAAGGAAAATATTTTTTTAAATCAACTAAGCAAAAGTATTCAGCATTATTGAAAATTCAACAACCTAAGGGGGTGAAATGGGGTGTAAGCCTCTGTATGCAAAATCGTATTATCTGCGTGTATCCGTGTGAAACTTGGTACAAGTAGTTCTCAAAACAAATAATAAAACACGTGTTTTAGGATTTTTATAAACAACGGGGTGTTGAAGTTTGTATAGCAAAAAATATTGTATAGGTTTATTAAATATTGTCTACTTGAAACTTAGCCAGAGAATATAGGAGATGACCTAAAGAAGGATTTTTTTAAGTAGGAGAGGGTATATCTGGGTAACAAATTGTCTATGTATTGCATTTAAAAAAATTTCACGAGGGAGACGGGAATATCAGGAACTAAATACATATATGCATTTTTGAACCTCTAAATGCTACCGATATAGTTATTAGTAATTACGGTAGCTATATTAAAACCATTTATACGGAACCCTAATTTTGCGAGCCCGACTTGCTCTTGGCTGTTTTGGAACGAATTTCCTTATCGCACGTTACACTCGTGTCGAATGAAAGCGAAAAAAGTGTCAGACTTTGACCGTCACGACACTTTTGCCATAGTACGTTACAGCCATGCATGTAGTGCAGTGAAGTTATACCTATTCGTTATATGTTTACAATTTTATCAAACGTTGTTAATTTAGTTCACTCTACCTACTCGTATATAGCAAAAGAAACTTAGTACAGTCTGCTTTTCCATCTACATACCTCAACAGAGCTGGCCACTCGTTAGGTATAGCCTCAAAAAATCATTGGCTAAATGAGGAAGACTTTATCTTCCACTGGGTACCTTGGGGCCGGGAACGGTTCCCGGGAGCTGTAAGGCAACCCGTCAAGAATAAAAAAAAAACATCTCTCTTTTTTCTATATTTACTAGATTGATGCAAAATTTAACGCAAATATCTTAAATAATAACAGTAAATGTCTAAAATCTCATCTTTCAACGAAATTGACGTCAAAATCCACCAAACTCAAGCTAAAGGTCAGGGGTTGTGAAACAAAATAGACTTTCGACATGAAATATTGAATTATGGAAAAAATCTGCACAGACTACATAATAATTACAGTCAGTTTTTGTGGAATAAATAAAATTTATCATCAATCTTGTTGACTTCTATTCATATTATTATTTACATTCTGTTCGTTATATGATGGTCTGATAAAGTATACCTAAATGAAGAAATTTTATTACAGAAATAACTTTCCGGAGCCTATACTAATTTTCATTCGCTATTATCCTTAGAGAGGTGGATTTAAAAAGTAGCCTATGTCTTTCCCTGAGGTTTAAGCTTACTGCGCATCAAATTTCATCAAAATCGGTTCAGTAGTTCAGCCGTGAAAGCGTAACAGACAGACAGAGTTACTTTCCCATTTATAATATTAGTATGGATTATTAAAAAACGTACTCGAGAATGCAATATGTCAGGATCGTAGCAAATGAAAATGCGTGGTATCTGGCTACCTCTCAGAGAAACAGGCGTGACTTTTATGTATATGTATGTATGTACTATTACAAAACCAATTAGTACTCACTGTTGGTCTAGGAAAAAGTTTGCTGCAAGCGTACTTTCACAGAATATGCTAATCCGTTAGAAAAATCTAAAAAATAGAAGAAATACTTAGTGAATTGTCAGTACCTACACGAATTCCTGCCTGGACATTCTCAGATTTAGCATACTCGGGCCGGACAATCCATGGTCTTGTTACGAAAACATGTCGGTCGCGAATCCATAAGATTTCCCCCTACCAAAAATCGCATAAAAATTCAAAATTGAACTTTTCACTTCAAAAATTCTATGGGAAAAGCCAAGCGGAAAGCAAGTCTACCCTATTACACAAATTTGTATTTAAGATAATTTATAGGGAAGGGCATTTATCAAGCAATACTATGTATTCAGTAGTTAGGACGTTATCGCATTGGATCCATCACGAAGTTTGAAACACAGCGCGTGCTCGGGAACTAATCACTGATATTGGGTGACAAAATCTGTCTAAATTCCCAAATTCACCTCGGAATATTATAATACTTTGCAAGATATGTGCTGAGGTAAAACTTTAGTTTCACACAAATATTTTATATCTATAACTAGCGACGCGCACTCGGTTTCTTTTTATTATTATACAAGCTTCTGTCCGCGCTTTCACTCGCCTGGAAATAAATCCAAAAATAAATATAATTTGCCCCGGTATAAAAATTAGTATATGTCATTCTCAAATGCAAATCATGTCGATCCCGTTAAAAACAAAAACAAATCTATCCCACGGGAACCATACATTTTTCCGGCATAAATTTAGTAGCCTATGTGCTATTCCAGACTATAATCTATCTCTGTGCCAAATTTCATCCAGATCCGTTCAGCCGTTCTGGCGTAATTGAGTAACAAACAAACATCTATACAAAGTTTCGCGTTTATTGGTGGGATAAATACCGCAGACTTTTTAAAGATTCTACACAATTCTTTCTTATATCATTTCGTTATATCTCTGATGGATTAGACATATTATGCTATTAAAACTCCTAAACATGATAGCGTCGCCAATATGTTACATTAATAAAAGATATTTAATGGAAAACACATTATGCTTTTTATTTAGAAACATCTATTCACAGAACAAGAAGATAATAAACATCAATAGCACTGAGGCAAAGAATATGTAATATACACCACTTAAGGATACAACATTTCTCCCCATGTTTAATACTCGCAAACTTTACTGGTAAATCAACCAATCTAATAGTGAAAATCAAAACAAAACAAAACAAAATAACATTACTTTTTACGTGACAGACAAACAGACAGCTCCACAATTGCCACCTGTTATGTGGACAAAGTCTCTGTTATACTTTCATACCCTAATAATAAATTTAAGCTTCCCCAGTCTATCACAAAAAATATGGGAGTGGATTATGAAAGAACGAATTACAATAATAAAAATATAACCAACTCTTTTGTAAAAGCCGAGCCGCACCTTAATTTCGTTTATGAAGGACAAACTTTGTGTATTTTCACGAAGAAATGTTTCCTTCCGGACGGTCGAACGAAAACAACAGTTTTGTTTTGTCATTCCATTTACTTATTGATTACGTCACCCACTTCCTCATTTGGGATACTTCTCCTCTTTCATAATTTCTTAGCTTCAATGTAATCTATACCAAAATAAGAAATTCAATACTATTTTTACTTGAAGACGCCTGGACCGATTTGGATTTTTTTTTGTTGTTTTCTTTTTAGGAAAAATTGGTTTAGTAGTTTTTTAGAAATTTTGAAAAAACTGACTTTATAAGTACATTTTTCTTACTATCTCGATGAAATATGTACCCATTTTGACGACTTATTTTTTTAAGGATATAATAATGTTTCGTCATTATCTTACAGACATAATGACGAAAATCGGTTTAGTAGTTTTTCAGAAATTCAGTAATTTGTCTCTGTTTTCTGCTGAAAATTATGTATTAGAGAAAAGCCTTAGCAACGGTTGCTATTAACACGAAGTTGTCAATTTTTGTATCGACGGTGGTCTAACGGCTAAAGGTATGGTATGGTATGGTGCAACTCAGGATGCAAATGGTTCAAATCCCATCCAAAGCAGTATTTTTTATTTTTCTATCAATTTTTTTTATTTGCGTTATTATTTTGTCTCTCAGGGCAGCAAAATCGCTTAAAAGGGAAAAATAAATTTACTTTTAAAAAAAAGTGTACCGACTTCAAAAATTTGCACTGAAAAGTAAGAAATAATAAATATTACGTCGTAGAAATTAGAAATAACTTAGTTCCCAAATTCACAAATCTAGACAAGAGGCTGGTCCTATACCGGCCATAAACGTTTTTGGCCTTTCGGTCGACACGAAAGATGTCACGTCAAATATATGCTCATCCCGCTGTTATGGTTTTAGGAAATAAATTTTTAGGGTTTTTTAACCAAATGTCAAAAACAGAACCCTTATAATTTCGTATATCATATACAAAATTTTATGATTCTGATCAAACTCAGGTACTTATATAATGTGAACTGCAATTATTTTTATCGTTTAGTCTAGAAAAACTAACTTTACTACACATAACAATATAAAAACCTTAAATCTAATCTAAATATTAAAAATAACTAAATAAACCAAGTCCGCGAGTTTCGTCGTAGAATTTGAAGACGGTTGGTGCTAAATTAGGATACAAAATTAAGTAAACATCTAAGAAGAAAAATATCTGTTCAATTTTATATATGTTTGTACTGATGATCGAAGGTTCCTAATGAATTGTTTAGATTAGTGAGTTTGGAAAGTAAGTTGGTTTTAATTTGGCACCAACCATCTTCAAATTCTACGACGAAATATTTATTATTTCTTACTTTTCAGTGCAAATTTTTGAAGTCGGTACACTTTTTTTTAAAAGTTAATTTATTTTTGAGAGACAAAATAATAACGCAACTAAAAAAAAATGGAAAAATAAAAAAAATATACTGCTGTGGATGGGATTTGAACCATTTGCATCCTGAACTGCACCATACCATGCCATACCTTTAGCCGTTAGACCACCGTCGATACAAAAATTGACAACTTCGTGTCAATAGCAACCGTTGCTAAGGCTTTTCTCTGATACATAATTTTCAGCCATAAACAGAGACAAATTACTGAATTTCTGAAAAACTACTGAACCGATTTTCGTTATATGTCTGTGAGATAATGCCGAGAAATTATTATATCCTTAAAAAAATAAGTCGTCAAAATCGGTACATATTTCATTGAGATACTGATAATTGACTTATAAAGTCAGTTTTTTTTAAATTACTGAAAAACTAATGAACCAATTTTTATGACATAAAAATGGACCAATCCGGAAGAATTATCTGTCGATTAAAAAATAAATCATCAAAATCAGTTCATAAACGACATAAAAAGAAATATACGGTCGAATTGAGTAACGTCTTTTTTTTTGAAGTCGTTAAAAAAGAGGCAAAGGCCGTCATGAGGACTGCCGACAGAAGTGAAAACTATATATAAAGTATAATAACGCCATCTAGCGGCCATTTCAGAATGTATCTGTGTCCTGACCGAAGAATTGCCGGCCAGAAATGCGCAGCCAAAAATGCCCGACCCAGGCATGCGTGGAAGCCAGTACACGAATTTCTGTTCGGAAGTTCCTGCGAATCCATCTCTTACCAAAAATCGCTCAACGCGCCGTTAGAAGATTTCACTTCAAAAAATGCAACTCTAAATGTAAAAAACATTTTCAATATTTTATTGTATTTTGTAATCTAACACTTGATTATAAAACAAAAATAAATGCCCAAAATCCACTTTAAGTATTCACTCTCCAGTGAATGCAATCTCAATGGGCCTCTATAGCAAATAAAGTAACGTTACATGTTTTCAATAAGAAAAACCCCTTTTCATTTGTAAAAAGGTGAACAGTGTAACTCCCAAATCTCTCAACGATCTACGGTTTATAACAAAATCCGATAAACCAGATTTAAAGCAAAAAGCTCCCTTTTTACGAAGAAAAGTTTGACACCGCTTTCATTCTTCCTTTTGTGGTACTTTTTACTTGACTTTTATCTGGCACATTGGGGATGTTGTTATTATAATTATTGTTCCATTTATATTCGTTTCCATATTCCATATATATATATTTATTCACAGGGAACCCAGCGGAAATTTTTTTTAGGTATAATTAACTTGATTATGGTGAATTAATATAAGATTTCTTAATTGAATAATAGAGCCAATATACCTATATTTAAAATTAAAAATACTAACACTAAAAAAACCTTAATTAAAAATGTACCGACTTCAAAAACTGTGCACTTAGAAGACGCCTCATAACTTTTGTCCCAAATCACGCATATTTTCAACCGATTCTCGAATTCTATTATTTTCTCGTATTTATCCTTTAGATATTTTCACAAAATTTATGAAAACACTAGCGGACTCGGCAGACGTTGTCCTGCCCAAACGTTGGCTTGCCTGCTATTTACTTTCCTTCGTCCGTGGAAAACAACTACTCCTACCCCTACCTCTACCCCTACCCCTACCCCTACCCCTACCCCTACCCCTACCCCTACCCCTACCCCTACCCCTACCCCTACCCCTACCCCTACCCCTACCCCTACCCCTACCCCTACCCCTACCCCTACCCCTACCCCTACCCTACCCCTACCCCTACCTTTACCACTATCACTACCCCTACCTCTACTCCTACAATTCTACTCCTGCGATTTCCATACAAAATTACCTATTTATTATTTTTTATTTTTCAGCTGAACTTTAAGGTTTTTCCAATTTTGTTTTTCTTCTAAACCACCCCTGTGTTGTAACGAACAAAACAAAAAAAGAATTAGCCAAATCGGTCAAGCCGTTTTCATGTTATGTCGTGACAACGGAAAACGGGTTTCATTTTTATATATATAGATTAACAACAACTTGCTGTTTCAAATAGTTGTTGTCTAGTACTGGAAGAGCATTATGTCCGTTTTGTGTATTTTGCCAAAACCTATTTTTGTATAAACGTTCTTTCTCATGTTTCTGGTACATGAATATTGGTCTATCTTATACTTTATCGATTATTTTTGCAGTTTTTGCATAACAACTTTTTTATTGCGCTAACAAGCTTGCTCATAAAAGTAAGAAATAATTTAATTTTGTCGTAGAATTTTAAGATAGTGCCAAATTAGTAGGTATACAAAATGAGGTAAACATCTACGTATATCATGATCTGTTCAATATTATCTGATCATTGTAGATCCTGTACCCAAGTTATGGTCTAAATTAGTGAAATTGGGAGCCAAGTAGTTTTTAATTTGGCTTTTAAAATTTTAATGATCCATTAGAATTTTAATTCATTCCGAAAGACATTTCTCCAAACCAGGTTTCACTAATACAAATTCAAAGTGAAAGGTGAAATTCTATTAAACTGCTTTTCCGGAAATAAAATCTCATTTCCTATTGCAAAGGAAAAAAATTCTGAAGTATTCCGATTGTGAAAGGACATTGGAGATAGACCATCGCTTTGTGTGGGAATTGTATGGGATGGACGAACTTGACATGAATCTTCGAACTTGATATCGTCTCTTAAAGCCAAAAAAAATACTTCATCAGAATTAATGTTTGATACGCCATTATGAAGATTATTTTCCCCTCTAATGACGAAAAATAATCGAAGAAATCAAAATTAAATATTTCTTTTAAAATTAGACTAATTTATGTAATTTGTAAAATATGCCATCTGTTGGAGATCACTTGAACTAACGGTTAGAAGTTTTCGCACGGGACATCTAGATATAATAAATTTAAATTGAACAGTTCTAAAAGGCCTTTCTATCTTAATATAGCCACTCGTTAGGTATAGTTTAAAATATGTCCCAGGGTTCCGTGACTTGGAGTACTAAGCTCAGGAGGTGCCATGAACAGCTCCCCCTCCGCCAATTTTCTACTCATTTGACCACAAGATTGACCACATACAAGTTACTTCTTTAGTTTACTTATACCGCCCCCCCCTCCCCCCCCCCCCCCCCCGGTCAAAAGTGCCAGAAAAAATTGGTATTAGATTTTACTTTGAAATTAATGATAGATTGTAGATCGCCTGGAAGTACGTTAAGTACGTTTTGATGAAGTGGGTGGGACTTTCAGGAGTTGATGTTTCTAAATGTGACATGGACAACAAAGTGATCCAGTAAAGCTTTTATTTTTGCATGGAACCCTGAAAATAGACCTTTGTTTCAACTTTTTCCATTCCACAGTTGTTTAAGCATGTAATACGATAAGTAAGAAAGAAATGATGACTTGATATGTATTATAAGAAACCTTTTAACACTAAAAGCCTTTTTCAGAAAGAAAAAGTCTACTTCGTACCAGATACATAAAAACTAATTTTACCAGCAATTCCTTGAGACTTTGGTATGGAATAAGAAGCATGAAAGTAAGATAAATGCAGTGGAAATGCGGTATTTACGTAAAATATGTGATATAAAGCGTATTGAGCGCATCCAGAATGATGTGATTATAGAACAATGCTAAGTGAAAGATGATGTTGTGACTAAAATGAAGAAAAGTAGCTTAAGCAGGTTTAGACACGTTAAAAGAATGAAGGATGAAAGATTGACTGTAAATATTAAAAGTAAAATCGCCGAGCATGTATGATATTGTAACGAATAGGTACTTAAATCGCACAAATAAATACCTAAACACATCAAGGTCGATAGACGTCTCTAGAAACATCCAGAGAGAATCAAAGTACAAACGAAAATGGACCGTATGTGCCTAGCCATAGGTACCAAAATCGGGCGCGGTCTGTGTGTAGGTATTTGGCGCCGAGTCGCATCGAGCCGCGTCTACAACTCTGTACAACAATCTCGGCGTTTCTCGAATGTTCGGTGGGCAATATAAACAGAGGATCATTGCCGCAAGGGACACAGTGCGAATCAGAGCGATCAAAGCGAAACAGTGAAGTGGAATTTAGTGCGACTAAGTGTTATTTTAGTGTTTTCATTTATGTAACTGTATTTTTGTGGTGTTGAAGTAAAGTTTGTTTATTTAATCGGTATTTTAAATCTCTTCGAACCCCAGCTCGTAACAAATTGGTGTCAGGAGTGTGGGATTCAAAAATGCCGATTACACCACGTGACTCGTCGTCATCACGGCGACCCAAAACACGACAAACTACTGCTGGACATCACGGCGAGGAGGTCGACGAGGCTGCTGCTGCTGGAGCCGCTGCTGGTGCTGCTGGGAATACTGCTGGTGGTGCCGGAGCTGCTGCTGGAGCCGCTGCTGCTGCTGCTGGGACTGCTGCTGTTGGTGCTGGAGCTGCTGCTGGAGTTGATACGGGTGCTGCGGGTTCTGCGGGTGCTCCCCAGGCATTCGATATGGGGATGCTGGTTCGGCTGATGGAGGAGCAGGCCCGACGACAGGAGGAGCAGACTCGGCAGCTATTGGAGGAGCAGGCCCGACGTCAGGAGGAGCAGGCCAGACGACAAGAGGAGGAGGCCAGACTTCGGGAGGAGCAGACTTGCCAGCTGTTGAAGGAGCAGTCTGCTAGCCTTAAGGAGCTGCTTTCAGAATCACTGGGAAAGGTGACTATGGAGGTGAAGCAGCTACAGAGGGTTACAGACATGCACGAGGAGAGAATCGAAGACCTCGACATCCGTTACGAAGACCTCCAACAGCATAGCAAGGAAATACAGACTAGGATGAGCAGAGAACTGGATGCAAGACTTAACGACCGCTACGGAGAGTTGGACAGCCGATGCGAGGGGCTCCAGAATGAAGTAAGGAAACTGAAGCGGTCAGCTCCTGTTTCTGGAGGCGCCGTCGTCTCTGGCCCCCGAGTCAAGGTGCCGCCGTACGACGGGACTACGTCCTGGACAGCGTACAAATTGCAGTTCCAAACGGTCGCCTCTGCCAACGGCTGGACAGACGAGCAATCTCTGACCGCCTGTCTGTTTTGGAAGCCTCTCCAGACAGCTGCACCACGTACGGGAACCTGATCGAGGCAATGGACTCCAGGTACGGCGACAAACACCTGGAGCACGTCTACCGAGCGCAGCTGAGGGACAGGACGCAACATGCTGGTGAGAATCTGCAACAATGGGCTCTGGAGATCGAGAAGATCGTGAGGAAGGCGTACCCATCTGCCGGACAAGAGTTCATTGCTGCGAACCTCGTTCAAGCATTCATCGACGGCATCCGCAGCATGGAGGTCAGAGCTGCAGTTCGACTGGGCCACCACACCGCCCTGAAAGATGCACTCGCCCATGCTCTAGAGGTGGAAGCCGTGAGACAGGAGCCTCGTTCTCAGCGATTGCGACAAGTGGCGGAGGAGGCTACTCCAACAACGACACCTGTAGCAGAGAGGCGTAGCTACTTACCCCGCTGCTTCTACTGCCACAAGCTGGGGCACCTTAAAGCAAGCTGCCCGGCGCTTAAACGACAAGGCACGGATCAACGAGTGCCGAAACGGGACGTCGAAGCTGATGTCCGTGCCGTAACTACGGAGCTTCCGGGAAACGAGTAACAGCCAGAGCCGCGGGGCGGGTACTGGCTGATCGTGACATAGCCCCAAAAGTTACCATCCGACAAGTTTTCGACGGGAACAATCTGGTGATCGCAGGCGAGGTCAACGGGACGCCATGTGAGATGACGATCGACACAGGAGCAACGCGTACGGTTGTGAGACCTCAGTTGTTGGGACGATCTACGAGCAGAACCAGAGGTCCATCTTCCCATCTGAAACTCTTCACGGCAACCGGTCAGCCAATACCCGCATACGACGAGCTGCCGGTGACACTCAAGGTGGGTGACGGGGAGTATCCACACATCGTCATCGTGGCCGACATTATAGACGACTGCATTCTCGGACTCGACTTTATGAAGCGGTTCCAGTTTGGCATCGACTTGCGCAACGGTGTACTGCAGTGCGGCCAGGAACAGGTATTTTTGAAAGGTGGTTATGCTGGCTATGTGCGCTGTGCCAAGGGCGTCAAACTGAACCCATATTCGGAGACGCTTGTCGATGTGGAGTTACCAACTAATGGGGACCCCTCCAATACGAGGTGCTCTATCATCGACCACCTGGAACGTTCTAAACATAAAGGCTGGTTACTCACTCCAACTTTAGTAAACAGCCAGAGTGGACGAGCTGTAGTAAGGGTGACCAACTTCAATGGCGCTCCTGTCACTCTCAATAAGGATCAAGTCGTGGCGAAGTGCGACGAGGCGAATTGGATGCGGAGCTGCACCCAGGGGAAGCTGTCGGCGATGAAAAATAACAGTGCAAACCCCTTGGAACTCGTCGACATTTCGAAGAAGGACTTGTCAATCTCCGAGTACAAACGAGCGAAGGAGATGCTCACTCGTTACATTGACATCTTTAGTGATAGAGATGGGCATCTCGGCAGGACGTCATTGGTGAAACACACCATCAACACAGGCAACGAGTTACCTATACGTCAACGTGCTCGACGAATCCCGGTAGGAAGAGAAGCCGAAGTACAGTGCATGCTGGAAGACATGAAGAAGGCTAATGTCATCGAACCTTCTTTGAGCCCATGGTGTTCTCCGGTTGTGCTAGTTAAGAAGAAGGATGGCAGCACTCGCTTCTGTGTGGATTATCGTCGACTGAACGACGTAACCAGAAAGGACAGCTACCCTCTACCCCGGATTGACGACACCTTGGACAAGTTGAGTGGGAACCAGTGGTTCTCAACACTGGATTTGAAGAGTGGATACTGGCAAGTGGAGATCGATCCCAAGGACAAGGAAAAGACTGCTTTCTCGACCGGAAATGGACTGTGGCAGTTCAACGTCATGCCTTTCGGGTTATGCAATGCTCCCGCTACGTTCGAAAGGCTGATGGAAGTTGTGCTTGCGGATCTCGTTGGAAAAGCTTGCCTAGTCTTCCTGGATGACGTCATCATCATGGGACGCGACTTCAACGAGCACCTGGGGAATTTAGAAAGAGTGTTTGCCAAGTTGAAGCTCGCGAACCTGAAATTGCATGCCAAGAAGTGTAGCTTCTTCAAGAAACGTGTAAATTACCTCGGGCATGTAATTACAAAGGATGGCGTAGAAACCGACCCTGTAAAGACAGTAGCTGTACGAGAATGGCCCACCCCACGGAACAAAACAGATGTTCGGGCGTTTCTTGGTCTGTGCTCATACTACCGCCGCTTCGTATACGACTTCGCGGGAGTAGCCAAGCCCCTACATCGACTGACGGAGGACAAACGTTCGTTTCAGTGGACTGAGGACTGTGAGAAGTCGTTCCAGGAACTGAAACAACGACTGTGTGAAACACCTGTATTGGGCTACCCGGACCAAGTCGGCGAGTTTGTGGTGGACACAGACGCAAGCAACATCGCCATTGGAGGTGTGCTGTCACAACGGAAGGGGGACAAGGAAGTTGTGATAGCGTATTTCAGCAAGGCTCTGTCGAAACCAGAAAGGAACTACTGTGTAACCAGACGCGAACTTCTGGCCGTAGTGAAGACAGTACGACACTTCAACAAGTATCTCATCGGAAGGAAGTTCAAGCTACGGACAAACCATGCGGCGTTGAAATGGTTACTTCAATTCAAGGATCCTGAAGGACAAGTCGCTCGGTGGATCGAGCAGTTACAAGAATTCGATTTCACGATCGAACATCGACGAGGACGGATGCATGGCAACGCTGACGCACTGTCACGCAGGCCGTGCCCTGAAGATTGTAAACAGTGCTCGAGGCGTGAAATCGGTGATTCTGTCATCAAAGTGATTACGACTAACAACCTTAGTGACGAATGGGCGAACGAGAGGACGAGAGACGATCAACTCAAGGATAACAACTTGGCGCCGATAATGGAATGGAAGACGCAGAATGTTCCAAGGCCCGGCTGGAATGTTGTATCAGCAATGAGTTCCACCACGAAAAGCTACTGGGCTCAATGGGAAAGTCTAGTGCTGCACAACGGGTTGCTGTACCGCAAGTGGGAGTCGCCAAGTGGACAGGAGACATTGATGCAGCTGGTCGTGCCTAGGTCAAAGGTGCGCGCAGTGCTTGAGTCTGTGCACGATGGATCCTCGGGAGGACATCTGGGCATGAATCGAACCCTGGCGAAAATCAGGAAACGATTTTATTGGGTTCATTGCCGGCAAGATGTCGAGGATTGGTGTCGCAAGTGCACAGTATGTGCGGCCGTGAAGGGACCTACGACACGTACGAGGGGACGTATGCAGCTGTACAATGTTGGCGCTCCATGGGAACGAATTGCGGTGGACGTTGCTGGACCGTTCCCGGTCACTGAAGACGGGAACAAGTACTTCATGGTCGTGATGGACTACTTCACGAAGTGGCCGGAGGTCTTCGCAATTCCCAACCAGGAAGCGACAACAGTGGCGACTAAGTTGGTCAACGAAGTATTCTGCAGGTTCGGGCTACCAATGGAGATACACTCTGATCAAGGGCGTAACTTTGAGTCGCAGTTGTTCCAGGAAGTATGCCGTCTCCTGGGAATAAATAAAACGAGGACTACGGCGTATCATCCACAGTCCGACGGAATGGTTGAAAGGTTCAACCGCACTTTGGAGACTCATTTGGCGAAACTGGTTGAGGATCACCAGAGGGACTGGGACCGATATATTCCCTTGTTCTTGCTCTCATATCGATCCGCAGAGCATGAAAGCATAAAGGTGACTCCTGCTTATGCCAACTTTGGGAGAGAACTCCGACTACCAGTTGATCTCCTGACCGGCGGACCTCCGGATGCGCCGCAACCTGTAAGTGACTACGTATCGAACCTGAAAAATAAGATGTGCGACATACATGACCAGATTCGTCAGAGCAGTCTTGTGGCCAGTACAAAGATGAAGACCAGGTACGATAGGAACTTCAATAGTAACGGTTTTGACGAGGGATCGTTGGTGTGGCTGCACAACCCGAAACGCCGAAAAGGGAAATCTCCCAAGCTGCAGAACCGCTGGGAAGGTCCGTATAAGGTCATCACGAGGATCAATGACGTCACCTATCGGATCCAACGATGCCCGCGTGGACAGTTAAAGGTTGTCCATATTGATCGACTGGCTCCTTACAAAGGCTCGAATATTGCTCGGGACGAGCAAGTCTAAGCGGGGGGCAGTGTAACGAATAGGTACTTAAATCGCACAAATAAATACCTAAACACATCAAGGTCGATAGACGTCTCTAGAAACATCCAGAGAGAATCAAAGTACAAACGAAAATGGACCGTATGTGCCTAGCCATAGGTACCAAAATCGGGCGCGGTCTGTGTGTAGGTATTTGGCGCCGAGTCGCATCGAGCCGCGTCTACAACTCTGTACAACAATCTCGGCGTTTCTCGAATGTTCGGTGGGCAATATAAACAGAGGATCATTGCCGCAAGGGACACAGTGCGAATCAGAGCGATCAAAGCGAAACAGTGAAGTGGAATTTAGTGCGACTAAGTGTTATTTTAGTGTTTTCATTTATGTAACTGTATTTTTGTGGTGTTGAAGTAAAGTTTGTTTATTTAATCGGTATTTTAAATCTCTTCGAACCCCAGCTCGTAACAATATTTATAATGAATATAATAGAAACGAAAGGGGTGTGTCAGGATCGTAGCAAATGGCATTACGCCTACCCCATAGATGTAGTAAGCTGGCGCTCTATCTAGATTGGTAATGTCGCGATTAGAACGAGACCAAAAATTAATACATCAGTGTGCGTGACAAATGTGTAATTCTGTGGATTTTTCATCTTAGATGACCTACATCCAGGCACTGCACCATGCACTGCAATAACCATAATAAATCACCTCTATTTAATTATACTTTAAAACCATTGATTTAATTATACTTTAAAACCATTGATATATTTAATTATACTTTAAAACCATTGATATAAAAAAAATAAAGATATGTGACTAACGCACTACGAGTGGGACTCTCGAACTGAGTCATAATACCCTACCTGATCTCACAACGTAGTCGCCCGTGCTCGCTCTCACTCGTGTCACACGCATGTTTCTGTCTCTTTCTTAGCTTGGCCCATTTCTCAAATTCGTTTTGTAGGAAGGTCACGCATCTTTTTTTTATATCAATGTTTAAAACAGTATATTTTACAAAAAATAAGCGATATTACTAATGACGCTAGGTTGTTACAGTATTAAAAAAGACGGTCTCGTCTATCTGTCTCGCTTTAACATACGCGATATATGTGCTTTCTCTTTTGTACTGCCAATATAGTAGAGCACCTGAGCCCCTATACTAAATCTATCGCATACCCCTCTTGGGATCAAAGGCGTGATGATAGATAGAATAACAAAAGATGTGACACATCTAGGTCCATTAAGTGCAGCAACGGGCTTGCCACCTGTTCTGTTCAATATGGACAACTGGCAAAAAGTGGACACTGTTATTAGTGTCTCTGGCTACACCGCAAGGTATAACAGCCGTGAAGGTGTGTGTGTTTTGTTGTTTGTTTGCTCGCCATTTGGCTCCGGAACCCTAAAAAGAACCCTTGGAGAGGCTATATTATTCAAAGTAGGTTAGAAAGGACATGTATTTATTACAAATTAAGGACAAACAGGAAGCCGTGTTGTACAATTATTACATCTGTTAGTGTGGATTTAGGAGGAACTGATTGTGTAATGAGATGTCCTAGTTTCGTTACCTTTACGTTAAAGGTTATTTTGATAGGTAGGATTAAATTGTATACCTCTGGCTTTCTGCCCCAGCTTTGAGCGGGTAGAAAAGTTATTAAGAGCTCTCTTGATCGCGTAACCAACTAAAAAACGCACGTGTTCCAAAATTTTGCATCTCTTTCACCATTCGCATCTAGGCTACGAGTAAATAGAGAAAGAAAATTTACACAAAACGTACTTCAGCAAATCAAGTATTGTACAAAAAATATTAGAATTAGCAAGTTCTAGTTAATGGATCCTTAAAGTATGTGAAAATATATTTACTCTAAATGTTAAAAAATAATATATTAGTAAATAAAAATTTGCGTGAAATTGATGACTTTCAGGGCTTCATAAAACCTAGGTGGAGTATATATTGACATAGTTTTTACATTGAGTATAGATAATTTCATTTCATTAACTAGAACTTGCTATTTTTAATAAGTTTTGTACAATTTGCTGAAGTCCGTTTTTGTATGGGACAAAAGTTATGAGGCGTCTCCTTAATGAAAAGTTTTACAAATAAACGTTTGTATTTATTTCGATCGTCACAATTTATAAATAAACCAAGAATTTAATTCAATCACAACACAAAATTAATACAAAACACCTTTATAAATAACTAGCATTCCGACCCCAGCTTCGCCCGTGGATATTTACGAACAAAATAAAATATAATCTATACCTACCCCTACCTCTACCCCTACCCTACCCCTACCTCTACCCCTACCTCTACCCCAACCCTACTCCTACCCCCAAGCCTCACCCTTACCCGTACCCCTACCCCTACCCATACCCCTACTTCTACTCCTACCCCCTACCCCTACCCTCTACCACTACCACTACCTCTATATCATCAATAGTTTTCGCAACATACGCGATGTAAGGAATTTCTTAGGTAATTTTTTTACACCTTGGGTTACATTTTTGGAGTTTTAGTAAGGATCCCTAATTTTTTTGAAAATAGAATATAGAGTGTATGTCACTCAGGGTGAATGTAGCTTTCCAATGGTGAAAGAATTTTTTAAATCGGCACAGTAGTTTTTGAGTTTATTCATTACAAACATACACACAAAAATACAAAAATACAAATCTTTCCTCTTTATAATATTAGTATCAGATTAATTATGCAAGAATGGATTTTGAAATGTTTATTTGTGATGGTGGGAAATTATATTCGAGAATGACGTAAATAAGTCAGAAATTAGATTTGTTTCAATGTTAAATAATAAATACAACGTTACATGATTCATATTAGTTTTACCTGTAACTAAGTAACTATGTATATATTTATATGGCTGAAGTGAAAAGAAATGCTGGCAGAGAACGATCTAGGTGTACTTTTATTGAACATATAAAAAATGTATTGATCGATGGAAATATTAAAAGTACACACAATCGCCGAGCATGTATGAAAGATATGATGAATATAAAAGAAGCGGAAGAGGTATGTCAGGATCGTAACAAATGGCATTCGATATGTCTTTGCTTACCCCTCTTGGGATAATTGGTCATAATGATACCTCTTTCATATTCATCATACCATTCATACATGCTCGGCGATACTTTTAATATTGCCATCGATCAATACATTTTTTATATATTCAATAAAAGTACACCTAGGTCGTCCTCTGCCAGCATTTCCTTTCACTTCAGCCATATAAACGTTTTAGTCAATCTTTCATTCTTCATTCTTTCAACGTGTCCAAACCAGCGTAAACTACTTTTCCTCATGCATTTTAGTCACAATATCATCTTTCATTTTTCATTCTTCTCTAATGAGATCGTTCCGGATGCAGTCAATACGCTTTATATTACACATTCTACTTAAAGACGGCATTTCCACTGCATTTATCTTACTTTTATATGCTTCTTATATTAGTGTCGTTAAGATGCAATGAAATAACTTCGCTAAGACAACTCGCTAAATATGAACATTGTTACCTGGTCACACTGCAAAATATAAATGTCGTAATACTACAAACTGTATCTAAACCAATAATTTGATTGATAATGTCAATATTATTATTAGTTTTACCAAAATATTTTGGAACTTTTCGATCTAGCTTAAAGGATTATCGAGTCAATACAAAATTGTTTTAACGTTAGTGTGGGATATTGGAGATTTTTCGCCAATATTTACTGAATAGAAACGTCGGGCGATGTGGACGCAGGGATTATTGACAGAAATTGGCATTTAATAATATAGTCTGGTTCACAAGTTAAAAAACGTGTATATTCTTGCTACGTGTGATAGCTCATTGGATTCGTAATCACCTCTAGAAAAAAGTGCAGAAATTTCTAAAAAATATTCCCGGAACTTAATCTCTATTATTAATACTTTTAATTAAATGTCGAAAATAGGGCTCCGGGCGGTCAGCGCTCTGCCGTTACGCTGTCTCAAAACCGGCCGCTGTAACTAACATTTATATTTTACTCTATAAAATTAAAATTTAAAAAAAAAATGGTATTATCTAGACACTTGAAGGAAAAAAAATATCCACTGATTAAAATGAGCCTATTGTTAATAAACTAATACTTTTGGAGTTCTCGTTTACATTCAATTTCAATTATCAACTTGCGGTATTTTAATTATTATAATCTAGTAATTATGATGGTTAGGTATAGCCTCACAAATACCATCGGCTAAAAAAGGTAAACTTGGTTTTCCGCTGGGTACCCTGAGTCCGATAACACGGTTTAGGGAGCCGTAAGGTAAACCGTGAAGAAGAAAAAAGATCTTTATCTTCTTTAGAATTTATTTAATTTTATATCCTAATAAGTCGTCATCAAATTCAACGCCGAATTATTTGCTTTTCAGTGAACAATATTGGAGGTCGGTATTTTTTTTTAAAAACATCGACTGACAACTTCACACCAAATAATGTGCTGCATTTACGAACATACTTATTGAAAAGCGCACGTCTATTGAAGATCTGCAGTAGACGTGTTTCTCCATTTGCGTTCAACATTGAATGCGCATAGTGCATCCTTCAAATATCTGAAGTCCTGTAAAAGTGCATAACCGATTTTCCTGAAATATTGTCAACAAACGAAAATTAATTGAAAAAACCAATTTTCACCAAAACAAAAATGGGACCAATTCGGAAGAACCTCCTTGAATGATTTGGCGGAGTATAATAGATAAGGTTTTTTTCCAATCAAAAAAACCTGGGATTCAAACCTGGCATTCTGCGTATAATATGCTTAAACCAGTCAGCCAACGACGCACCTAATACATATTTTGATATAATATAAGTTATTTTGTATTACAAAATGAATAATACATACAGTAAATTAATTCTGAAAATACATGTGAAACCCTTTACATAATCCAATTTCACAAATTCGTGAAACAGTACTATTTCAGGAATGTTTTGAAATTTCAGTTAATTACTCTGTGTTCAGTTTATATGACGACTCTACTGAATGTTTTATTCATTGTTTAGACATTTTCTCTTTGTTGATTTTATTGTTTCCTAAGGAAATTAATTACAAATTTTATATTTCATACTAAGTTAAGTATATATAAAAATCATACTAAATTTCGTATGTCATCAGTCATCATTAGACATCGAATAAATTTTTGGTCCTCTTCCCAAAAAAATATAACTCGATTATTTAAATTATATTTACCTTTCGAGTGGTAAATAATATGTTACTATCAAAATTAAATTATCAAAATTGTCCCTAACTTAATGATATTCCAGGATTTCCATTTGGGCTGGAGGCCCCGGGGCTTCGTCTCAAGGTTTTCAGAGCAATAAATAACCCAAGACTCAACTACAAACCCCCATGAATCCGTCCATTATTATGTATGAATACTTAGATATTCCAATCATGGTTCTCTTTGAAAATCAATTCAATTTTAGAAATATATAATTTGATGTGAGACTGACAGAATGTCTGAACTCAAACATTTCGTATATTTACATAATTGATAAACAAGGGCAGAGCAATAACGTAGTAGACATAACAAGAAAAAAATATTATATTGTGGAAGCCTATAAATAAGACCTACTTTCGATAAGTTGTGAAACCTCTACAATTTCATCATGACTTATTTGATAACGCAATTTATTTATTAATATTTCGAAACTAAATAATGTCCCCTAATTAAATAAAAAAAATATTTTGAAGAACTCAACAATATCTAATTTTTTTTACTATCCTCACGAGTTCAGAAAGAGTTTCCCCAATACATTTCATAACCTAATCAAATCAGGTCAATACATTTGTCTTATTGGATATTATTTTTGTCGGTGCAGTTCAGTTCAAGAAACTTTATCATTATCTAAAAGCTCTGAAATTCGGGCTAACGATTTTCGGGCTAACAATTTTCAGTGACTTATTGCTATTTACTTGCTACGGAATCCCTTATGCATTCTTGTAACGTATTTGGCAGGTTTATATTTAAAGATGATTGAAAGTGAAATAAGTGTCTAAAGTATTTTAGGGTTCTGTACCCAAAGGGCGACAACTGAACCCCTATTACTAAGGTTCCGCTGTCCGTCCGTCTGTCCGTCCGTCTGTCCGTCCGGCTGTCACAGGGCTGTTTCTTTTGAACCGAAAAAGGTAGACACTTTTCAAATTTTCACAGAGTGTGTATTAATTACTATAACAATAAATAATAAAAATCGATCCTGTTTGTTGTTGCGCCATACAGAAGCGTTTTGATCTGACCTTAGTGCATACTATTGAGTGTATTTAATGCTGGTTTTTTTCTATTAAAAGGCAAGGCAAAGGCAATTACATGAAACCTACCTGCACAATATATAATTCAAAGAAACAGAGACAGAGGGCCTCCATACCTTTTATACCTTGTGCTATTCAATCTGGTTTTGAAATATTAAAAGATCAAGAAAGATATTACAATGGAGACAAGATTACAATGGAGCTTTAAACATAATGTAGAATCAAAAGCAGATAATAACTAAGTACTTGAAATAATAAATGAAGAATTATCACAAAAGCAAATAAGTATAACTCGTTCTAAATCTAAATAATAATTTATTAAATAATCAATAGGTAAATATAAATTTGACGACCTATAACTTGAAAAAGAAAGTTAATACATACATACCTTCACGCCAGTTTCCCAAAGGGGTAGGCAGAGAGTAGGAAACGCCACTTCTCTCGACCTTTCTATACTTCTCTTGCTTCATCCACATCCATATATCGTTTCATACATGCACGTCTGTTATTTGACCTATTTTAGATATTTGATCAATAAAATAAAATAAATATCAGAAATAGGTCATATAAAAATATTATTAGCAGCGTGCTTTGACTCGTGCTACAAGAAACGCTCATAGACTTTAATGAAAATTACACCAGTAGGTATACAAATTAGGAAAACGAGTCACATACAGTCAAATTTTAGAAAACAACAGAAAAGCTTTTATCCGTGATAAAGGTAAATGTTTCAATGTAAATATATTTACTCAAAAATGCATGTAATGTGGTCATTATTTTGACAACCTTGTTTGAGCAAAGTCGACCTTGCCGTTCTGTTTCAAGGAGCGGCCGGCAAAGTTTTGCTGGTCGCTCTAACAGGCCGGCAAAACATTGCCGGCCGCTATTTTGACGTTTCAACGTTTTAAAAAATCAAATGCAAAAAGATTTTTTTAAAACACAGCTGTTTGTATTTATAGAGATAGGTACAAAAAGATTTTATTCCATATTTGGCTGTATAGTTCCAACTACCATTGCTTAAAAAAAACAAAGAAGTAACAAAAGCGCGGTTCAGCGAAAATTTTATTTTTATTTAGTGACTATTTTGCTAAAAATGAGCTCTCAAAGCGAAAATTCTTCCGATTCAATGTGTTTAATACCGCCAGACATTAAAGATGAAGCTAAATTGGTGGTTGAAAATTTAATACCGCGAAACTCAAAGGAAAAATATAAGCTTGCATATGAAAAAATTGTGCAGTGGAAAATCATTAGGAAATCTAAATCTTTATCAGAAAATGTTTTTCTTGCGTATTTCAATGATCTTTCCAACAAAATGAAGCCTTCGTCTCTCTGGAATACCTATTCAATGTTAAAGTGCATGGTTCTGATAAATTTAATAGACTGTAATTTTCATAATTGTCATTTTAATTCAATTTCTAGTTAATTAATATATATTTTATTTAAATTACTTGCTGGTTTTATTTAGATTAGGTACTTGCATTTTTGAGTAAAGCACTATACAAGCCTTGGCCCACTATGACTGCTTCGCTGGTCACGCTATGATTGCCTCGAGCTAGCCTAGCTACACTCTAGGCCTTCCAGCTTGGCCAGCATTGCAGCCCTTGCTGTCCTCGCTGTAAATCTTAGCTTTATCTTAGCTCGTCCATCAAGTGTTGCACGCTGACCGCGCTGTGTCGACCTGGAGCTGCGCTACCCTGCGCTGTCGGCCATCATCAGCGCGACCAGCAAAGTAGTCATTATAGACCGCGGCAGTAATGTACTATGTAGGCCCAGAATTCGTCCATTCTCGAAAGTGACGTCTCTTGTTGTCTATGTGTAAAGAATTGTAAGGTTTGTTTGTTGTTGAGTTTTAAACTGCCTACCTCAATGAGATTCAGTCGTAACTTTATGAAAGTCTCAATTCGTATTTGTAAAATATAAATCTTCCGATAGTGTAGAGAATATTGAAAATTTTATATCAAAATCGCAATGCAGATGCATCGTACTGAAATAAGCTAGTAGTTTGGAAGATATCCAATTTACAAGAAACATAAACTGAAAAATACATTACGACAAACAAAGGTCTCAAGTGCGTATTGGACCACGCAATATTAGGGACCCGTAGAATATTCTAAATCATTATCACTACAATATTATAAAACAAAGTCCGATGTGGCCGAGTGGTTAAGACGTCTGGTATTAAGGGGCAGATAACACCTATATACGATTATTTAAAGAATGTTTTAGCAAAAACAAGACAATTTCCAAGATTGAAAAAAATATATATTATTCTACAGGATATAATTGATATAATTGTCATTCTGAAAACGCGATTACACAATTTTCGCTCGATAGAAAATAATCCCAAAATGTGGTCTCTGAAAGTTTTCAAAAAAAGAAAACGGCGGTACTAGTGATTTTAGTACTATGACATTTAATTTGTTTTTGTAATATTCAATTACCTATATAATTGTCATTTGCATATTCAAATAAATTGTATAGTTATTTAAAAAATAATGATTATGTCAAATGGCGCTTACGATTTCTACTCTGAGCGGAAACGCTTTAGCTCTTCTTTACTCACACTCGCCTTGTCGGCAGTGACGGCTGAATCGTGATGCTAGACGGTCGCGGCCACTCGATCGCTCAGAAGTTTTTGTATTATTTGTGTATTTTTTGGCTCAAATTTAATTTATTAATGGTAAACTTTATTCATAAATGACATTACCGTAGCGATTAGGCAATATTTTCATAAGGAAGTTGCTATTTGTATACTTTAGTCTAGGAGTCAGCGTTGCTTTTTGTGAGCGTAATTATATTAAATAATTAACTCCAGTATTGGAAATAAGTTAATAAACAGCAAAGTAGGTAGGTAGGTATTACATAGAAAATGCGTACGGGAAACATATTGCAGAAGTCATTGCAAGGCAAATAAAATTATGATATACTAGCTTTTCCCCCGTAGAAAAATTTAAAATGTGCCAGCCCCAAGGACTTCCGAAATATAAATTAGCTCATGTCATTATCTCTGTGCAAATATCACGTCAATCCGTTGCTCCCATGTTGCTCCGTATTGATTTGAATAAAAAGGACAAACAAACACTCTTTCGCGTTTGTAATATTTTATCCACGCACGCTTGATGGAAAACTTATGATAGACTAGCTTTTCGCCCCGGCTTCGCGCGTGGAAGTATTTGAAAAGTGACAAGCCCGAAGGATTTGTGGGATATGTCATTAAAATCAAGTCAATCCGTAGATTAATTAAAAAAAGGACAAATAAACACTATTTTGCATTTGAAACATTACCTAGTAAGGAAGTTAAAATACCTACCCTTTATCCAAGCTTGATGATAAAATTACGATAAACAATGTTACATACGTATTGGTTTTACATAGTAGACCCTCCTACTAGCTATTCACCCCGGCTTCGCCGTGGAAATATTTAAAGAGTGGCAAGCCCGAAGAATTTTTGGGATATAAAGTAGCCCATGTCATTATTTATATCTCCAACTATCTCTGTGCAAAAAATCAAGTCAATCCGTTGCTCCGTATTGATTTGAAAAAACAAACAAACACTCTTTCGCATTTGTAATATTAGTAAGGAAGTTACAATACCTACCTATTATCCAAGCTTGATGATAAAATTACGATATACTAGCTATTCGCCCCGGCTTCGTCGTGGAAATATTTAAAGAGTGGCAAGCCCGAAGAATTTTTGGGATATAAAGTAGCCTATGTCATTATCTATATCTCCAACTATCTCTGTGCAAAAAATCACGTCAATCCCTTGTTCCACAAAACGTGAAAAAAGTAAAAGAAGTAGAATTATAGAACCTCTTCTACATGGTTGGACAACGCCGCAACGCCGCTGGTCAGCCAAAATTTTTAATTCGACATTATACTAGATTTCGACTAATTTTAGGGTTCTGAATTCGAATTTGATATCGATTTCAAAATCCATATATCACGACATCTGTCAATTTCTTAAAATTCGACATTATACTAGATTTCGACAAATTTTAGGGTTCTAAATTCAAATTTGATATCGATTTCAAAATTCGATATGACGACATCTGTCAATTTCTTAAAATTCGACATTATACTAGATTTCGACTAGTTTTAGGGTTCTGAATTAGAATTTGATATCGATTTCAAAATTCAATATGACGACATCTGTCAATTTCTTAAAATTCGACATTATACTAGATTTCGACTAATTTTAGGGTTCTGAATTCGAATTTGATATCGATTTCAAAATTCAATATGACGATATCTGTCAATTTCTTAAAATTCGACATTATACTAGATTTCGACTAATTTTAGGGTTCTAAATTCAAATTTGATATCGATTTCAAAATTCGATATGACGACATCTGTCAATTTCTTAAAATTCGACATTATACTAGATTTCGACTAGTTTTAGGGTTCTGAATTAGAATTTGATATCGATTTCAAAATTCAATATCACGACATCCGTCAATTTCTTAAAATTCGACATTATACTAGATTTCGACAAATTTTAGAGTTCTAGACAGTGTATGTGATTAAACATTTTTTTATTATATCAGGAAGAAACAACAGTTGGACGAAAATACTACGTGTGAAACAACTGAAACGTCAGATTTTTCATTGACAGAGTTAGTTTCTTCGTACGAAAATTGAGAATTAATAGATTTACAACACACTTGTTTTTGGAGTTATTATTTTACACCTGTACTTGTCGTGTAATGTTTATAAAAAATTTGAAATTTTACATATAACTGTAAACTTTATTACAGGTTAAACAATGTGTCACTAGCAGAAACTCAAGAAAATGTTACCCTTCTTTCTAAATCTACCGATGACGTTCCTGACCTTGACGTTATATTATAATAATAATGTAATGTAATTTAATGTATTGTAATTTAAGGTAATGTAGATCCTAGATTCACCAGAAAGCTTCAAATAAGAGAACCGATTGGAGATAAAAATATAGTATTGCAACAGCAAGACCTGAATGTAATTGCAAGACCGACAGTTGACAAAGATTTTCCCTCCAATCAACCTACATGTTCACGATATTTAAGTTTTAACAATTTCTAAATTTGTACATATTTTTATTTTGTTCATCATTTATGTTTGGATTAAAGTACTATTTGAATATTATGTTATGGGTTAAAAATGTGAATACTAACATGTCTATGCAATGTCAAATTTCGACTAAACAAGTTCAAGCCGAAGTGGCTAGGTGGGAGGCACCGCGCTGCTAAACGCTGAGGTCGCCGATTCGAATCCCATACGTTGCGAATTTTATTTTGTTTTGATTTATATTTTTACGATTTGAATAAAATGCAGGTAATTTAAAATATTCATTCACTATGGAATTTTGATGTGAGCAGCACATATTTATATGGAAATTATTGTTATTATAAAGAAAGTCACTATTTTGTGCAATATTAATGTGTTATGAATGTTAGAGGAAACCTTAAAATTCGTCGAAATTTAGTATAATGTCGAATTTAAAAAAATTACAGATGTCCTTTGAAATTAACGTCAAATTTTAAGAAGTTGACAGATGTCGTCATATTGAATTGTGAAATCGATATCAAATTCGAATTCAGAACCCTAAAACTAGTCGAAATCTAATATAACGTCGAATTTAAAGAAATTTACAGATGTCGTTATATTTAATTGTAAAATCGATATCAAATTCGAATTCAGAACCCTAAAATTAGTTGAAATCTAGTATAATGTCGAATTTTACGAAATTGACAGATATCGTCATATTTAATTTTGAATTCGATATCAAATTCAAATTCGAATTCAGAACCCTAAAATTAGTCGAAATGTGTGTGTCGAATTTTAAGAAGTTGTCAGATGTCGTCATATTGAATTGTGAAATCGATATCAAATTCGAATTTAGAACCCTAAAACTAGTCGAAATCTAGTATCATGTCGAATTTAAAGAAAATGACAGATGTCATATTTAATTGTGAAATCGATATCATATTCGAATTCAGAACCCTAAAAATAGTCGAAATCTAGTATAATGTCGAATTTAAAGAAATTGACAGATGTCGTCATATTTAATTGTGAAGTCGATATCAAATTCGAATTCAGAACCCTAAAACTAGTCGAGATCTAGTACAATGTCGAATTTAAAGAAATTTACAGATGTCGTTACATTTAATTGTAAAATCGATATCAAATTCGAATTCAGAACCCTAAAATTAGTCGAAATGTAGTATAATGTCGAATTTAAAGAAATTTACAGATGTCGTCATATTCGATTTTGAAATCGATGTCAAATTCGAATTCACAACCCTAAAATTAGTCGAAATCTGGTATAATGTCGAATTTTACGAAATTGACAGATGTCGTCATATTGAATTGCGAAATCGATATCAAATTCGAATTCAGAGTCCTAAAATTAGTCGAAATCTAGTATAATGTTGAATTTTAATAAAATATCAGAGCTCGCTTGTCACATTTCAAACATTTCCACGAGCAAAGCCGGGGCAAAAAGCATCATTTTATCATCAAGCGTGTAAATAGGTAGTTATTCCTACTTCCTTAGGTACTAATATTACAAACGTGAAAGAGTGATTGTTTGTTTGTTGATTTGTCCTTTTTAACGTCAATACGGAGCAACATCTTATAAAATATTTTTTGACAGATTACTAAACGACAACTAATCCCATACAGTATGTATGGTATTAGGAGACAAATAATCACATGCAGTCCTGTGTCAGACGACAATTACTGATCACATACAGTCTAGTATTAGACGCCAGACGGCAACTAAAAGCGTGGTCTCTCTAACTATGATAGTCTCTCGCAGGCTAGGTCGGAAAAAGGGCGTGACTTAAAACATCAAATCGTCAAGGACGCTGACGATTATCAGCCCCTTAACTAGGCAAGACCACAGGTTCGATCCCGGATCCCGGCCATGAACCAATGGGTTTTTTGATTAAAAACTTATGTACATAATCCGACAAACCACACTTAGAGAACTGGCCACTCGTTAGGTATAGCATCACAAATACCAACGGCTAAACTAGTGAGACTTGATCTTCTGCTAGGTACCCTGGAACCGTAACACGATTTCGGGAGCTGTAAGGCAACCCGTAAAGAAAGCAGGTTGATTCTCCGGAAAGGTTAACGAGTGTTTAGGAGCTGAGCATTAAAAGTATAAGTAAATCAAGTCGGGGAAAAAGTTAGCCCCAGCGAGTTTTCATGGCGTATGCTGTCTAATCCGTCAGATATAACAAAATGATCTAGAAATTAATTGTGTATAATAAAATAAAATAGAACAAGAAAGTCCATTGCAGTAACTTATTTTTGAAAATTTTCCATAATTTAATTCGAAGTAACTTTGTTCTATCATTCTATGTTATCCTTCAAACATAACACACACCATTACGGCCTTTATACCTTACGGTGTGACCAGTTACACTAGTAAAATTTTTTCGCATATAGTTGAGTTGCCCAGCAGGTGTCAAGTCTGACGCCTCGGTACAAGTTAAACACTCTGGTAATTTCACTAAATCCCTTCCTAAAATTTTCGGTGCGTCGGTGGCCTAACGGACCACGTTGCGATCCCGGCCCATCCGGGTTTTGAATAATTGGAAACTTATGCACATAATCCAACAAACCGCACTTTGAGGCTTTTCCATCTAAATTTACCTCCACAGAACTGGCAACTCGTTAGGTACAGCCTCGCTAATACCATCTGCTAAAAGAAGAGACTTGGTCTTCCGGTGGGACCGGTAACACGGTTTCGGGACCCGTAAAGCGGTAATCCGTAAAGAAGAAAAAAATTATAAATATCAGTCTACGGAACCTTAAAGTCAACAAAGTCGGAGCCATATAACTCACCGATTCGTATCTTTATACGCAATATAAAAATCACTAAAACAAAAATAGTTCTAGTAAAGTACCTTCATTTTTTACTAAAACCTAAAACTTGTAACTTTTACACTCCCAAAGCGAAGAATAATGGCTGAACAGAAGTTCAGTGTGTATTGACTAAATTAAATAAAGCTTTGTGTCTTCCAAATATAATTGAAAAAATTTGGTACATGTCTTTTTATGTCTCATTACACATTTTCAAAAGGTACCAGACTCTACAGAATAAATACAGTGATTTCCGAACAAGTATTAGTAAAAATTGTAAATTAAAAAAAATGGGTGTGTGTATTATGTACGCGCGTTACAAGTTATACTTTTTTGGCATAATACAAATAAGTTTATTTAGCACGCAAATAATAATTGCCTTTTAAAAAAAAGTTTACCGACTTCAAAATCGTGAAATTTTGTCGAAATATCACTCTCGGCAACTTCATACTGTAACTTTTTGTTACATCGTAAATTTTCACTCTCATATATTTTTTTCATAACGGGCCTAAAGAAGTATAACTTCAAAAATATTTTAAATATATAGCTTTCTTTTCGATATAAAACAACTAACATATTCAAATATTTCACCTAACATGGAAATCGAATCTAGGACCGTATTCTGATGGTTCTAAACCAAGTCTGTTGTCGAAAAAGGGAAGTTGATTTATGAAGGAGTGTTGTCAATTTTCCATAAATCCTTGTTAGTGATGTCATGTCAGACGTCTACAGTTTCATTAAATCACTCTGTTGGCAGTTATTTAGGTGCTAATCTTAGTTTCTGTAATATTGAATAATGAATATTGCCGTTGACATATCCCAGTTCAGACTACGCTATGTTTAATGTTACTGCTATACTATGAGTACAGAGTTGGACTTGAACGCAATAAACCATCGATGCAATAAACACAGTAAACCGCGCGGCTTATTTTGTCAATATCTCTTGTTAGTTGTTAGAGAATCAAAAGAAAAGCAAAAAGAATCGATAAAATATATTATAATATAGGCCAAGATTCACATACCAGAAACATGAGAAAGAACGATTTCACAAAAAATAGGCTTGACACCTGATCTGTTTAAAATGGACACCTGGCAAAAATTGGACACTGTTACTGGTTTCTATCATATTGAATGAAAGATTATTTAAGTATTCTTTGATATAAGTAACATAGCAAACTTAATATAAAACAACTATAAAAAATTGTTTTCAACTTTTATAAAGACGTGATTTCGTTAGCACGTACAGTAAATACATCATTTCGTTAAGGGGGTTAGGTTTTTGTGTGAATTCCAGAAAATTAAATATTTAATAAAGTTTTATTTTGTCATATATGAAATACTTGCATTTGAATAATGCTCTGTTTATGTGTATTAAAAAAACATAAAATAATTTCGATTTTTTTTTAAATTATATATTATTATTTTCCTATTTAAAATTTAATCCACTTGCAAAGCAAAATATTTTAAACATATCAATATTTTTGACGATACTAAAAGCCTAGCTGGTTCACTAACTGAATAATTAATCAAAAGAACTATGAAACTAGTTCAAAATTCTCTAAATGCACATAGAAAGAACATTTACTATGCACCGTGCATCACAAAAGGATGCAACGCAACTTCTCTCTACATTGTTTAAACACTGTTGAAAGTTCTAAATAGAAATGTCACTCAAAAGTTAGTTTTCACAATAAGTTCCTACAGTACAAAGAGCAACAAACGGTTACCACAAGTCCATTTACAATACATGAGAATGTGCTGTTTAAAAGTTTACCTTTTGAGGACAACATTTTGAAACAACTTCAAATAAGTTTCAATATTCAGAATTTGGTTTGAAAACGACTGACAGTATCTTGATTAAACTTCTAGAGCTACTTTACAATCTGCTATTTAATTATTATTTTTTGCCTGCATATGGCTATAGTTGGGGATGGCAATCATATGAGATTGAGAGATCAAAATAATACCAAGTTGCAAAGCAGTATATGATTCAAAGGCTTCCTCACTTCAGTCAGCAGTAGTTTGGTAGAACCAGCTTCTTCTTCTTAGTCGCACTCTTGGCAGAGTAGTCATGATTATGAATCACTCTCTAAGTTGCGATTTCCCTCACCTTGCTCCGGTTGGCAGCTTCACGGGGCCATTCATTGATTTAATACTTTTTCACAGATCTAATCAGATCAGTCCATCATCGGCTCGACTTTGTACCACTGATCCTCCATTGAGTCATCATTGAGAATGATATGGCCGAAGAACTTTATATGATGATACACTCTTTCAATGGAGACATTGGTATGATGTGCGGTCCAGCTTATTCTCAAAAGACGCCACATCTCCTACATCTCCAAGGCATCTTTGGTCCTGCATTCAAATCGTCCAAGAAAAGGGATAATCGTACAAAAAAATTGTAAAGACCAGATGCTTCAGCAGTCGAACCTTGGTGTTTCTGGTCTCTCTAAATCTTCCCGATCTCGCCTTCCGACGCTCCTTGGGGAGTGTTCCCATTTACTTTCAGTCGTTGGATTGTTGTGTATTTCCATTTCTATACCATTTTTAGCTCTAAATTAGGCCACCTTTAAAAGTTTGTAATGCGGCCCCTAGATTGAATAAATGGTGATGATATTTACTCAGGAAAACTCTAGAATATTTCTCCTCAACGAATAAACCAAAACAAAAGATGGGAAATTAAACATTGCTTTACTTTGATTAATATCCTGCAGTTTAGAATCAGGCAATGTTAGGTAATAACATTTTCCAAAGATTTATTGTTTTCCTATTGGATCCCGTTTACAAAGTAACCCACTTAAGTTACAGCGTGATAAGAAATTCAGAACAAATGATGTATTCAATCAAGCGTTTCCAATTTCACTTGTTGTTTTATTGTAGGTTTGCCTTGAATATTCACAAAAGTTGAAATGAAGGCAAGGAGATCGATCCCCATAATAGTCTATGTACCAATCGGTTTTCCTCTATACAAATAAATAAATGCGTCGGTGGCGGAGTGGTTAAGACGTCTGGTATAAACTAGGCAGACCACGGGTTCGATCCCGGATACCGGCCATGTACCACGTTTGTACCATGTACGGGTTTTTTGTAATTACAAACTTATAGAGGTACATAATCCGGTAAACCACAATTAGAGGCCTTTTCATCTAAATATACCTCAACAGAACTGGCCACTCGTAAGCTATAGCCTCACAAATACCATCGGCTAAAAGAGGGAGACTTGATCTTCCGCTGGGTACCCTGGGGCCATAACACGGCTTCGGGAGCTGTAAGGCAACTCGTAAAGAAATACTGTACAAAGAAAGGTAATAGTGTACATATTTCACAATTTGTTGTGTTCCTCTGTAGAAAATTTTTGAAAAAAAATTAATCACAGGTTTAAAATATGATTTTTGCATTATCACGATCTATACCTGACTGACAGATAAGGCACAGCCTAAACGGGTGAACCTAGAGATTTAAAATTTTGCAGGAAATCCGCATAAATTCCTCAAACTGAGGCTAAAAACAGTACACTAAAATAGTGTACCCGGTTGTTGTCTTTCTTTATAGAAACACAATATAAGAAAATTAATAAGAACATAGAATAAGTATTTTTATTAATATTATCCTACTATATACTTAGATACGTATATATAGCCTATGCCTACCCTGAAGGTCCATTCTAAATATTGGTGAAAGATTTTTTTTAAATCGGATTACAACTTTCTGAGATTACTTTCTACATCCAAACTGACAATCACATCTCAAAAATTTACACGGGCGATGTTACCCAAAATAATTGTCTCATTAAATTATATTTTACGCATCAGTGCATATTTAATTTTAGACAATCCTTTTCCTTCCAGGAAACATCCAAATTTAATACAACAAGAGTAGGTAGAGGTACCTACCTACAATAATTATATTACACTTATTATTATCACGAGCACATCGCTTGTAAATTTCATACTTGGTTGATACTAGAGCTGGTCGTTATTTTCAAGTTATCTCAAGAAACACTTCATTGCCAGAAGGAAATCCAGTTACTAAAAAACACGTTTCTTATTAACGTACGAACGGTGAACGTAGCTATTGTAATTTTTACTCTTATGCCTTTAACAATGAGTTCAATATTCTACAAAAACTATATCCGAAACGCTTTTAAAAAGAAACTGTTTTGGTTTTCTCTTAAAATGGACCATAACGCTGTATACATTAGACCAGGGGGTCGCGAGCTTGCTTGAGGGGGTACGAGCTGCAATCTCAGGATTCTCATTTCGCCGCGATATATTTTGAGTCAATCAATTAATTTAATTAAGATTTTAAATTTATTAAATGACAAATACTAATTTAATTTATTAGTTATCACCTTGGCTACACTACACTACACTTGGTTTGGGCCCTTTTTCGAAGGGGTACTCAGAAAAATCTAATTGGGAACCACTACATTAGACTGATATTGTACTGACTGACATATTAACGGGGTTTTTAATGTATGAATAATCATTTTTGTTTTTAGATACGATTAAAAGTGTTATTTTAAAGCGTTTTTAGAAACAGTTTCTCGATTTACAAAAGGGTTACGTTTCGTTGTACGAAAAGCACGAAACGACTCAGCTCTAGTTGATACCGTGACAGAAGTTATTGCAAATGCCGTACAATATATTTTATTTACTTAATATTAATATTGAAGGTATTGTATAACTTTTTTATTATAATTATACTCCTCCTCCTTTAAACATGCCATTACTTGTGCCTTTCATTCAAATTTGGTCAGCCGTTAAGGCGTCATTGAGCAACAAACCTAAACTTTCGCATTTATTATTTATTACAAATTACAAAACAATATTAATCCACCATATAAGTAATCAACATGAAGACTTATTATAGCAAATCAAACTCGAAAGACAGAGAAAATGTCGACGAACGTAAAAAATAATAGGGAAAATTCCTTTATAAACATATGAGAGATAATATTTGCTATTATATTAGCTGGCGAAATTTAATTATCTTCGTATTCTGAGATATTATTCACTTTTTCTCCCATTTCTTTTCTCCCAGCATCACACAAAGCGCACGATACTAAACGTATGTCGTATACATTATGCTAGCTTTTTGCCCCGGCTTCGCTCGTGTAATTTTTTTATTGATTTGATTTGAGTAATATTTATCAACCTTCCTCAATAAACGCACGACAGGTAGTTCCTGAGATTAGCGCGTTCAAATATACAAACTCTTCAGATATTATTCTAGTATATTGAAATGAACACAATTTAAAATCATTTAAAATATTAATAAACTCCAGAAATTTCTCGTCACATTTTATCGGTTACAAAGATTGCATATATTCGTCTTGTCATGAGATTATGTCACGCTTTGCTTGTAAGTATCTAACATGTAATTTTTTTCTGTCTGTCTGAATGTCTTGAAAGCCGTTGAATACTTTTTATAAAATGTTCAGAGGGTTTTTAAAGAAGGATTTAGATATCTCTTCTCGACATTTTAAATGATTTCAAAGTAAAGATATTGGGCCTTACCAAGTGTTCAGCTAAACTACGTTTTATCGCTCTCTTACAAATCTGTCATTCAATATGAAAGACTAAGACAGAACTATGTTTAAACTAAACACGGTTTTGTGGTATGTACTAATCTTTAAATGAACCCGTCGAAGCATATTGCTAACATTTTGTATATTTTCTTTTCAAAATTACGTGCCTAAAGATGTATAGTGAATCTTCACCCAAGCCAAAAAGGACCTAGGCTCAGTTAAACTGGGAACAATGTTAACAGAAATAATTTAGCAGCGGCAAAGGCACGCAGTAATCCTACAAAATGCTGGAGGGATTTCATTATTGTTCGTTCGATATTTTGTAAAGGCTGGAAAAGCTCTCGTAAAGTTTGTTTACACGGGCTTGTTCTTACAATGTTTGACTGGTACAAAGATAATACAATCTGCGACATAAATCTGTACGTGAAAGGTAACTTTTGTTTTAACATATTGTCTCTTTTACAATTTAGCTCAGTTTCGTAGGTAGCTAAGTAATAACGATTTACGCGTACTCACCTACTGATATCTAAAAGGTTTAGAAGGTGACATTAAAAAAAATTTGGATGATGAAAAATATATATAACAATTAAAATAAAATAATCGGCCGATACCAAGCTCATCAGCTAAAATTCTGCAAGTAACAACGGCGATGGCAATTCGATAACCGTTCGCAAATTGCCAACAGATAACCCAGTTGGATTTCAGTTGCTTGCAAGTATACATCATTTCTAAAATAAAAATAAATGTCAAAGTCATTAAACACAGGTTTTTTTCTTATGGCATCACGGTTGTAAGATTAGTTGGGTCAAAAAATAAAGTATTATGCAATAATATGTTGTTCGCAACTTTTTGATAGGTTAACAATCATTATGACCATATTTTCTTGAAGTACTATAAAAATTTAAAATTAAAATTCAATTCACAAATTATTTAACGGAGAGGTTATGAAGCGACTTCAAAGATAACCGTTCACAAGCTTCAGACTCTTAAAAATAATTTTTTACTTAAAGATCTAAATCTCAGCGTTTTCCACCTGCACCTTTCTACGATATTAACATAATGACATTTACATTTTTAATGTAACTTGAGTATTTTAATCTACGAGCAGATCACTAAGGATTTTTGTATGAAGGAACTTGATTCCTTTCAAGTTCCTAAGTCATCTGGAAGTAGTCTAGAATTTGATGAGTGATAAAAATATTTTCAGACGTTAATATCTCAAGAATGGCAAGAGGTATATTCATGAAAATGACTTTCTGGACACGCCAAATCGCTACGAACGTCAAATAATCCATAATAATCGTAATGTAGGTACTTACTTGATGTCAAACTACTGAGTGAAATGTAGGTAATAGAAATTATCTATCTTATAGTCCGAGGCACTTCCGTTAGTCGTTTTGACCTTTTCTGTTTTAATAGCTTTCCGTCCGACTTCGTCTGTTTAAAAATTAGCTTCTACAGCTATATTCTAATAAAAAATATTTATATTATTTGTAGATAATTTTTGGGGACTTCCTTTTATACTAATACTAGCGACCTCGCTTCCGCCTTCAAACAATATAGGGTTACAACAACTTGAATACCTGCATAACTACTAGAGATAGATCTAATATGCTACATGCTACGGACATTTTTTTTCCTTTCATCATCATTCATCATTATCATTTTATTTTACACAATTCTTTCATACGCCTGACACTATAAAACTCGCTCTGTTAATAGTCAGCTCCAAAACATGATAGGTCCATGTTTAATACTCGTATACCTATCTTATAGTGAAAACCGCAACAAAATCCGTTCAGTAGTTTTTGCGTGAAAAGGTCACAGACAGACAGACAGACGCGGCCGGGGATTTTGTTTTGACATTTCTAAATGTTTCTGTACAAACATTTTCTTTTGGCTAATGGGAGTAGTAAGCAATCTTTAGAGTTGTGTAATATAAACAACGTAAATTAAGGTTTTCTGCACTTGTCTTGATATAAAGCAAACTTTATATGTCTTATTATTGTTAAATTTTTAAATGTTATTTAAATATGATTTTTGTTCTGTAAATGTAAAATAGGTTAAAAATCTTAAATAATATGTTAAATTATTAATTTAACGTCTTTTAAAAATTTTAAATGACAACTTATTTAATAATTGCCTTTTAAAAAAAGTGTACCGACTTCAATAATTATGCACTGAAAAGTGTGCTTTACGAAAGCAAATGTACAAGTCACTATAAAAAAATACCCAAATCGCTTCAAGTGTGCCTTTAAAATTTGAAGATTGATTTCTCCAGGATCCCATCATCAGATCCTGACCTGATGACCATGGGACCACCTGGGAAGTATACCCTTTCAAACAAAAAACAGGGAACATACATAAACAAACAACATAAAAGATTCCGACGATTTGAGAACCTCCTCCTTCTTTTGAAATTCAGTTTAAAAAGACATGAAAGATTGTTTACTAAATAAGACATGGCTAAAAGAATATATACTTAGTTTTCAAAGTAAAATACTTAAAATAGTAATTACTAAGTTTCGAAAACTTTGCTCTTTCAAGTTGTAAACTTTGTTCCTCAGATCACAATCTTCATTTAATTTCGGGTTAATTTCAACATAATGTGACCTCAACCGTAAATTAAGTTCTGAAATCTTATCATTCACTAGTTAATTATTAACTTAAATCAACATAAGAAAATTGTTAATAGAAAATTCATTATTCGGAGCTTGGGAATTTAGTCTTGTCTAGTCGTAAAAACCGGGCCAGTATTTACGTCTGTTAAATAAGTGACACATCTAGGTCCATTAAGTTCAGCAACAAGCTTGCCACCTGTTCTGTTTTATTGGACAACTGGCAAAAAGTGGACACTGTTACTGGCGTCTCTGGTCACACCGCAAGGTATAAAGGCCGTGAAAATGTGTTTATGTTTCAGCGTGGTCTATTTCCTAAAGAGCAGGCTCAACATGGGCTCTCAGTCATCTTGTATATCTGTCAAAAATATGGCAAATCTAAGTTAATCCTGGAAACGTGAGTTTATTTATACAACATTTCCTCACCATAAAACGATTGTTATTATTTGAAATTGGATTGAGCCATATTTTTATTATTTAGGGTTCTTAAGGGCCGTAGTTTTCGATACGTTGTTATATATATAAATAAACTATTTGCCATATTTTTGACAGGTACAAGATGACCTTGACCACCGCACCGTGATTAATAAGACATATCACAGTCAGAGGGATAATCTTAGCTACCGATTTATCGGCTTACTATTGCACAAGATTAAACACTGGAGACTGGCAGAAATTGTGACTAAAGTCAGCACTTTTGCCATATATCAAAAGAAAAAGAAGAATAAATCTATATGAATAAAATTTAAATGCTGTTCGTTGGTAAGCTCATCACTTGAGAACTACTGGACCAATTTGTGCTAATTTTTATTATTTTCGTAATAGTCTGAATAAGGTTTTTAGGGAAAGAAAACTCAGGAAAAACTGAAAGTGCTTTTTCTATGGGACTTTTGTATGAACTTAAGACTATAATAGGGATGAAAGTTAATGTGGGATTCATGGGCGAAGTCGGAGCGGAAAGCTACTGAATAAATATTGAAGAAACTTTTAGCGATGATAGCAATAAAAAATATTCAGATAACATATTTTTTTCACGTGTCTTATTTCTCAAATTCACTAATCTAAACAATTCTCCTACCTATATCTTATATATATATAGGAACCTACGATCATCAGTACAAACATATATAATATTGAACAGATATCCTTAGATGTTTACTTAATTTTGTATCCTAATTTGGCACCAACCGTCTTCAAATTCTACGACGAAATATTTATTATTTCTTACTTTTCAGTTCAAATTTTTGAAGTCGGTACACTTTTTTTTAAAGTTAATTTATTATTGTATTTTTTTAAATAAAAGTTAATTTTTTTATTCATAATATTAGTTGTTGTTAATATAACGTCTTTTAAGAATTTTAAATGGAAAATGCAAAAAGACATGCAATAAATTGTTATACCAAATAAGACCAAATGACATTGGATTGTCTCTGCCTACCTCTCTTGGGATGAAAGGCGTGATGATAAATAGATAGATAGACCAAATAAGACAAGTAAAAAAACACACTTTACTTATTCCCACTGCGAATACAGACGTAGCTAGGTATCATAATTTGGACAATTTTCGAGGTCACATCAAAATGTGTCTACAAACCAAATGGTTCCCGTAAATGTGTTCACGCATATCAATGAGTAAATTTTAAAACATAAGCCTTTAATGTATTTGCCGACATAAGTAATATTTGATATGTTTGAAAAAATATTGAAGCATTTATAAGATTAATTCGCGTTTTTGGTAAATTGAAGGATTTTTATGCATACATTGCATTAATTACATTAGGGTAGGCAGAGATTAGTAGGTACAAACCCCAGATCTTAAAAGTGCAAACATTTTAATATTCATCTATCTATCATCACGCCTTTCATCCCAAGAGGAGTAGGCAGAGACAATCGAATGCCATTTGTTACGATCCGGACATACCTCTTTCGCTTCTTTTATATTCTTCATACCTTTCACTTTATTCACTGCTGGCCAAGCGCAATACATCATACTCATAGCTATAAACATTAGCATGTCGGTGACGCTAACCTATAAGATTTGTCCCTATCAAAAACCGCTCCACGCGCCTAAAGAATTAAGTTTTCACCTCTCCAGCACGAAAAGGGCGCTTTTGGTGTGAGCGTGAGTAAAAGTGATTCGAATTTCAAACACCACCTTTTGGAATTAATGTTTTATGAGGGTTTGTTAGCTAAAATAAACATATTGTTAAATATTATAACCTATAACACTTTTCTCGCTGGTAGAGGTGAAAACGCACGAGATATTTTGCTCTCATGTGAAACATACAACTTTTTACCTCTACCAGCGATAAAAGTGTTAGTAAGAGAAACAATTATGACAATATTTAACAATTAATATGTTTATTATGGCTAACAAACCCTCATAAAACATTTAAAAAATTAACAATGTTAAAAGTTGAAAGTAAAATTACTGCAATTTTGCAGATTAAAAGTAACAGTTGTGCCTATGAGTTAAATTGAGTTTCTTATAGAAACATCGCCTTGCTCATTTTTTTCTAAATTCCAAATGGTGGTGTTTGAAATTCGAATCACTTTTATTCACGCTCGCACCAAAATCGATTTTTTCCCCCTTTTCGTGCTGGAGAGGTGAAAATAACTATTGCAAAACGTAGCAACGGATCGACATAATTTTGTTCTCAGAAATAGCTAAAGAGTGACAGGCTAGTTTTTATCCCGGAATAATAACACACTTCCCCGGTAAAATGTATTTTTTTTAAACCATTTTTGTACTTGTGCGATGCCGGGCCGCTACATATTTGATCTTTTTTGAAGCAGCGACCACGTAGAAGCTATTTGTAAAGTCTGTGACAAATAGTGGGTCGGGCCAGCTCTTATAATTTAGAATGACAGCAAATTTCCTATTTCGCCTACCCATTTTTAAACCGACGCACGATTAGGTGCCATTCTTTTAAATTGAATCGAGTTTTCAATTGTACGTTTTAAGTTCATGTCTAGAATAGTAAATATTTAATAACGTTAGGTGAATTAGCGGCTAGTTCATGAAGAAAGCTGACTTTTTTTTCACCCAAAGAACAGGGATTCTAATTAAAACTTGTTATTTAGTATGAGCAAGGTGACATCAAAAGTCGCTGAAATAAAGTATTATTTTTTACTGACTGCAGTTTTTGACCTCAGATGTATATTCGCACTGAATAGTATAAAAGCGAGCCTTAGAGTAGCCGCATATGATGTGTAACATCTGACATCTCACCTTGGTAATAAGCAACATTAACATTATATCCTGAAAACATTAACACTTTATACACAACACTGTAGGTTAAGCGCACTCGCGCGTTCTCTTTCTCGTCACACACACGCACACACTGTTGGCTGAAAGTACCAACCTCTCGGAAAATCCGCGTGTTCTCATTGGTCAAATCCTGATCCTGTTACACACTTCCGTCCCTTTTCACTCCCACACATTGCAGGAAAGCGAAAGGAAAGATATTTACACATCAAAAATACGCAATTTTCCGCACCCGTCATGGCCGTCATATTTCTCGCCACAGTTTACTAATTTTGGGATAATTTTCAATATCCTTCCTATCAAGGGATAGGATTATTCTATGTTCTTATTCATTTTTCTTTAATTGTTTTTTTATCAAGAAATACAACAACCGGGTAGGTACACTATTTTAGTGTACCTACTATTTTTAGACTCAGTTTGAAGAATTTATGCAGATTTCTACTACTTATACTTTTGGTATTCTGAGTTTTGGCATAACAAAAAAAAAATCCAAAAGCAAAAATTTATTATTACGTCTTTAATATTGTTAATTTCGGTACAGTACTACACATTTTAAAATTAAAGTAATTAAAAATATTATTTCCTATAAAAACTTTATAGTTTAGTTTAAGACGTATCTGTGTTTTTGACATTTTGTTGTTACACAAATAGAAGTTTGACCTTGCTACGTAATGATTAACGATCCTCACTTATTTCCCAAACTTTCCTTAATTAAGCAAGAAAACTCCTTGGAAATCGAGCCTTTTCATAAACAAAACTGATACTTAATGAAGCACAAAATACACAGGTTTCGTTTCTTCAATCACACAATGTTGTAATAAAATTTACTACTACATATTGTTACATTGCAGTTTTTAAAGCTGGTGCTGCGATATTTTGATCATTAAATTGTTGTACCTATATCCAATCGTTTTAATGATTCTATTCTATTCTATTCTATTTTTTTTATTATGGCTCCATCAGGGTTTTGATGATTCCAGGAATGTCAAATATTATAGATGTCACAGTAACAATATGGCGATTAATCGGTAGCTAAGATGTTCACGTTGACCGTGATATGCCCTGTTAATCACTGACTAATCACAACTAACACAGCGCGGGCGGAATTAAACTGGATTCCCCATCTTGTCACGACGAGACGCGTGCGTTGGTCGCCATGACATGACGTAGAATCCCTGTTTTAATTATATTAATTGTTATTTCCTTGCCTAAAATAGGTTGGAATATATCAAGACATAATTTTGAGAAAAGATTAATTATTAATTTTGTCAAAAATAGATGCTGCCAACGTCGTCGCCCACCTCATTCCTTAACTTATAAATAATATGTCACAAATACCTACATTATTTATTTTAATTTTTTTGTCCCAGTCCAGGTATAACAAGTATTAAGATGGAAAAGCCTTTGAGTTGTACTTAATTATAAAAACTCATTGGTACATGGCCGGGATTGAACCATGGTCCGTCTAGTTAATACCAGACGTCCCAAACACTAGGCCACCGACGCACCTTATTATTTTAAAATAAAATTTATGCATGTTTTGGAGCCAATTCAGGACAAAAACAGGGATATATACGCTGTCATGTACGCTTAGGTAAATCATATCTCACTTAGATTATTAACGAGCAATTCCCAAAAACGGATATAACCATGGAAGAGAAAATACCGATGCCATGAAACGATTTAAGTTTTTTTCGGTCTGGAAATCCATCTGATAGAGTGATTCCGAGATATCCATTTAAGGTGTTCTCTTTCTAAAATATTACCATATACCAACAAGGTGGTTTTATCTTGCTGTATTGCCAGAACAACTGATAAATACTCATATTATGTATTAAACATGGCAGGTGGAATGACTATTGTTGACCATGCAGGCCTTAGAGTATACCCAGCGAAAGACATTGAGCACTACTTTACGATAGTACTGACTTTTTAAACCACTAATAAACAGAGATATTATTTTCAAAGCTGTACGTGCCTCTTGAATTACTAGAAATCAAATTAAGTAATCCTAAAAAGAAAATGTATGCTTATTTCTTTCGATCGGTTTAGCTCTTTACACATAAAATAAAAACGGAAACGCATAAATATCTCAGAGAGATTAAGTTTCCATAAAAAAAAATCCAATCATAGTAAGTAGCTGAATTCATTGTGACATCATCTTTCGGTAACAAAAATCACTTGGAAAAATTGGTAACACCGTTTTTTTTGTTCGAATTTTTCGTATGGAAACGCTATCCCTGAAAGTTATTTGGATACCTGGAAAATGTTGCAACCCCTAATTTGTGATCTGTAGCTTAAGGAAATGAAGTTTGAGACAAAAGATGTTTTTTGTCCGAATAATTCGACCAATCTTAAAATTTTTGAGTTACCAACCCAATGAGGCGTTTCGGGACTTTTTGAACATCCTGTACACTTACGGGTCGATTTTGACTTGTTGGGGACCCAAGTCAGCGACAAGATAATTTGGGGGTCCACGAAATTGATTCAATGACCTAGTAACCAACAAGACGCAATACACCATGCCAAAGAAATGGCAATCTCTAGCTGGGGTTCATATTAATATGATTTTCAACACACTTGCTCGTAAAGTGAGTCTTATTACCTACCTCACTTTTAGACCCACAATTCCATATATTAAACACGCGTGCTTTTTACTTTATATTACAGCACAAGAGTTATAATATAACCCAAGGAAGCTAAATTCGTACAAGATTGCAAATTGTATGTGTGTCCACAAAGCATTCTTAATTTAACCGCATAATACAGTTTTTATTTTTTTAAATACGACTTTGTTTGCTGTTTGGCGAAGTTACCCGTGCTTTATCTAGCGCAACGCGGGAAAAAACAAAACATTTGAGAATTGTACTTTCATTTTCATTAATTGTTTTAATAATTAAATGTTAAAACCACATGAAGTTTGTTTTTACCTCGCAAGTGCGTGTTGAAAAACGTCGTATGAAACGCGTGTGCATTGGTCATTACATACTCAGCTTTCTTATAGCGCTCGCCTCATGGCTCGCGCTGATAATACCGCCTCGTACGTAATGACCAACATAGCACACTTATATCTACTCTTATATCGTAAAGTATCTATTACAAAATCGAATTATACTTCATTATGATATGTTTTATAAACACGCGTCTGTAATATTTTGTTTTTTTTGCGGTTTGCCGCCAATTTGTCGATTAAGAAATTGGGCAATTATTTAAAATACCTATTGCATGGGATTAGATAAAGTAGGTAGTGTAAGAACGGGCACATAACTTGGAATTAAAACACTCGTGGATGCTATTAAAAAAATCCACTTGTGTTTTAATTACCCCTATTATGATCCCGTATCATAAACTACTATTATATATTTTTTCTATGTGTGTATGAAATAAAAGGTTTTTAGTTTTTTATTTACTTCTTTTTATTATTTATTAATAAGTAGAACAGTGTCAGAAAATTTTGAAATCGGCAAGTCGTCTACGGGCTACGATTTAAAACCACGTTAAAGCTTACAAAATAATATTATTACTTTGCCTAAAATTCGAATTTGCAGAATTTTCAGATTTCAACCACTGGCTTCGTTAAACCCTGTTTATTTTTCTTATAAAACGCACTGAGTTTCGTTCCATTTATTAAGTAAATTTATATTTTCTACAACACAGCATATCCAAACAAGTGACATAAATAATCAACTCTCAACATATAAACGTTCTCTGGCAAATTCTTTTACTTTCAGCGGTGGAAATGTTTGAATTGGGTAAATATGTGGGGTGATTGTGGATATTTAGATATTTAGTTTCGTGTATTATTTCTGTTATGTATGTGCCTGTAAGCTGTAACCCCCAGTATCTAAAAGTCTTGTTAATTATAATACAAATTAGGTAGTATTATTAGTTATAATAATAATTTTTCTAACGGCTAGTATTTGCGCAGACATAACCAAGTAGCCAGGATAATTCACCAGGAACTTGCTCTGTTGTATAGTCTTGTGACAACGGAGGTTTCTTACTATAAATATGTGCCACTGCCAGTTCTCTAAAATGGTCATGCTACGCTCTACTGGGATCGATTTGCCATCACTGACAGGACTATTGTTCTTCTTCTTTTTTATTCTGGCTCCACCAATGTTAATCGATGATTTGCCAACGTCAAGTATTACAGCATTTATAGTGTATATGCCCATTGATCGGTATTTAAGATGATCCCGCCAACTGTGATATTAATTACTACTATCACAGCGTGGACGGGATTAAACTGGATTCCCCATCACGTCACGGCGGGACGCGTGCATTAGTCGCCATAGCATGACGTAGACCCCAGGACTATGCTTGATATCGTGCTGATAGACCGATCTGCGCGCGGCCAATAAGTCATTATAGATATTATCATTGCTCATGGCTTCGAATTCGTTAAATCCGAAAATGAAAAATTTTGTATATATTTACTTGGTACATCAGATTATTCATGATATCATGGTGATTCTACAATTATTGATCTAGTAGCCATCATCGTTTAAGCGAAGAGTCTTGATCAACACCTTAAAGAGTCTTTCGCTGAAGGGTCAAATGCAGAATGCAGTTCTTCTTGATACGCCGCCAATCGTGAGGAAGCTGACTCTACAGACCTGACCACAGACCCGTGCTGAGGTATATGAAATGGATTGCTTCGTAAAAACAATACCTCAACAATAATTTTCCGGTTCAAGTGGATTTCAACCAGCTACAAAATCGGTAATAGCCCATTTTCAGAATCAAAGTCGCATCCGACGTTAAATTTTGCCGCGTCTAGTGCGGACAGATAAACAGAGTAGTCAGTAGAACACGCCACATGAACAAAACGTTTCCACTATAGCCGCTCTTTGGAAATTTAATTATATTTACTAGCTTTTGCTCACAGTTTCACATGTTGGAAACAATGATGTCCTTCATATTAAATCATATTTTTCAAATCGTTTTGAGTGAAACCTAAAGCTCTTACACATACAGAAAAAAATACATGTTATAATTAATCATATTTCATATTAATCTGTTAATCGTATAACATGTTTTAAGAAACTTTGCTCGATTGCAAATCTGAAAATAGTCTCCTTTCCAAATTTCTCAGTAGTACATGAAGTATTGTTTATTAAATTAAGTACAAATTTGTATCATCTATTACTAAACTAAGATGTTAATTTAGATTTTCAATAAAGCTACTTCTTTAATTTAAATAAATTATTTTTGATTTGTCACTTAGGACGTTTGTTCCAAGCACCTTCCGTGCGCCTCTTCTCTTTTGTTTCTTGAATAGCGACAGAGAGAGATTAAGCGGAGAGACCAATCGATCACGTAGCGCTAGAGTATCGTATGCAGCTAGGCCACGCCCCTCAAACTATGAGTTTATTTGAATGTATCGTCTTAATTATTTCTCGGACATTTGCAAGCAATGCATCTTATGAAATCACTACATAATTTATAAAACAAAGTCTGTATGTATGTCTGTGACGTAAGCATTAACATTCTAAATTAATGAAGTCGGGAAAAAGTCAGAGATAATAACAAAATGATATAGAATAAAATTAGCTACAAAAAGGTCCGCGGTAGCCTATGTCTATATCTAATAGATAAGAAGTTTAAAGCCAGTATTGTACGCGTGCGAAGCCGGGGGCGGGATCGCTAGTTAAAAATAATGTTATAGGAATGAGAGCCGGAATACCTTAAAAAGTTCAAATCAGTTTAAATTATAACGAATTTTACCTGTATTCTGATGAGCATTCCCTTATAGTCCACCACATTACAGGAACGATTTGTCTACATTGGTTCACAATTTAAGTGAACTTCAAATTGTCAAGCAGTGTACCTGCTCTTCTTCTGAAATTCCATTAATGAGACGTCTCATAACTTTTGTCCCACACAAATTACATGGTTCACGACTTTTTAAATTATGCAATAATTATATATTTAAATAATTTTCGACACAGTAGGTATATATATATTTTAGAAAAATATGAAAATCAGTTACACCTAAGTTTTATGAAGTCTTGAAAGTCATCAATTTCACGCGTATTTTCAACCGTTTTAGCGACTCGAGCCTCTTAATATTTACTAATGTGCCATTTTCTCGTATTTATCCTATAGATAATTTCACATAATTTATGAAAACATTAACTACAACTTGCTACTTCTAATAGTTTTTGTATAATACTCCGTTTTGTGTATTTTAGCAAGACCGTTTTTTTTTCATGTTTCTGGTACGTGAATATTGGCCTATCTTATCTTATCCTTGGTTATTTTATCGATTCTTTTTGCAGTCTCTAACAACTTTTTAAAGAGAAAAGAAGCCGCGCGGTTTACTGAGTTAATTGCGCTAACAAGCTTGTTCTAAAGCTCAGGGACAGAGCAAGAAATTAAATGTATCCATTGTTACCAGTATTTCAGACCATTAGTACTACCTATTTCTTTTAGAGTTTTAGTTTTAAAATACATTTCCTAAGCTCGCCTCAAAGAATCCGTACTCTAGAGGCTAGGTTTATTTCTTGAACAGTAACGTCAGTTGTTTACTAACCGTTGCAAGTGCTCGTACCGGGGCAATAGTGTTTGTCGACATTTTCTGATGCACATACAAACTTATTTTTTAAATCAACATTTGCTTGACTATATTGCTTTAAATTTTTATTTGATTTAATAAAGCGAGGCCATGTTGATGCTTCGTGAGAGTATGGTTATATCTCGGCCATGTCCCAATGGGTTTTTATAATTTAAAACTTATTGTACATAATCCGACAAGGCTTTTCGCTTTAAATATACCTCAACAGAACTGGACATTCGTTATGTATAACCTCACAAATACCATTGACTAAAAAAAGAAGACGGTTTCGGGAGCCGTAAGGCAGCCCGTGAAGAAAAAAACTTAGAGTAGGTATATATTAATCTTTCAAAAATTTTATTTTCCCGGGGAAATGAGATGTTTTGACGGGATAAAAGGATATATGTTACCAACTATGCTGTTCGTTGGTAAGCGCATCAATTGAGTACGGTTGGACCGATGTGGCTATTTTTTTTATGTTCTTAATAGCATGAATAAGGTTTTTAGTGAAATAAAAATTGTAAAATTTACCCGGATAATTGGAATTTTCTATTGAATTTTTCTATGAACTGAAGACTAGGAATTGAAAGTTAATATGGGCTCCACGAGCGAATCCGAGGCGGAAAGCTATTTTATTAATAATATGATATTGCGTTTACTACACACTAACAGTTGCCAGCGACTTCGTACGCGTTGTATTAGAAATACAAGTTTTACACCTTATTTCAACCCCTTAGGGGTTTTTAAAAAAAAAACTTAATGCACCTTCTATAAGGAATACATAATCCCATTTTCACATTGTATATCATTAATGGTTTAGGCTATGCGTTGATTGTTGATTTCGTTTAATTTTATTCATCGACAAGATTGCCACATTGTTTCCAGCCAAAGTGTCTGGCCTCGCCATAAAATTTAAAGGTTATGAAGATACGTTTTATAATTTTATTATACCAGTACGAAGTCGGGGAAGACCACTAGTAAAATACAAAGAAACAATTTACTAAACTGTCATATTTACTTTGCGAATCCCGGAAAAGTTTACATTGTCATCTACAATATATTGTTCGCTCGTACAGTCAGCGACAAAAATAACACCATCTTTCAATTCGAGTAGCTTTTGTGTTCTATTGTACAAGGGAAATAAAATATAGAAACGGTTCTTGAATTTTCTCCGTACCGTATTTATACCACTTCACAGCTGCAGAATTGTGGAAGGGTACAAAATTTTATTTCTTAAAAGAATCCAACAGAGCTCGTTCAGCAAGTATAGACGAGGAGATGGCGGTTTTAGAACGTATCAACTTTTAGGGTTCATTTCATTATTATCTGACAAACCTTTGAATAAAAGTTTATTTTACCAAATGACAAAATTAAGTTAACTTAACTAAGTAACTGAAAATTACGAAAAGATAAAGTTCAAATTAGATGAGAGTCACAAATTGTTAACGACTTTAGAAATTTAATTTTCAAACACATGTCCAAGTAATTTTCACTCAATGGCGACCAAGATAGACTTCATCTTTTTACTAATAAATTATATGGAGGTTCACATAATTAGTTCACATCTGTCTCAATCAGAACCAATAGAGAAATGGCGGAGTTGTAAGCCAATTCTGATTTTTGCGACTCTGGCTTCGGAACCCTAAAAACAATGTTTTCCGTTTAGGTCATGCACTCTTACCTACTTGTTTACTACATAGCTTTGTTTGCTAATATATGAGGCGTGACTCAGCTGTTTTCACGATTTCTTTGCGTTATTGCAAAGTCATCTTATCGAAAAGTTGTCAAAAATATTTTATGACAACATGACGGATCTAAGTTATCTCGCAACTCGTTGCTCGTTGTTCGTGGCTATAGTAAAGTGAAATCTCTTTGATAGTTAATTTATTTGAATTTATTATCACAAAAACAAATTGAATATTGTATGGCGGTACAGTGCACATAATAATTTGAAGTCGATTTTACATTATTTTATTTTACTGACCTCATTTCCATTTGAACACATTAATTTTGTAATCTTCGTATTTATTTATATCTATCTTTTTTTATTATTTGTTTATTCAGGTAAAAAATAAATATTAAAAAAACTAAGTAAGCTTGGTCCTCGCGGAATTGTGGCAAGAATACTGGCTGCATTTCCTGGCTGGATCACGATGCTGATTCGTTAAGCGAGGAAAGAGCCAGCTCTCCTGACCCAGAGGAGATCATCAGTCGTTTTATAAATTTTATTTATTTGTATGAATCGTCTATTATCTTGAATGACAAATGCTTCAACATAAACTAAATAGAGAAACAGTTGTCAATCGTAGCCGGCGGAGGGAAATAGCAAGAGTGATTAGAAGTTATCAAACAATGGGTTTATTTAGGTATCTAGCTCCCGGGCTAAGATAATAGACCCGTCTTTAACAAGAAAATGTTCTAAGCAGAGAATAAAAGTTTCGTCCGTGCTTAATCTAATTATTTTAGTTGTAACCAAGTTTGGTTAGAAAGTTTTTGTTCTCGTATTAATTTATGTTTTGAACCACGTAACAAATAACAGAAAACATTTTGTCTTCGTATGTTTCATTTCACTATTTATTGAAGTTAAACTTCTTTAGGCAGTGTATGTATGTCAGGATCGTAGCAAATGGCATACGATTGTCTCTGCCTACCCCTCTTGGGATAAAAGGCGTGATTATAGATAGACATAAATTTTAAATAAGGTGCCTTTTTTAGGCCCTCATGGCGCGGCGCTCCCAATAACCATGAAAGCTTTAGCTAACTCTTTCTAGATAATAATTGGCAAAGTTGCGCGTACGACTCGCGCATTTAGGCTTCTGTCAGAACCTTCGTTTAAGTTTTCCTGTAAACTATAAGAGAGGGCCTATATTATTCAAAATTTTAAAGTCAGTATTTTCTTTAATATAATTTAAACTGTACATTTTAAAATTATAAAAAAATATATTCAATTTCTTATAACGAGCTCTTTCATTTCACATGATGCACTTGAAATAAATGTATTTTAACTTTTTAATTTTACGCAAAAAATTAACCCCCAAAAGCTCACATCCGTCAAGTTACAAGGAACATAAATATTTTATTTTATAATTTTAAAATGCATCATAGTTATAAAATATACGAAAATTGACCGTCCCTCTCCCCACTTATATCTCCGAAACTAATGTTACTAAAATTTTGAAAAAATAGGGAATATAGTGCCTTTCTTACAGAAAAACCTAAACGAAAAACGGTACGGAATCCATGAGCGCGAGTCGATTTGGCCAATTATTGAATTATTGAATATATTTTATAGGTTCAGATTTTTTTAAGTACAAATACATACATAATATTATATCTCCATGTATGTATATATCTGACTGTGATACATGGAACCATCACCAGCTGATGATACCACGGTAAGGTTTACCTTTGTAAAGAAAAAAAACTAAAATTTACAACGAAGCAGTTTTGTCACTTGATAACGTCCTAATATAACAGTAATAGAATAACAGTTACTTTCAACCACTTGCGAACAGAACTGGCTACTCGTTAGGTATAGCCTCACAAATACCATTGGCTAAAAGAGGAAGATATTGGTCTTCCGCTGGGTACCCTGAGACCGATAACACGAGAGCTGTAATGCAACCCGTGAAGAAAAAAAATGCTAATTTATTTTATTTAGAAGTGGACAAAACCGAGGGCAAAGGTAGTACAATGGTACACAATAACATCAAGGCAATAGCAATACGTGTGCAAGAAATATTCAATCGTATATATAGAAAGGTACAAAAAAAGTTCGAATTTATCAAACTCGTGTGTACAAAAGCACAAATAAAATTGTACTTCCTTACAGAACTTTACAATAACATCCACATGCAACTGATGCCAAAATTCTATTTGGATTTGCTTTGAAGCAACTTCTCTCTTTTTCTTTTTAACAGACTTAAAAAAAAGGAGAATTTGACTTTTTTTTTTTTGTGTGAATGTTACACGATTTTTCCGCAAATTGTTTCGGATTGGTCCCTTTTTTTTTGGTAAAAATTGGTTGAGGAGTTTCGGAAATTTTGAAAAAACTGATTTTTCAGACAACTCGATGATTTCAATGAACAAAAACCAATTTTCTTTCTTCAGAGGGCACGAAAAGCGGCGTCCGCACTTTTTCTCAAAATAACTGTTTTTTTTTCTATCTTCACGGGTTGCTTTACAGGAGCTCCAGGGTACCCAGCGGGAGACCAAGTCTCCCTCGTTTAGCCAATGGTATTTGTGAGGCTATTCCTAGTTCTGTTGAGGTATATTTAGATGGAAAAGCCTCTAAGTGTGGTTTGTCGGATTATGTACATAAGTTTTTAATTAAAAAACCCATTGGTACATGGACGGGATCCGGAATCGAACCCGGGGTCTGCCTAGTACCATAGGGGCCGTGAAGATGTGTTTGTGTATGTTTGAGATGATGCCACCTGCTCTGTTTAATACTGGCTAAATATTAACACTGTTACCTAGTTGTGTGGCTGGCCCACCGCAAGGTATATGGCCGTGATGGTGTGTGTGTACGACTATATCAGTGTCATGGAACAGAATGACAATGCCAGTCAGTGTGGCACCGGTAAGCCGGGTTGACACATTTCAATTTACCTTATACAATAACTTTGACATAATTTCAGTTTCAGAATTGACTATAGGCTTTCGGTTTTGAGCCCATATTGAATTCAAACGCTGTTAGCACAAATGGAGCCGACCACTCGTTTTCTGCATATCATTAAATAGTGTGTCAAGAGTTAATCCATAAAAAACCGACTATAATATAACTGAAAAGTGAAAAACAAGCTCTATAATTTAGATTAAGTTTTGAAATTTATGAAGCACCGTGAAATTAAAAAATAATCTCTATCTAATAGACTCATTTATACTAATATTATAAAAGAGGTAAAGTTTGTGAGGTTGTAGGGGGTAATCTCTGGATCTATGGAACCGATTTTGAAAATTCTTTCACTTATAAAAAAAACTACTTTATCCCCGAGCGCTATAGGCTATATTTTATTTTGTTCAAAAATATCCACGGGCGAAGCCGGGGGCGGAAAGCTAGTATTATATAAAGCGGAAAATTTGAGTTTGATGAAAATAAACTCGAAAACTACTGAACCGATTCTAAAAATATTTCCCTTGTCGATATCCCTGAGTGACATAGGCTGTAATTTATAAGAACTCTGTAACGAAACAACGTGACCCCATCTATGTAGTTTGGGCTCGTTTTATATGTTGTCTTCAAAAGTACTCTTGTTTTTGCATCGTACAAAACTAATAATTTAAAAAAAAATTAAAAAAAAAACAATAAGCTTTTATATTGATTGACAATGAACTAAAGTCCGATTGGAGACACACTTTTATTTGAAAACTTGAAACTGTAAAGGTTAAAATGTAGAAAATTATTATATTACAATCGGAAAAAAAATTTTAGTTCATTACCAATCAATATAAAAACTTGTTTTTAAATATTTTTTTACGTTTATTAAAATTCTATTACAGTTACCTATATATAAAATATTTTATCATTTAGCATATTGGGATTGGGGAAGGGTTTCAAATATATCACAGCAACGGTATTTTGCTTTCTTTGTTCTATTTCCCGCGGGTAAAATCGCAATCTAAGTACATACTAAGTGACAAAAAGAATATAACAGTACTTACTAAATTTACAGTCGAAATGTTATGTTAAAAAGCCTTCTTAGCAATATACCACCTTAAAGTAAATCCTTTTAATGTAAAAATACACATACATTAACATTTATTAATGACAAGACAAAGGGACAAAATAAATATAAAATTTTCACTTAACTTAAGTATGAAAAGCTTTCTTCGAGTTCGATGCAAATTCCTGATTCTTGTAAAAGTTCTGTTTTTAGAAAAGGCTTTTGTAAATTTATTATTTCCTTCTTTCCTTTTGCCACTGGTACTTTCATTTATTTAAATTGCAATTTTTACTACTTGTCTGTTAAAGTTTCACTTTTTAACGTAAAGCTGTTTATTTTTATTGAATTTCATAATTCAAACATATAATTTATGGTATGTAAAGTTAAATAAGGAAGAAATAGTATAACAATTAAAATATAAATATACATTTAAAAACTACTTATAAATAAAACACCCTCTCGAGATCGCTGTCCTGCGGCAGGGTCCCCAAAACACTAGCTGCATTTCCTCTCTGTATCGCCAAATTTATGGTCAAAATGTTCTCAATTCTTGCAAGACTCTATGAGACATATTTTTATCTATAAATAGAAGAGATGAAATTATATTTCAACATTGGAATTTTTAAGAACAGTTTAAACTTGACCATAAGCAATCCATCCCAATTTATTTTTATATAAAAGAAGCTGAAGTCCACAAAGAAAGGATTTTCACGATGTCTTCTCGATAATAGTTTCCCACATTAGCAAATTTTAATTCTATATTCATTTCAGAGAAGTTCTATAACTTTCTTTTTCTTAAATTAACATTATGATTTATGTTTAGTAATTATATTTGTTCAGAAATTAAATTCGACATCGTCTCATTTTTAAGAACACAAAGAATTTTCGTAATAACGTCTACATAATTTTTCTCGTAATTGTAATATCATTGAACGTCTTGAATTGGTAACTGATGAGAATTTTATTAATGTCCCTTTGCTTAATTTAATTTTGTTGAGCACTCTTAATTTTCATATTTTCCTCGTCTCTCTTTTCTCTTTTTGATCATTTTTATTGTTCTAATAAAATTGTTCTCCATGTTTTAAAGTTCCACTTTATTTTATTTTTCTTTATTATACTTTTATTTCATCAATTATTATTTGTTAGGTTTTCTCGTATTATTTAATACCGTACCTACAACAATGTTAAATAAAAGGTCAAATTAATCAAAAAATATGGATGAAAAAGAAAGTTAACACAAAAAACCATGGATTAACACAGGATTTATTAACTAAATTCTATTAGTTGCATAATTTCTAAATGTCTGTGTGTGTTGCCCAGAGTTTCACGGCATATGTCTAGGACGAGGGGGTCAAATATAAACATATACTTCAAATAAATTTACAATAATATAATATTTTTATCTTCTATTCAAGATATTCCATGCGACTAAAACACGAAAATAAAACAACACTAGCCTTTCATGGAAGTTCGGTGTCCAGTTAGGATTTTAAAAAGTATCAAAATAAAGAAAAAAGCGTTTAGTGAAAGTTTTCAATCAGTTTTTAGGTTCAATTCAATTTTCCTCTCTCGTTCGTTTGCAGAAAAACCAGAAAGTGCCGTCCTCTGAGGATTTAAGAGAGTTTTCTCTTTACTAATTCTATTTGCACGAAGTCGATTACTGTTTGCTTCGATTGCGTTTGATTTTATGGCGGCCTTTAGATACGGCTGTGATTATCTTTTTATTTTAACGTTTATATTATTTATAGAAGAGCTGACTTAAGTTTACAACCTGTTATTATAAGAGATGGAAATTTATGAGCGACTTACTTAAAACTACTGGAAGTAAAAAGAATCTCAGTATAAGAACAAGCGCTGAAACCAGTTAATGTTTTTATATATACTTGAAGTATCCAAATAATTTAAACACTAAATCCTTCATCTTTAAAATTTACCAGAACCAACACTGTAAGATTTATTTGGGAGTATTCCTACTGAAGGAAACATTAAACCAGTATAATTTATACACAAAATCTAGGGACATTTAATTAATCATTCAATAAAACGTTGATTTGCAAATTATTTCTCCGCGAAAACAATTATTGAAGACATGGCGTGAGAAGATCTTTAATCACTAACGATTTAGCTGGCCCAAATTTCTTATTCATTATTATCATTCTTCAATACGTAAAATATCGACAAAGGCAGAAATATAAATATTTTTAGACATTGATTTTCTTACATTTCATGGAAAATATATGACATTACTTTGGCAATGTTAATTTAATGTTAAAAGTACACACAATCGCCGAGCATGTATGAAAGGTATGATGAATAATATTAAAGAAGCGAAAGAGATGATATATCAGGAATCGATTGTCTCTGCCTACCTTTCTTGGGATAAAAGGCGTGATGATATATAGATTTAAGTAATAAATTCACGGAAGGTTAACTGATTCGTTATTAATGCCTGAAAGAGTATTACTTACATAATTTTCCTATTAGGATTTGTAGCATTTTTCCCTATAATGAAGGTTCACTGTAATTACGTATAAGAACGTAAGTGGACGCTTTTTCAGAGTTGCATAAATTTCCCTTCATTCAAAATAACGTTTGAGTAATTGAGATTGAATTTGAAAAGGGTACTTTGGTTACCATTAAAAACGGACGAATTTTCAAAGAAATTTGTAACAGTATTATTTCCAATTGAATATTGTAAACTTAGCACAAAATCTTTATGATTTTGTTATATTATGTTATTATGTAACGAAAAACGATGTCAACACGGAATGTGAATTACTGAGGTGGATTATAAAAAAATATTTTTACGCGACGAAGGCACCTTTTCTCATGCAAGTCTGCCTAGATGATATAGATTGATAAGGGGACGTGACCTTGTACACAGAAGAATGTATACCAAATTTCCCGAGCGCTATATTGGATACCAAAGACTAACTTTTATATAGGACAAAATACTATTTTCTATTATTTTTTTATAGTAAGTAATCAATTTGTTGATGGAGAGAGGAAAAAATAATAATTTTCCTTAACAAACTAATTCTTAAACTTTGGATAAATCTAACAATACTGACGTAATGGGAAATCGAACAAATAATTAGATAAATTTAAAGCAGAAATTAATTACAATAGATTATAGATAGAGCTGAGCGTCTTTAAAAAATGCATTTACTAAAAAACCTAAACTTTGTAAATGATATAATGAAAGAAGTGGACTGTGGAACGTATATTCGTAGCAATAATTTACAAGTATTTAATTTTAGAATTTTAACTGTACATAACTGTACATTATACCTTATTGTTAAATTTATTTCTTACAAATTACAAATAATCTTAAAAATCTTATCTTTAAGTAATGTTAAATATTTTGAAATATGTATAATGTACAAATTTTATAATGTATAATTAATCTGTACGGGTGAAGGCCTCCTCTAAAGATATCCATGTGTCTTTATCTTGAGCTAATTGAGTCCATTGCGGTCCAGCTGTTTTCTTAATTCATCTTCCCAGCGTGTCAATGGGCCTGCCCTAGGCCACTGTACATACCTACCTATATATATGCCTGAAAATAGGGTATTTGTCTCCACTCTTTATACTTGTACAATAAATACAACTGTCATATTATCCGATAAAGTATTAACTTCTTCTTTCGATTTAATAGATAAACAGACTTAGCATTGAGTTAGACTGGATCCCTTTGTTCTCTTTGCTCGTAGTTTACCCTGGGACCAGTAATATGAGCTTTATGGTAGGTGCGTAGAGTTCAATTTAGTGGTACCGCTTACTAAATTCCGTCACCAACATTTTTGCAGGTAAATATAACGTCGGTTTTCTTCAAGATCAAAGCAGTGCGACATCTATTACGTAGTAATTATTATTTAATCTATGTTTGCGGTTGCAGCTCCGCTCCTTTGTGTCGTAGCCATTATATATACATATAATTACCTACCTCAAGAATTGGGTTATCAAATGCAAAACGATTTTTTCAAATCTGACTCCAGAGATTAGCGCGTTCAAACAAACAAACTCTTCAGCTTTGTATATTAATTATTATATTTTAAAATGAAATAAGTGTCGTGTCTGTTGAATTAGTCTTTGGTCCGATGGAATTTCGATAAGTGACTCGAAGCGCGCCCGACGTGCTAGGGGGAGCCTGTCGTGACATTATGGGAGACTTAGCAGACGTAGAACCTAACATTTACATTTTCACGGTTATTACATGATAGAAAGGTAGTCACGGTTAGTAGGGAGATCACGGTTCGATCCCGGCCATGTACCAAAGATTTTTTTTTATTTAAAGTACATAATCCGACAAGCCACACTTAAGAGGCTTTTCTATCTAAAGCTCACCAATACCAGCTGCTAAAAGAGGAAGACTTGGTCTTCAGCTTGGTACCCTGTGAAGAAAAAAAAGTAGTTTATTTTGATTTATATTTTGTTACGGATTTCTAATAAATGCGAAATTTCAGAAACTAGAAACTACTTAGCTGCAAATTTCACTAATCTAAGTACCTACTTTACATGTTGAAATGATTATTTTCTTCGATATTTATTTGCCACCAAGCGTCTTCGAATTCTACGACGAATATTTTTATTATTTTTTGCTTTTCAGTACACACTTTTTGAAATCAAAATACTTTTTTTTAAGTTTATTAACGCTATTAACATACAAACCAAGGCGCAATCGTGTTTTGCTCTGAATTTCCAACGTCTGTTTCTTCTCCCGATATTCGTATTACAAATGTTTACTGTTTCATTAGGAAATTAGGACAGATCTACAAGTCAGTTAGCGTAATCCCTTGAAATTATAGCTGAATAAAATGCTATCTAATTAAATAATTGTAACCCTGAAACGGCGTGGGTGCAGAGTTGAATTCACTTTTATCCTGGAGTGGGCCCGAAGGGTTTTGGGGTGTGTCTTGCACGCTACGCCTATGACGAGGAGGTTCTGGATTCAATACTCACTCGATCCATAAGTAACAGAAAGCAAGACATACCTCTAAAAAAGGAAAGTTAACTTTATTGACCTAAGCGAATAATCCCCTCGACTGATCATCTCTTCTGGTGACAAGAGGGCTGGCTCCTTCCTCGCTCAACGAATCAGCATTGCGACTCAGCGGGGAAAGCAGACAGTATTCTTGCCATTATTCCACGCGGACCTGGTTTATTTAGTTATTTTTAATCTTTAGATTTGATTTCAGGTTTTATATTAATTAAAAAAAAAGCGAATAATATATAATGTCTGTCTGTCTATATTCACTCCGAAACTTCTGAACGGATTTTGTTGCTAATTTCACGATTAGATAGATTGGTTATTCATATCAAGTCAGGGAAAAAGTTAGCGCCAGTGGAAAAAAAATATGTGGAATAAAATTATGTACAAAAAATTTCGAAGTAGCGTAAGAGCATGTATGAAAGGTATGATGAATATAAATGAAGCGAAAGAGGTATGTCAGGATCGTAGCAAATGGCATTCGATTGTCTCCGCTTTGAATAAAAGGCATAATGATAAATAGATTAGATAAATAATCGTATAATTATGTATTGTGTAGGTATTAAAATTATAATGTTGTAAACCGATATCATGCCCGTGCGACAGGGTCAGGTCGCAAGTAGGTATACATAAATATTATAACATCGCATTATACCCATCTCAAACCTGTCGCGTTATATTCTCCCAACCACATAAAATAACAGCCACACACCAAGCAACCATAAAAAAGAAACACTGCCTGTAATAAGGATCGTTTTAAGGTTGAAAACATTTTATTAATGCTGTACTGTGTTGACGACTCTCACGAGTACTCGCCAGTCTTAGCATGGAATTAGCAACTGCTACGGATTGCATAATAACTCCTTTGAAAACGCAACTAAACTCGCAACCGATTCTAAAAATTATTTCACGAATAGATATTCCTGAGTGATATACGCTATATTTTATTTTGTTTCAAAGTAGTCCCCTCTCGCCCGCAGCTTCGTCTAGATCCACGCACTGGTCCGGTATCTCACCGAAAATTTTCGGTCCGGCCAGCCGTATGATCGAGATTGAACACAGACATTAGCGATGTAAATCATACGATCTAACATCACATGCAATTTACTCACTCACCAGACACACAAGATTCGATTAAACAAAGTGTCAAACTATCAGCAGTGTGTGTGTGTGTGTGACAGATCGTTCCGGCCATTGAACAACAAATACAACGATTTGAAAACGGAAGGCGGACCGTTCGTTACAAGAATTGAACGAGTCTGTGGTCGATTTCGGTGGACCGTATATGGCTACGCCCCGGCCATTGGACGAATGAATGGGATGTGATAGTTGTGAATAGTCTTTGATTTTAGCAGTCGGCGGGATCTTCTTTATTATTCTCTTTATTTCACATATTTCTTTAAATTATATTTTTACATATTTAGGTATAAAAAAAAAAAACAAAAATATATAAAAATATAAAAAAAGGATTTATCCCCCCGGAAGCGAGGTTAATACCCAAACTACCGGTGGTTAGGGCTGCAGAGAGAGGAACCTCCTCACAATACGGGCCGTACTGAGGAGTACTGCCTTCTGGATCTGACCCTTGACCCAACTGCCAATCTCAAGTCTCCTAAGGTGACGGTCAAAACTCTTAGCAAAAAGACCATTGACCGTCACAACTATCGGTACAATGATCGCCGATTTCACATTCCACATGTCGACAATCTCGTGAGCCAAGTCAAGATATTTTGATTGTTTATCTTTCTCAGCTTTCACAAGATTGTCGTCATGTGGGATAGTGACATCGATTATCATTGCAAGGCGCGCTGATCGATCTACCAACACAATATCAGGTTTATTGGCAACAATAGTTCTGTCTGTGATGATAGATCGATCCCAGTAGAGCGTGGCATGACCATTTTCAAGAACTGGTTCAGGCACATACATGTAGTACGGTACTTCCGTGACTACAAGGTTGTATCGTAAAGCAAGTTGTTGGTGTATAATCCTGGCTACTTGGTTGTGCCTGTGCAAGTACTCGCCGTTGGCAAGACTAGAACAACCGGAAATAACATGTCTGATTGATTCTCCGGGACGATGGCATGCTCGACAGATGTCAGCCGTGCCGTCCTTAATGATGTATTTCCGGTAGTTATTCGTCTTGACAACTTCGTCCATAATTGCACAGGTAAAACCTTCGGTTTCTCCAAAGAGATCACCGAAGCGTAGCCAGGACACGGAAGTCAAAAGGTCTACATCAGAACCATGAAGAGCCTTGTAGAACCTTCCGTGTAACTCCTTGCTCTGCCATACCTCCTTGCGGTCATTGGTACTCAGTATTACAGGTTTGTGCCAGTTCTCTTTAGCCAAGGATAACGGGGTAAAGCCCTTGTCTACCTTGACCACATCTCCATGCATCACTCCCTCATTGTTGAGAAAATATTCTCTGAGACTGTATACCTCACGATTGTGGAGAGTCTTAGCGTTAAGAAAGCCACGACCTCCACATTTCCGTGGGATGTACAGTCTCATTACAGATGAGCGTGGGTGATGCATACGATATGCGGTCAATAGTGTCCGAACTCGTCTGTCCAGGGCGTCCAGTTCAGTTTGAGTCCACTTGAGTATGCCAAAGGAATACAATAAGACAGGCATGACCCAACCATTAAAGGCACTCACTTTATTTCCGCCTGATAAAAGACTCTTCAGTACTTTTTTCAGGCGGCCATAGAAGCGTTCCTTCAAAGATTGTTTCATGTCTGTCTCATTGATTGCTATTGCCTGTGACATACCCAAATACTTGTAGGTTTCGTTTTCAGAGAGTGAATCAAGTTTTACAGAATCTGTGAGTTGTGTACTCTCAGATTCCGTTATCACTCCTCGCTTTACATGTATGATCGCACATTTGTCCAAACCAAACTCCATACTGATAGATTTACTAAAGTTTTCAGTTATCCTTAGTAAATCTATCAGTTGTGATTTGTTTTGGGCAAATAACTTCAAATCATCCATGTAAAGTAAGTGCGATATAACTTGACTCTCTCTCCGCAAACGGTAGCCTAGCCCTGAAACCCCTAGCAGTGTGCTGAGTGGGTTTAGGGCCAAGCAGAACCACAAGGGACTCAAACTATCGCCTTGGAATATACCCCGTTTAATCCTGATTAGTTCGTCGTCGCCGAAAGCTCTTCGGCATCCTGGATAGATGAGGACTGTTTTCCAGTGCCCCATACATGAGCTCAGGAAGGTGCGTAGAGTTGTATCGATTTTATACAACTCCAGCACCCTCATGAGCCAGGTATGTGGTACAGAGTCATAAGCTTTTTTGTAATCTATCCAGCATGCCGATAGATTCTTTCGGTTACGTCGAACTTGTTGGCTAATGGTCATGTCAATGAGGAGAAGTTCTTTAGTACCACGGGACCCAGCCCTACATCCATTCTAAGAAGCTGACATGATGGAATTAGTGTCTATATGGCTACCAATTTTGATTCTCAAAATGGATGTAAGGAGCTTGTAGATGGTAGGTAAGCATGTTATGGGTCTATAGTTCTTAGGATCCGTGGTACTACCGGACTTATACAGCAGGCGGGTAATGCCTGTAGTCATAAATTCTGGGATCGATCCAAACTCAATTGCGTCTTGGAATTGGGATGCTAAGCGAGCGTGTGAGCTGCGTAACCATTTTAGCCAATAGTTGTGTAGTCCGTCGGGCCCTGGAGACTTCCAATTTGCCATAGGACGGACCGCACAAACTACATCGATGGGGTCAATAATGACAGACCCCATCTCTGGCACAGACTCACAGGCCCGCTTAACATCCTCCATCCAAGCGTCTTCCGTGTGACTGACGGGAGTCGACCAGATGTTTTGCCAGAATGAATTGGTGGTTTCAACATCTGGTAGACTTCCCTCAGTCACAATTTGTTTAGATCGTTCCCAGTCTCTATATACCCGCCTTTGATCACTTTGGAATATGCGATTCAGTATGTATCGGTCTACTCGTAACTTATACCTACGAATGCGGTTTGCCCATGCACAAACTTTCTGCTTCAGGAAGTCGATGCGTTCTGTGACTCGAGACATATAATCCCGGGGTCTGATGTCAGTGTCCGAGAAAGCTCGATGCACAAAACGCATCACTCGCGGGCGAGTGTTGCCCGTCCTGAAGCAGGTTAGTTTGCCTATAAGTACCCTAGCCTCGTCAATTCGCCGTTGGATCCTGCTCTGCCACGCGGGTACGGTAGGTTTTGGTCGTGTAGTATGGTCTTCACTGAAGAACTTAACTCCTGCTACACGACAAGCCGTAACCGCGGCGCAGTACAGGATCGAATGCGTGTCGGCGAGGTTTTCACTATTATCAAAATAATTTGATAATAGTGAATCTAGGGTACCCATCATCTCTATGTTTTTTTTGTGCATAGGCAAACGTGGTAAACGTGGTCTAAGTAAGGGCAGTGTATTTCGATACTTCGAAATCACATCTTCCAAAACGCTCCTCAAGTGCTCATTATACTGGCTACTTACTGTAATAACTGCATTATCCGTGTCTACATCAACAGTCTGCGGGGTAGCGGGATATGATGTTAGTTCGCTTACCGCAGGTTGTGATGGGACAGGGATGATGCAGTTACTTTGAAATTCTGAGCGCAGCCTCTCCAGCACGGGCTCATCCAGCATGTGACAGCGTTGGATTGCCCGCACTTGATCCGACAGTCGTTGAACCGAAACGTTGACAGTTGGTTCCAGGGTCTGAAACAAAGGGAGCATCCGGACACGGTACGCAGTGAGGTTAGTTCCCCCCTCTGTAGCCTCATAGTACGCTCGCATGACATTCACATTTATTTTATTTGTCCATTTCATGCGGCGCACTGCACCACCGGTAGCAGGGGCCTTTTGCAAAACATCATGTTTTGCAGGTCCTAGGCGTGCCGGGGGCTGGGGCTTTCCTCTCCGTCGTGTTGGTGTTGGTGACGTTTGTGGTGAGAAGAACTCGTCACTGGAACTTGATGTTTGAGTGGCATCTGCAGCTTTGGGGTCTGCCTGTGGTGTTTGTGCTGGCTCCACCACTTCCTGCACAAACACTGAAGTTCCTTCCAGCGACGATCCCGAGGGTGTTGGGCGTGCGTGTAGTATAGCTCCGGTTCTTGTTATCATTGTATCTTAAATAATATTTTCCTTTCTTTCTGTATCATTGTATTTTCTGTTTTTATTGAGCGTTTATTTAAAATAATTATTTGTTGTTGTTCTTATTCCGACATGTCATCCAAATGTCAACTATTTCGTTATAATTTTGTATTTTTGTATAGTCCTTTTTGTATATATCTTGTAATTACTTTTATTTGATTTTACTTAATTTTAAATAGTATATATATAGAAAAAGATAAGATATATTAATTACTATAAAATAAAATATAAAGGAAAATAAATTTTGAATGCCAGTTGATACTTTGACGTTGAGCTTTTTTTTATTATTATTATTATTTATGCTAAAACTTGACATTGGCGGAATCATCAAAACCCTAATGGAGCCATGCCGAGCAATCCATGGTCTTGTGCCGAAAACATGTCGCGAACACAGGTCGCGAATCCATAAGAATTCTCCCTACCAAAAATCGCACAACGCGCCTAAAAAAGTTTTCGCTTTAAATATTCGAAAGCACAATGGCTAATGAGAGGTGTGTTGAATACACGCGACGAACCTTCGTACACTGCTAGAGATACACGAGAGAAGACCTGGCTATTTTTATCTCGAAAAGCGGGTGGGGGAGGGGCATTATACAGCCATCGTATTATTTATGTTCTTGATTTTATTTCCACGCGGGTGAAACCGCGGACAAAAGTTAGTAATCTATGCTATCCTCGCTCCATTGTAGTATATTTCCGAGGTCGTATTGATAGTTTCTTGTTATGAAAACAAATAACAAGGGCAACTTTGCGGGTCCAGTTTTATCAAAATTTGAATTCTGAGGTTTATAGAGGACCCTCGACAAAGTTAGTATGGAAACTTGTCCACTCGCAATAACTCTTGTTAGTATAGAGTATAGAGTTTAACTTTTAATGCACCCAAGTTCAACGACAGGTATGGCATCTCAAATTAAACAAAATTCGCATAAAATAAATTTTATTAAGGAACAAGCTTCTGTCCGCGGTTTCGCCCGCGTGGAAATAGATCCAAAAAGAAATAATTTCGTAGCCGTAATTTGCCTATCCCCCGCCAGCTTTCGCGGTATATAAAATAGTATATATATAGACTTCCACTATGCAAAAAATCATGTCGATCCCGTGAAAAACAACAACAAATCTATCCCAAGGGAAACCACATATTTTTCCGGGATAAAAGTAGCCTATGTACTATTCCAGACTATAATCTATCTCTGTGCCAAATTTCATCGAGATCCGTTCAGCCATTCTGGCGTGATTGAGTAACAAACATCCTTACAAACGCCTTTCTAATATTAGTGGGATACTTTTTCATGTATTTGCCTTTAATTTTTATGCTCGCCTCATAGTTAGGATAAGTTCAGTAATAAAATTGGCATATTGGCATAATTCAACTCAATTTTATTTTATTTTCTTTTAATAAATTTACTTAATAATATAGGTACTATTTAAATTTTAGATAAAACTTTTAAGACAAGGAACGACTCAGAAATTCCTAATCGTAAGCCACGCCCTAAACTGGTGGTTCGGGCGCATGAGTAGTCGGGCGCAACCACAGATCTTTTATACTAAAGTTCTGTGGGCGCAACTGATCGCGTCATGCAAGACAACGACGGCGCTTTGTCCGTTCTTGCTGCAGAAGTGAGAAGGGCATATGTACCGCTTCTCGGAATAAATGACGTAAGCGGCACATTACAAATTTAATAAATAATTTATTAAAAAACGATCACATGCAGGGAAACATCTTCTGGCGAATTTTGAATACTAGGTACTAAAATTACCTTCAGATTCGTATAAAATTTAAACGTAAATCCCTTCAGAGTATTGTCATATGACTAAAAAGGTGTTTTTGAATATGTGATTTCAAAAATTTAAGTTATCGAGAAATTTTTCACCTATTATGTTTTCATCCTACACAATACTAGATAAAATCTTCTAGTTTTCAATGCCCAAATTTTATGTTTATAGCATTCGTAAAATTCGGGAATTTCAGTTCAGAAATTAACTGAAATTATTTGTTCCTCCCCTTAATCCTCTCAATATATATACAAAATGTATACTGAAACTTAAAGTACACACACATTGCACACTTTGTATAATAAATGTTAAAATATGTATATGTGTAAGTATTGAAGTATTCTTTTTGAAGTTGCTTGAAGTGTCCGTCAGGATGGCGGGTGTAATATTGTCTGCAAATTAAAAGAAACTTGAATAATGTTTAATACTTTTTTGGTACTAGTTGGTATAAAAATATCAGCCTCTCACAAATATTATTCAAATATAAAGGGAGACAAAACACAGGTGCGCCGGTGGCCGAGTGGTTAAGACGTCTGGTATTAACTAGGCAGACCACGGGTTCGATCCTGGATCCCGGCCATGTCCAATAGGTTTTTTATAATTAAAAACTTATGTACATAATCCGACCACCCATCTAAATATACCTCAACAGAACTGGCCAATCGGTAGGTATAGCCTCACGAACACCAAAGAAGGAGACTTTAGTCATCCGCTGCGTACACTGGGACCGTAACACGGTTTCGGGCGCTGTAAGGTAACTCGCGAAGAAAGAATATGTTTAAGATACAAAACACATTTTAACTAAATTGTAACTGCATTTATTAATAAAGCCAATACCGGGCTATAAAACACATACCTATTTATATTTAAGCTTATGCAAAAGTAAAGTTAAACCACTGGCTACGCAAATTCAAAACCCAGCAAGGGACCCTTTTTGAAAAATCGTGTTTTTGCTAGGCAGTTGCTCATAGACTGGTATTATCAAAATCTTTACCACGTAAATACACATCGATTTAAAACAAATGCTAATAAAACTATTTCAAAACCTAGCATGGCCCTTACTAGCTTATGAAATGGTCAACACGTATTGCTAGAAATACGAATATTTTTAATGTAACTTAAATTTCGCACTCAACTTCAGTGCACTATTGAGTAAATAAAAAAAGCTCATGTCAAGCCAAAGATCTACCGAAACTTTTGATCTAACGTCCATCTAGTTGAGTATCATAGTTTAGTTGCAGCACGACTTCAAAGTGGCGTAACTGTTTTATTGCTCTCCTGTAAAATGTATCTTCTGTCCATTACTAGGTTTTGAAATTGGACAGCCGACGACGATAGACATACTATGAACTGCAATTAAGTAAAGTTTTCCAATATCAAGTAAGTAACTCCACTAGCAGACTTCTGTTGGAAACGCAATAAGCAACACTTTGAGTGTCGTTTTTCGCAAAGTTGCTCCTGCTTCAACTTTTCTATATATTACGTACCTCGTGCACATAAAGTCAAAGCTCAAACTATGTGATAGTTGGCATAGTTCAAAAATCTAGTATTTCAACTTTTACCATAGACTTCATTCTCATAGGAATGGTACTTGTATTAAATATTGGGTATGTAAAGTAATACAATTTACAGATGCATATGTAGGCATGCGTAGATGTATGCGTCACACTGTAAAACAATAGATCTATTTTCTATGTTCATATTGATATGTTCAACGCCTGAATTTTTGGTTACTTGATTTACGTAATTAGTAAAAAACATAAAATATAAAATATTTTTAAATTTGCAATAAGCTACCAAAAAACTTGAAGTATTTCATTGAAGGATAATGATATAACATCACTTTAAAAAAATTAAGAAATTTGTGATATATCATGGAAAGATAAAACTAGGTTAGATAAAATATTTAATATTCAAAAGTAGTACCATTTTCACTTAGATATATTGAATAAGTAACTATACGCTAAATTACAGTGACACGGGTGGATTATTTACAGAGAAATAGAGAGTAGTTTGTATATTATAGTGAGGTAAAGTTTGTAAGTTTGGATGTAGGAAGTAATATCTGATCTGATTCTTAAAATAATATTACTTACATAAAATAATTTCAATAATAGGAAGCTACATTATACCTGAGCGCTATAGGCTATATTTTATTTTGTTCGAAAATATCCACGGGCGAAGCCGGGGGCCGAAAGCTAGTTTTTTTTATTTTGTTTCATTACTAACACGGTTTCGGGAGCTATAAGGCAACCAGTGAAAAAAGAAAAAAAAAAGATAAAAAGATAAAGCTAATTTGAATTGGTGGATAGCACACCCGCCGCGAAGACATGTTGGGGAATCCAGTTTAATCCCGTCCGTGCTGTGATGGTTGTGATTAGTCAATGATTAATAGGGCATATCACGGCCGGCGGGAGCATTCTACCTACCGATTATCGGCTTATTGTTACTGTGACGTCTATAATACTTGACATTGGCGGAATCATCAAAACCCTGATGGAGCCATTTTGAAAAAAAAATGGAATAGAATATTTTTGTTTTCTATCCAGTACTTTTTTATAACGACAGACAACATAATGACGTCATATTTTTTTGTAAAGTAACGTTTCTGTCCCGTGGTGCTACTCGTTTGTGGTAAAAGTGGTACCACGGCCCTCAACGTGCCCCGTAAGTTTTTAATTATAAAAACCCGGGATCCGGAATGGAACCCGTGGTCTGCCTTTATTTTTTTACTCGAGGAATAAATGGAGTGTGAGGTGAAGGAACCTTATACAATTCTATTACAATTAGATCCCATATTTTACAAAAAAACTTACAATTCTAGTTTCGCGTGTAACGTCGAGGGAAATCTAGAAATACATTTAGAGATTAAGATTTGTTATGGACTTGTAAATTTTTATATTGCAACATCTGGATGTTCCAGACAACATCAAAATTTTTCATTTCGCAAATGGAAAGACATTGTCTTGATGAATTTTATACGTTTTGTTTAAACCTATACTCCAGTAAGAAAATATGCAAGACATACACAAAACAAATACACAAGTCTAAAACATATCTTCCTTCAAATGTAATTTACGTTGCCAATACACTAGGATTCCCTGTATCGCAGGGGACATGCATACACTCAAACTACATATTCAGAAACATCCAGGACCCGCAAACAAGCAAATATATTTCACATAAATACTTGCTGCGGCCGGAAATCAAACCTGGAGTGGATAGCAGGAATTGTCACTACTAACTGAGCTACGGCGAGGTCTTTAAATTCTTTAATATGATGATATGCTACCGTGATTTTTTTTTGCCTATGTGCTATTGTGATGTATAAGCTATAACATTGGTAAGTTTCATCAAAATCCGTCCAGTAGCTTTTGCGTGAAGGAGTGGCAAACATCCATTCATCCTTACAAACTTTCGCGTTTATAATATTCGTAGGATTTCATTGCTCGTTTATCCTAGGGTACTGAACGAGTAGACACTGTGGCCAGAACTGTTGAGGCATTTTGAAATCGATTTGTTCTTTAAGTATAAGTAGTTGTCAGATTTTATATTATGTAAGTTTTTCTTTAAAAAAAGCCACTGGTATTAGGGGTATAGTGGCCGATGTGAAGATGGAACAAATGAAAATTTCTACATCTAAAACATCGAACAAGTGTTTAGCTAAACTATGTTTTATCACTTTCTTACAAATCTGTCATTAAACTAAACACTGGTTAAACACGTAAGGGGGCCAAATTCTTAATCCAGTTAGAACCACTTTGTATCCATTAGGAAGTAAACGTCTAACTAGCCATACAACGGGAGCTTTTACCTACACTTCGAAAACGATTTAGGCTTCATTCACATTTTGATATGATATGACAATTCAAAAAATTTAATGAGATACAGCTATTTAATTACGTCACCTTTACCGTGCCTTCCGAAGCACAAAGTAGAAAAAATTGGTGCTTGACAGTGAGGATTGAACCTCTTTCCGTTCACTTTTGAATAAGCGTTGAATAAAACCTAGTGATGAAAAATTTTATCGATAGCTTTTAATCAATTAGAAGTTTATCAAAAAATATAATTATCAAATAATTATAATATATATAATATAATTTTATCGAAACGAAAGCTATAAGTTTTCTTATATATAATAGGTATACAAGGATATCTTTCTGAACTCAAAATTTCTTTAACAATTTTCTGGCATTTTCATTTTATTTCTATGTGATTTTATTTAGGTAATTTGTAAAAAAAAATCGAATTATACTGGAGAAGTTAGAAGCTGGAAGCTCAAATCTCAACAGTGTAGATGAAGCCTTAATGGGGAAGCTAGTTTACTTTCGGGTCCCATATATACACGAGTTCATTGCCAATATAACTTAGAGTCTTAGAGCAAACTTTCCTTGTAGAGTATTTCTTTTATTGGTTAAGATTGCAACAGCTTAATGGGTAGTCAGGAGAATTAAAACTTTTAACAATTAACATTTATTATGGTACTTACACATTTTATATAGGTTATTCGTCCGCTTATGATCGCCAAGACGCTTCAAAGTCTATTCTAGACAGATAGTAAATTTAAAAATAGTCTAACGTAGCAACAGATCGATGTGATTTTTCAAATAGGGAAAATATATAATTTATCCGGTATTTTTTTTGTTGGAATATTTGATAAAAAATCCATTTATGGCAGATTTATGTTACGTTAGATGGAATTGTGTTAGAAGCACAGAATACAGCATAGGACAGGCAATATACACTGGTCATAATGGCAAATAAGCATTCGATAACGTAATTGGTATAGAACTTTGGACTTGTAACCGGGTGGGACACGCAGCGCTGAATTTACACGCTAGGGCAGCAAATGCCCAGGGGCAGTAAAATTCTTTAAAAAGTATGATTGTGTTAAAAACATTTGCACATTTAACGTTTACACGAAACCAACCTGTATAGATAATTATCTTTTTGTTGAGCATAAATATCTATTCAGTCGCAGAACTAGTAATAAATTCAAGAGAATTCATTCTATTTCATAATATTAACAATAGCTTGGCATTTTTCACGGTGCCCTAGGGCGGCACTAAGGATAAATTCAGTCCTGGGATCCGGGTTCAAATCTCACCCTTGCCAAAATGCTAAGCACCAATTTTCTTTTAGAATAGGTATTATATCGTGTTTGTAAAACTTCTCCACACTTCTTCTAATAATTGTAGATACTTACATTGTGCATTAAGTACAGCAGCAGGCTTGCCACCTGTTCTGTTTAATAAGGACAACTGGTAAAAAGTTGACACTGGTGTCTCTGGTCATATAGAAATCTACAATAACAGAACCCTGAAAGATGATCAACACCACAATTGTCTCCTTGAATGTCTCTGAGAGCAATATTTAAAGTATTCCGTATTTTGCGGTATTTGGAAGTAAACCAGGCGACGCTAATGACTGCTCATCAGCATTCATCTCAACGCTTCGTTCTTTCGTCGGGAGCAGACGATCCGGTTCTCTTAAATAAGTGGGCCATAAATTATTTTTGCTGTTTAGGAATAAATAAGCTGCTATAGGAAAAAAACCGCGTCGTATCGGTTTAGAAGACATAACGTAATTGAAGATTTGACGTACTGACTTAAACTTTGTCACTTTCTAGGTAAAAAATTTGTTATTTAATATAGATATATTGATATGTAAACTTCTTTTAAAAATAACAGATATTTACGTCTGTTAAAGAAGTAGATCCATTAAGTGCAGCAACTGGCTTGCCACCTGTTCTATTTAGAAGTGTTTGTTTGTCTGTTTGAACGGGGTAATCTCTGGGAACTACCAGTAGGATTTGAAAAAATATTTTTGCATTTGATAGCCTAATTCTTGAGAAAGGTTTATAGGTTATATAACATCACGCTACAACCCCAAGGGCCAGAGAAGTGACTATTAACGCAACCGCAAATCAGAACTAGTGTTTAATATGGACAACTGACAAAAAGTGGACACTGTACTGGTGTCTCTGGCCACACCGCAAGGTATAAAGGCCGTGCAGATGTGTGTGAAATAATATGAAAATCCTTATAAATGTGAAATTGTGTTGGTTTTTTTGACCTTCATTCACATCAATACAGAGCAACGGGTCAACGTGATTTTTTGCACAGACATAGTTGAAGGGCCGAAGAAGTTTTTATATCGGGAATCCTTCCTTATTTCTATGTCACATTTCAATAATTTACACGAGTGAAGCCAGTGGCGGAAAGCAGTGGAGATATAATTTTGAACTATAAGTGCAAATTATAAAGCCTCAGGGCCGGCTATATCGATTTCCTTAAGACGTCGCTTCACTCATTGTGCGGCAAATTGGATATCTCAACTCACCGCAAGGCCGTTCGACCACTTCTTGTATGTTAGAACTGACTTTCACAGAAATTCTACCCTTTGCAACTACACAAATGACTGGCAAGGGTATAAGGGTAGAAATATTTATTTTTACTAATAACATACTTGCGTAAAGTATCTTGGTGTAAGTAGAGATCGTGAATCACTGTACGGATCTGGATGTAACTTTTACTTGATGATCTACTTTGCTCGCAGGTTTTTTAGTGAATCTAGTTTGCTCCCTGCGCGTTTTCATGGAATATGCTGCGTTAGAAATAATGAAGGAGAATATGTGAAAATTCACTGCAGAAAAATCTAGCATTCCTACGAAGGTACAGTACGTAAGCATCTACTTTTATTCAAATGCATTTGGTAGTTTATCCCAAACGAACACACTGCAGTCCAGTTACTAAAAGTATTTTTTTTTCACGAGTTGCCTTACAGCTCCCGAAACCGTGTTTCGGTCCCAGGGTACCCAGAAACCTCGTTTAGCCGATGATATTTGTAAGGCTATACCTAACGAGTGGCCAGTTCTGTTGAAGTATATTTAGATGGAAAAACCTCTAAGTGTGGTTTGTCGTATTATGTACATAAGTTACCCATTGGTGCATGTCCGGGATCCGGGATCGAACCCGTGGTCTGCCTAATTAATACCAGACGTCTTAACCACTCGGCAATCGACGCACCTTTCTCTAAAGGTGGCCACACATTCGTCCAATCCCCGGCCGGTCGCCGTACGGTCCACCGAAATTGACCACAGACTCGTCCAATTCTTGTACGCGCGGCCCACCATCCGTTTTCAAATCGTTGTATTTGTGGTTGATTTCGATGACCGGAACGATCTGTCACACACACACACACACACACATCCACACGCCTTTGTTGACATGAACACAGTTTTTAGATTAGATTCTCTTCGAATATCAGGAAGTAGTTATGAAACCCTACTTCTAAATGACCCCTCATCTTCTGGGCAAAGTATAAAATGAACTTTATGAATAACTGCAGCTACTTAAGATCCACATAGGCACTTTGGCTTTCCCATAAATCGTGACTATTATGAGTGCATGCAAAGTAGACCGGAGAGAGCTTTCGTAGCGGTTTTCAACTTCATTTTAAATGAATAGGTTTGTTAGTTGAACTTCTACCGCGACGTCCGTCCTTTAGTATGAAACTAGGTGTCTGACTCGATGTTTTATGGATGTTCACCAATTAGGGGATAAAACTTTGACTTTTTGGTCTGCATTTTGTATTTACTATTCAATGTGCAATCATATGACATTCGTTAGAGAGAGGACCATATACTACCGCATATATCTGGAGTAGTACAAATTTTTTTTTTTTGTTACGATCATTCACAGCAAAATATATCGAACAGAAAAAACAATACGTGATATAAAATTTTATGATTTAAAAATTAGAAGGAAATCTCATCGATAGTTTTTTAAATAATTCCTCTTATAATTAAAATTAGCCATTTAATTTTCATCATCATAGTATTAGTAACATTTATTAAATTTTCAGGATATTTTAATACAATATTAACAATAAAAAATACAATACTCAACAACAGACAAGCGTCTTGTTCATCAGACTCTCAGTCGGAGTAGACAGCGATATACTACATAAAAAAATTATAGTAATAAATGATTACCTAATACTCAATAATAAAATAAAAATATAGCTTAAAATTATGATATATGAAATTAGGTATTCATGATATTAAAGAAATAAAAACACAATGCATTTTTAATACTTATTTATATTCTTATAAAAACCTATACGTCAGATATTTTAAGAGAATCTAATTAGGCCCGATTACAATTGCTATATTCTAATAGTCACTTTTAGTCACAGTTTCATATCAAAATGATACAACGTTTGAAGTAAACAAACCTCTCTTAATCCCTTTTATACTAAAATTACTAAACAAGCTGTTAGAACATTTGCCTAATATAAACGTCAGGTTAATTTGAATATGTCGCTAATAATAATAGGGCCTTATGAAAATTTTAATTAGAAAAGATAAATTAAATATAAACATTCCAACTAATGAACTCGCCAACTTTACGAGTTAAAGGGGATTTCATAAAACACCTAGCATTTGCGACGCAAATAAAATTGCGAGCGTAATGTTCCCGCGTTTTAAAGACGGCAAACAGAAATTTACATAAAAAATATTTTCAAAATAAATATGAAGCTTTCAGCCACAACAGAAAAGCATTTGGCTGAATACTTATTTTTTATTTTTTTGACGTTTTAAAATGTAAATTTGAATGGACCGCAGCTGTAAATCGCAGCTCTAACTTTCAAGTATGCTTCCGTTCTGAATATAATATCTTCTATATAGTTTTAACGACCCGCCCGGCTTTGACTCCGAATAAGGAACATTAACATTATTGGTTACTGTTCCTCTCACAAAACACGTAGCGTGATGTTTTATACACGTAAACCATCTTTGTGAATCAGTCTATATTAATGAAAATCGTATTAAAATCGGTTCCGTAGTTTTTGAGTTGAGAAGTACAAACAGTGAGACAGATATACCTACCACCATTCAATTTGTATTTAGACTGCCTTAGAGTATTTAAAACGTAAAAAAAATGAATGAAAGAGCTCGTATAAGGAATACAATTTATTTTTTTATTTTAAAATGCATAATTTATATCTATTTAATTATCTATCATTACGCATTTTTTTATATGCGAAAATTCGAAATATATATCAAATATTCGAAAATTTACCGTTCCCCTAAACCTAAATGAAAATCCTGTTTTAAAGTTCTGACCGAAAAAATAGCACATAACCATCAGCGCGCGAGTCGTACACGCGGGATTCTACAAATCCCGGTCGAGGCAGGCGCGGTTTGTAAATTCCGCCCATATTAATATCAACCTTTATTGACCGGTCTGTAATCAAAGGATCCAGTGTTGCAGTACAACATTTCCACATGAATGAACGTGGGGAACTTGTGCAATTTATTTACAATGCTTTCTTCGTTCTTTATTATCTAGCCATTCTCACGGCTTTACCTATGTAAATGTCTGTGGCGATTTTAAAATACTTAGTTTTTTATTACTAGCTTTTCTCCTCGGATTTACCTGCGTAATGTGGCGACTTTAAAATACTTAGTTTTTTATTAACTAGCTTTTCTCCTCGGATTTACCTGTGTGATATGGCGACTTTAAAATACAGTTTTTTATTAACTAGCTTTTCTCCTCGGATTTACATGTGTGATATGGCGACTTTAAAATACTTAGTTTTTTATTAACTAGCTTTTCTCCTCGGATTTACCTGTGTGATATGGCGACTTTAAAATACTTAGTTTTTTATTAACTAGCTATTCTCCTCGGATTTACCTGTGTGATATGGCGACTTTAAAATACTTAGTTTTTTATTAACTAGCTTTTATCCTCGGTTTTAGCTGTGTAATATGGCGACTTTACAAAAGTTAGTTATTTATTAAATAGTATTTATTCCGGGTTTAACATGACAACTTTGAAATACTTAATTTGACATCGATTTTAAAATCCAAGATGGCGGCATGTGACATTTATTTAAAAATAGACACTATAACCGATTTCGACTAATTTTAGGGTTCTAAATTCGAATTTGACATCGATTTTAACATGACATGACCAGATTTTTAAAAGCTTATATCTCCGCAACCCTAAGTGTTAGATATGTCATGTTTGTACTCAAACTTCATGCCCCGACGAGATCTAAGTCATGACATGACCATATTTTAAAAAGCTTATATCTCCACAACCCTAAGTGCTAGATATGTCATGTTTGTACTCAAACTTCATGCCCCAACGAGATCTAAGTCATGACATGACCATATTTAAAAAAAAGCTTATATCCGCAACCGCAAACATGACATATCTAGCACTTAGGGTTGCGGAGATACCTATAAGCTTTTAAAAATCTGGTCATGTCATGACATAGATCTAGTCGGCAGATAGAAGCCCAAAAGCCGGGCTTGCCCAACGACCAAACGATAAAATCAATATGAAATTTATTTGATTAGTTAAATTTTCGCGCGCTTGCACTTTACGTAAATATTGACCAATCATATTATAGATCTCCTTTCTCGATCGAAAGTATCATGACATCTCGCTTGCTCTCGTTGGCTTTTACGAGGCTTGCATATTCCATCGGACCTCTTCTTCACACACTTATTAAAAGTAATATGGTACATGTATTATAGCACCTTCTATGGGAAATAAAGCATGGCTTTCGGTGTTCGGTGTGAAGTTAATTAATTTAATTAATTAATCCCGTGCCACATTTGCGATTCACTCCATGTTTATTTACTTCGAATTATTTATAGGTTGTTTTTTTTTTTTTTTTTTTTAATTTTTTTTTTTTTTAGTGGTGTGGCACGGATTGTGCATTATGCCACATACAAGTAAAGGTAGGGAAACATATTTAATTTAATTACAATTACACAGATACGGAATCTGGAAGGATATCAGGAAAGTAGGAAATAATGTAAAGCAAAATATTAAAACCAAGGAATACAACTAAAATTAAATTAACCTTACAAGCTTTAACTAAGATGAACCAAAAACATAAGTACTTACTCACTCTTAACTATATACAATATAATATAAATAACATAAAATACTGCTTACTAGCTAGGTACTACTAATATTACTAAGCACAACAAAATTAATAAAAATATCATAGCTTTAGATTGTTAGAAAGTATGAAGCATGAAAGAGCCTTATAAATTACAATATCATTAGTAGACAACAGGTTTTGAATGGATGTAGGGGTTTGTTTGTTTGTTTGTTTGTTTGTTTCGTTTTTTTTTTTTTTGGTTGTATTCTTTCCGAGGAAAAGGCAAAGGTCTATGTAACCATACAGCCATGTCTTCATTATTTGAAGATCACCAAATTGAGTCTTGAACGAATTGCATAATTGTTTTTTCATGGAAGGCAAAGGGGTTTACACATACAGCCAAGTTTGTTTCGTTTTTATTTCGAATTTTAATTAATCAGAGTATGTGAAGAGTACTATGGTTTTATTTTGCATATTAGTAAGTAATGCCTTTTCTAGATTACAAACAAGACATAATATCTATCTAGCACTTACGGTTGCGGAGATCTATGCTTTTAAAAATTCGGTCATGTCACTTAAAAATTAATATCTTTGAATTTAGAACCTATCGATTATAGTGTACATTGTATTATTTATTTCAGATTCCTGAAAGTTTCGATACTAAATTTCGACAGATAAATGTAACTGAATAACGACGTGACACTGGCAGAAATGTACTTATCTTAGTACAATTGCCATCCAATAAAAAAAAAAAAAAAAAAATATAGTGTACATTTTTAAATAAGTGTTTAGTAGACGTGATTAATTTTATTATGGTTACGTGTGCAGTACCCAGTTGTAACTCATAAAACATTAACAATAATTACACATTACACTTATTGGTCTCGTTCTAATCGCAACAAAGCCAATCTAATAGAGCGCCAGCATAATATATACATATATAGGCAGTGGTTTGTCATTACAGTGTATCATAGCCGGCGCAAAGAGGGTTACCTCAGGGTAACAAAGGAACGCTTCCTTGTCAGAAGGTAATCTTCCTAAAAGTTCGTTCCTCATTACGTTACGGCGCACGACGCATGTGCACCCACAGTCTTCGTTAACGAACGAACGGTGGAACGGTGACTACGGCCACGAACGAAGGAACGGTGAACGTAGTTATTGATATGCCTTTAGCAATAAGTACAAAATACTAGACGATGACTAGACCTAGAGAAGACATCGCCAGGATAGACAGGCAGCCGCTGGCCGCCTTGGCGCCAAGGGCGTCTAAAGAAGATACCGGGGGGTCGTTGCTCCCCGAGACATTGTCGGCGCAAAGGGGGTTGCTAACTAAACAAAACGGAACGATATTTAAAAAGGAACTGCTATGCTGTATTTTAAAATAGACCATAATGTTGTACGCTTTAGACTGACATTGTACTGATTATCCAATCGACGGGTTCCTTTAAAAAAATGAATACAATTTACACCTTAGGAACGAGGAACCGTTCCTTTTGGAACAGGTTTATCGAAACAGTTCCTCTATTTATAAAACGAGATTTTTATTTATACGTTACATTCCACGTAAAACAAGAGCTATTACCGTGTACCAGCACCCTTCCCATCAAAAGCGGCAGAAAAAAATGTTCGTTGATTTAACTGCCTCACTACTCCAGTCAAAGACTCAAAGCTGTAATATAATATTATAAGTTCCTTACTTGGAATCTGAGCTTGGAATAAATATTCGAGCGCGCTCTCGTTCCTTTGCTTTGTTTATGGCCGAGGACCTTACTCAACGAACAAAAAAATTGGCTAAAAGGGTTAACATCCAAGCCATTGATATAATTATAAAAAAGTCACCTTTCCATTCTTTTTTTTGGTAGTGATTATCTTCTCTTTGGTTGGTAGTCTTCTTTCCGAGGAAAATTTTTATATTCTCTTTGAAGTTTGAATCCAACGGGCAACGAAATTTTATTTATTTCTGTTATTATTTCTTGCTTGTTGCGTGTTTTATTATAATCACATTACATTAATTTTATTGCTTGCATATATTATATGCCCAGGTAGTTCTCTTACTTACTTAGTCCCCTGCTATTTAACACAGTCATAAACTACTTCACAGCAAAAATTCAACGGCCAACACCATGGAACCGCATGGAACCTTCTTTATGCTGATGATGTGGCCCTTATTTCTGATGACCTTCAAGAGATTCAAGACAGCCTAGAGCAATGGAGAGGGTCTTTAGAGCAAAATAGTGTACGCATTAGTAGAACTAAAACTGTTCTGCAACTTCAATCCAAATGCTACCACCAGCGCGGACATCAAGATCAACAATACAACCCTCAACGGCCTCAACCCTGCCTATAGTAGTATATTCCTTGGCCTAGAGCTTTCAGGTTTTCACCTTTAAATACCTAGGATCAGTGTTGTCAAAAGGGTGGATCAATTGAAGCCAAGCTGGAGCAAGTAGTTACGCTGACTGGAGTGCTGTGTTATACAAAAAGACCACAAAAACAAAGGGTATAGTTTATAAAACAGCTGTTAGACCTACGCTTCTCTATGGCAGCAAGCAAAGCATGGGCGATGAAAAAGACCCAGAGCAAAAACTCCACACAACAGAAATGCGTATGCTACGATGGGCAGGAGGAGTTACAGTCAAGGACAAGGTGCATATAATATATTATATTAAGAGGAGCTTCAAGGTTGCACAAATAGCTGATAAAGTGAAGGAGTCCAGAGTTCCAGTGGTAAATGCAGCTAGCTAGGTGTCTTGTTTGTTTTAACAATGTCCCATGTTGTCTTTATTCCTTATGGACATGTTATTTGCTAATATTTATAACCTTTGATTTACAGACATACGGCCAATGAGCTTACAAATGTTAAAGTTAAAATATTAATTTGTTTAAATAGTGCTAAATAAAGATAAAATATATGGGACATTTAATAAAAACATATATAATTATGCTATTAACTTTTGAAGTCTTAACTTTCAAATTTTGATTTATATGAGAAATAAACAAAGGGTGTATCTTTGTTTATAAGGGTTTAAAGTGAAAAAGTTAATTTATAAAATAATTTAGAAATTATCTAAAAAGGGTAAATCTAAAATAAAAAAGAATTATATGTGTAAAATGCAATTTTTTTTATTCAGAGAAAGGGTTCATTTGTCTAAGTTCAACCCACTTCAAAATCAGAATCTTCACTCTCTCCCCGCATCCTGCTTCAATATTTAACCCTTAACTAACCTAGTCGATCTGCCACCTTGTATTTATATTATATTGTAAAAAGTAGAATTTAAGTGTAGCTAGGTAGTTCGTAAGTTAGGCAGGATTTTGTACATAGTTAGGATTCATATTGATTATATTATAACATTAATAGTAATGCCCAGTGACCTTTTAATTAACATACACCCCTTCATCTTTCAGGTAGGTATAGCACTAAAAGCTGTCCCTGTAACCAGTGAGTCTCCGCCAAAACCCTTATACCAAATACCTTATACTGAACTCTGAACCGATCTTCTATTTTTGTAGCCTAGATCCCTGAAACCTCTAGGGGCTCAAATCTACTCAGGTATACTCTAAGGTCTTAGGAGACACAAGTAACAGTGTCGACTTTTTGACAGTTATTAAATAGATATTAAATCCATATTAAACAGAACAGGTGGCATAAGCCTGTTGCTGCATTTGTCACTTGTTTCACATGCGTAAATATACAGATATTTACATTAAATTTTATTTATTTTTATAAATATAAATTAAATTAAAAGAAATAACAGTGTTTTTAGAAGTATGGATACATGCCCTCCAAATTATTCCTATCACTACAAATCCAATAAAATTATGCCTAGGTCGTCCTCTGCCCGCATTCCCTTTTACCATATAAAACTTTTTAGCCAATCTTTAATTATTTTGTCCAAACCAGTTTAAACTAGGTACTTTCCTTCATTTTACTCACAACATCATCTTTCACTCCGCATTCTTTAACAAAATCATTCCAAATGTGGTCAATATATCTTACGTCACACATTCCATATAACACATCTTACTTGCATGCCTCTAATTCCATACTCAAGTTTACTTATTACTTCCATATTATTAAGTTTCTTAGTTGTGATAAATAAATATTGAAATAAAAACATTCTATTTATTGCTGTTAATATTAATATTTATTACCTGTTAGTCCTGTTACCCATTATGCACTTTATTTATGATGCCCGTTAGATTTAAATTATTTTTGATCTGTGTAGCTCTAGTCTGTCATCAACTCAAGAAGAACTGAATGGATTTGGATGCAGTTTACATTATATATATATATAATATATATTATAGGTAATCTGTATGAATCTTAACATTTATGAGCATGGAAAATGTATATCTAATTACTTCTATGCTCTATGTAGGAATTATTGCACAATTACATGGTACCAGGTGGGAAAGATGCAGGCTTGAGTTGTAGCAGTGTAATATAATAAGGTATAAATAGGCAATACTGTAGACTCTGCATACATGATGTCCAGTGATAGTTTCAATTTATTATCAAGCTGGATGGGGTATGTTTCATTACAATATACCCCTGGTCAATACCTACTATATATATAGGTAGCTATTAAATAAATAAAACAAAGTAAGTAGTAGGAATATCAATTGTTTATTTACCTTCCTTTATGTTTTATTGTCAAACAGCAATCACATACAAATGTATTATCTCATATAAATACCTATTTTAAGATATGTAAGTAAGTATGTGTATTAGTATAACAATGTTAATAAATATTTCATCAAAGGTTTTTTTTCTAGATTTTTTCTTTATTCACAGGTTACCTTAGCTCCTTCACCCAGTTTAGATGCTATTAATAACATTTATCCCAGGGAATCTTAGCTTGGGCACAAACTATTTGTTAATCTGTGGCTTGACTGTGGTGCGAGGTTTAAGTAGTTTTTCTTGGAATATTGGTTAGATTAGACATAACAACACAAAATCGTAGTGATTATATTCTCTTTGCATAACAATTAAGAGCTGAGCGAAGTGGAGCGAGCTCAACCTAAAATCTACACTAATACCCATTATAAAGAGGTCTAGAGGTAAAGTTTATAATTTTGGATGTAAGTTTTCTCCGAAACTACTTGGTTTTAAACAATTTTTTCACCAATATTTGAACCATCGGAGTGGACATAGGCTGTACCTATATTATCACTAAGGAGTTATAATAGGGGGTGAAAGTTAATTTAAATATGGTTAACATCTAGTAAAATAATATTCTTTGAGGTTGCTTTTCAATGTCGATTTTGTTCTATATTATGCGTTTCTGCAACAAGGAGTGAGGTCTAGATCTAGGTCTATATCTCTTATATTACCTATAAGAAAATGGTTAGGTAGGTAGGTAGGTACTTACGTCGAGATCTTTTTTCAAAGCTGATTCTAGGCGTTTCCGCAATTTGCCGTCCTTACTAAGAAATTTTAAGAGGGTAATTGAGATGATATGGGAGTCTCTCATAATATACCTTCAGATCAATGGCATCTAAATATGAAACTTTTTAAACATTTAAACATGGATCATTAACAATCTCATTATAAAATTGGCTTTTAATCTTATCACACACAGAAAACGCAGTGATTACCTATATATTTTTTATTATTATTATGTAATGTTTCCGAATTGTCAATAAAACAAAATAACCTAAAAGGAATGAGAAGAAAGTGAAACAAAACAAGAAATTTTAATAAAAAAATGATCGAATGATGAGAATCCCTATCCCAAGCAAAATACGTTCAGTCTTCCTGTTTTTTAGGAAATAATATTCTTAATGATTGCAACATTAATATCTCCCTCTCTCTCTGCTATCGCGTTTTCTTTTTGTGCTCCTATTGGTCTATATTGGTATGTATATAAGAGAAGGGTTGAAGAATGTGGGAGGGTCTTAAATTAAATGGCGGCTTAAAAATGGGCAGTTCTATTATTTCTGGCCCAATCAGTGCTCATCTCTCTATATATCACCATAACTGCTGGGCCGTTATTTGTCAGGCCGAAAAATATTTGGGTGGTCTTTGATAGGACCCTTCATCATCATTAGAAACATGCAGCATGAATAAGTTTGTATGCAACACCTGCCAAACACTTTACACTTAGAACGCCAATACAATAAACACATCTTCACGTCTTCTAACCTCGTGGTATGGCCAGAGATAAAAGTAACAGGGTCCACTAAGATCTAAAATATTCATTTGTCGTGTAATAATTATATCCGATTAGAAGTTGATAAACACAGACATACTTAAAGTTAATTTATATGTATATTGTTGGAATTATCCAAAATTAAAAATATTTCCATATAATATGTAGCATATTATCAGATAATCTGAAATACCTCCATCCAAATTAAAATACAAGGGAAGAAACAAAAGGAACGAATTTCTCAAATCCTTACATAAACAGTTCACACAAAATATCTAAGCTAAGAAATGGAAATTGAAGTTTCCGAATACTGTAAAAATTGCCTCCAATTCTATTAAAATTCTATAAATCCAATGCCAAATCAGAAACAAATTAGTTCCCAAATTCACTAATCTAGACAATTCATTAGAAACCTACGATCATCAGTACATACAAACATAAGTAGATAATATTGAACAGATCTTTATCTTCTTAGATGTTTACTTAATTTTGTATCCTAATTTGGTACCAACCGTCTTCAAACCCTACGACGAAATATTTATTATTATTTCTACAATAAATCCATGAGAACACCTTTGCCTCATATTTTATTTTCAATACATAACATAATAGGATTAAATTCACATTAGATCATTCGATCTTATTTGAACGATGCTACAAGTAAAAATCTCTTCTCTGCACACTTGTTTCATCATAAAACATAAACATAAAGTTTTTGTAAGGCCCACCTCGCGTACATCCCATACGTCATTATGATATATCTACAACATTTGAACTTGTAACAAATGTTTTACTAAACAAAACTCAACTCCATCTTTAACCGATGTTTAATTTCTCGTACTTCGGAGGGCAAGTAAAGACGGCGTCCGCACTTCCAAAAATAACAGATAACTGCGTTTGAACAGGCTTGCCACCTGTTCTATTTAATATGTACAACTAGCAAAAAGTGGACACTGTTACTGGTGTCCCTGGTCACACCGCAAGGTATAAAGACCGTGTGTGTTTTTACTAAATAAAACCGACTTCTCGGTATTCGGAGGGCTGGTAAAGGCGGCGTCAACGTGGCAAATTGTCGAAGTGACAAATCTAGTTCTATTAAGTTCAGCAACAGGCTTGCCACCTGTTCTATTTAATATGGACAACTGGCAAAAAGTGGACACTGTTACTGGTGTCTCTGGTCACACCGCAAGGTATAAAGACCGTGTGTGTTTTTACTAACTAAAACCGACTTCTCGTGATTCGGAGGGCAGGTAAAGGCGGCGTCAACGTGGCAAATTGTCAAAGTGACAAATCTAGTTCTATTGAGTTCAGCAACAGGCTTGCCACCTGTTCTGTTTAATATGGACAACTGGCAAAAAGTGGACACTGTTACTGGTGTCTCTGGTCACACCGCAAGGTATAAAGACCGTGTGTGTTTTTACTAAATAAAACCTACTTCTCGTGATTCGGAGGGCAGGTAAAGGCGGCGTGGCGTCAACGTGGCAAATTGTCAAAGTGACAAATCTACTTCTATTAAGTTCAGCAACAGGCTTGCCACCTGTTCTGTTTAATATGGACAACTGGCAAAAAGTGGACCATGTTACTGGTGTCTCTGGTCACACCGCAAGGTATAAAGACCGTGTGTGTTTTTACTAACTAAAACCGACTTCTCGTGATTCGGAGGGCAGGTAAAGGCGGCGTCAACGTGGCAAATTGTCAAAATGACAAATCTAGTTCTATTAAGTTCAGCAACAGGCTTGCCACCTGTTCTGTTTAATATGGACAACTGGCAAAAAGTGGACACTGTTACTGGTGTCTCTGGTCACACCGCAAGGTATAAAGACCATTGTGTTTCTACTAAATAAAACCGACTTCTCGTGATTCGGAGGGCAGGTAAAGGCGGCGTGGCGTCAACGTGGCAAATTGTCAAAGTGACAAATCTACTTCTATTAAGTTCAGCAACAGGCTTGCCACCTGTTCTGTTTAATATGGACAACTGGCAAAAAGTGGACACTGTTACTGGTGTCTCTGGTCACACCGCAAGGTATAAAGACCGCGTGTGTTTTTACTAAATAAAACCAACTTCTCGTGATTCTGGCTTGGCACCTGTTCTGTTTAATATGGACAACTGGCAAAAAGTGGACACTGTTACCCGTGTAAGCCGTGTTTGCTTGTGTTTTGTCCATTATTACCATTCGTATTACGATATATACAATTATTGATATTCCTAGAACGGACATAAAAATTCGTCATATTTTTCCTATTTTTTTTAGTCTTTTCCAGATACCTCAAAAGAACTACCACAAATACCATATAAAAAAGCCTTTTATTTCATACAAACAAATTAAATATACAAAAGTTTTATAATATTTACAAAAATATGGTAGTAAGAACCGTTTGCAGGTGAAGGCCTCCTCCAGAGCTTGTCGTTTTTAAATTTACAGCTATATTATTATGGTCATCAATACAATAGATATACATATACGTATGTATATAATAATATGTATATATACAATAATATGTATGTATATATAATCTCTGCATGTATTATTTACAAAAGTTTGTTCAATACTTTTCCATCGCTATTTGTTGTTTATTATATTATCCACTTTTCTCCATATCTCTTTTGATATTGTTTTTATTTAATATTGTCTACATAAATATATATTAAGCATTAGGCCACATTATTCCAAGGGGTATCTATATGTATATATAATGCACATGTGGAGGCGTTAGTTAACCTCTGGAGGGTCATGGTCTAGTACTCCCGCGGTGACCGGCCGAATTGGGAGACGTTGAGGGGCAGGGTGTGGTACTAGTTTTGCTTGAGATTAAATTTGTACTGGATTACGTGGCGAACATATCGCTTCTGGTTTATGAGATATAAACTGCTTTATTGATATGGCCTTATTTTTCTTTTTCTTAGACACTTGCTTATTCAAGTTCATTTCTGTAAGAGATTTTTTTGGTGAGAGCTCTGGCGATTCTGATAAGTTTCTTTTTTTGTTTATAGAAAATTTATTATTTTCCTTGACAACTTCCTCTTTATCTTTTAAAATTACAATTTTGTCATACTTAAGTATAGCTCTCTTTCCTTGACTATATAATTCTTGTAATTCTTGTTGAAGCATTTTGCGTTTCTCTAAAATTTTTCTTGAAAAATCTTGTTTTATATAATAATTTGTACTATTTAAAGTTTTCTTGTTCCTTAGAATTTGATTTTTTTTTTCCATCGTAGACAATGTTGTTATTATAGGTCTGGGTGTATCACCTTTTCTTCCCAATCTAGATACATACTCCAGTTCATATCTTTCACAAGGCACTTTCAAAGTAATATTTATTATTTTTAATATATTGTTTTCTAAACTATTGTAATTTTCTTCTTATTCCTCTATACCAAAAAATATAATGTTTTTCTTTCTTTTTTGCTGATCTAAAATTTCCAACCGTTCTTCCTGTTCCTCTATTTTTAATTGTAGCTCATTATTTCTTGTATCCATAATTTGTAATTTTTCATTTATACTAATATTTATGGTGTTCATTAGACTTTCCTTCATATCCCTTATTTCTAGTTTTTGCTGAGCTAATTCATTTTGTATATTTTTTAACATCGCTGTTATTTCATCCATGGTGCCCTCTAGTGACCTCTTACTGAAGTATAGTAATGAGTTTTTATTATTGTCAGCTACTCGTCGGTAGATGGCGCCAGCTATTGTATACGTCGACTTTAAATGCCAATTTAGATCTTATTTCAAAACTATTGCAATTAAACCTATTAAAAGTGTGATTCCAATCTGGAATTTAGTTTCTAGTGTCCTTAGTTATATGAAGAACAAAGTTACCGGCCGACTTTAATCTCGTGTCCTTTCAAATTAAAATGTTCACGGTTACCAGCACATTTAATTTCAATTTATTTCACTTTGTCCATGTCAAGCACCAAAACTGTCGTTATATATTTAATATTATTGACTATTGACATGATTCCTCTTCAGTTATTATATTTATTTACACTTGTACTAATTTAAATTATTTTTTAAGTAAAGGAGCTCGATTTTTATAACTATTATTTTTGACAGCCTACCCTCAAATACCATATACATATACTAAAATAGGTAGACTTGGTCTTCCGCTGGGTACCCTGGCATCGATAACACGGTTTCGGAAGCTGTTAGGCAAGCCCCCCTAAACTCTATAATTGGACCACCACACTCTATCCCACTAAACTTCAAATTTCTACTGAACAATTTCAAAGAAAATCGCCTGTGACAGACAGATGGACCAATTTACTACTCTAATGGTCTGACACGGAAGTGTTCCCACAGTTTTGTTAGTTTCAGCATTAATTATTCTTGTTAAAATTGAAGCACTATGTTGCAATACTTTCTTTACAATTTAATAAGGCGGAAATAGGAGTAAGTATTTAAATTTTATGTAGAGAAAGACCATTAAAAGTCTCTTTAAAACTGGAGCGACAGTTGTTTACCACATTTCTCTATGAATACTACTTGCATATTGTATTGTTTAGGATTCCGTCACAGAATTTTGTAGTCAAATTATAAAAATAAATGTTTTATGGGTTGCTCTCCATACAAAGAACTGGATGTAACAGAACCCCTATGACTCGAAACTTGGAATTTTTTTTATTCAGCCAACAATGAAGGATGGAAATACATTCTAATTAAAAATTACGCAGCATGTGATTTCAAATTTAATTTAAATAAATAAGTCGTTAACTTTCATCAATTGTAAAGTTTATAAAAACGTTCGTGCAATAACTATATAAAAATAGAGAAGTGCTCTAGGTTGGGTTTAGTAACAATAAATAGCAATACTGTTTTATTTGGAAAAGTTTATTTGTCTCGGTGCCTGAGATATTTTTAGAATTAAGTAATGAAAGGATGGCAGAAACATCAGCCTGTGGAAGTGTGAACTGAAAATTGGGCATATGCCAAAAAACCTATTACTTGGCTTTGCTTAAAATAATTTTCGTCTTGTATTACTATCATGAATTATTTCAGATTATTTGTACACGTGGTTTAAAAATTAGAGGGAGGCACAATGTTAACGAATTTGGGAGCTAAAATCTCGGGAAATATTCACATAAATAAAAAATACTTTTGCCACCTCTAGAGCAATTTAAGAGAGCTAAACGCTAAAAAGTTGTTTTCCAAAAAAAATTCTATCTTCTATTTGATTTGACCATATTATGGCATCTTTGAGTATATACCAATGGAGTTGTGAAGCGGTAAATCACCGGACATTTTTTTCTGCCATTTTTCTGGAGTAGAATTGCCGCAACGGCTTTTACTATATATGGAGATTATACTAAAATACAAACATAACATTCCCGCAAATTAGACGTCCCAGACCGCCCCCTATTTTTCTAGAGCTCTGTCTCGAGACACAAAAATTTACCAATGAAACCTAAAGTAACTTATTACTATCGTAATGGTCAATCTTATGGCCAAATGAGTAAAAAATTGACGGAGGGGGGAGCCCGTCTATTGCCCTTCCTTAGTCTTAGTACTCTATGTATGGCATAGAAGTTCCAAGTTATTATCTCTTACCAAATCACACTTTGAGTTTCGATAAAGTGGAAACCTGGTCGAACCTATCGGTCAAACCACATCTATTCAAGCCGCCTTGAATAGACGCGAAACACCGTAATGTTTCCCAAACTAATTACATTTACATGGAGCCCGCAATTTGGGAATCTGCGGTTAAATAAATATTCTGTAACTCTACTGTGAAAATCTATTAGAGCAATCGGGGGCGGTATTCAGTAACGACCTGTGAACTGTACACACAAAATATGCATTATCAAAACGTACTGACTGATTTAGATTTCTGTGAAAGATTTAATTACAAACAAACAATAGCTTGCGGTGTAGCCAGATACACCAGTATTAACTTCTTCTTCTTTTTCTTAGTCGTGGTGCTCTTGACAGAGCAGTCGTGGTCAATCACGACCATCCACATCGCAACGCACCTTGTATTGACTCGCCATGGTTAACTTTCTTGGGAACAATTAGTGCAGTGGTTTCCCCTTGCCTTCTGCACCAGATATTTGAGATTATTTAGGTCTTCGGGCTCGCTGTAGCCTCTTCCAGCCAGTTGCCTGTCTAGGTGTATGTTTATACCGCCATTGCTCGTTGGCCAGAGCCTCGTTTGTTGTCTAGCAGAAGGTACCAAGCGTGCAGGTGAGGATGACATTTGGGGTCGGATAGATCTTATTCCCTTCTCCCCCTTACCTTCCAGTATTAACACTGTCTACTTTTTGTCAGTTGTCCATTAATACAGAACAGGTTGCAAGCCGTAAATATTTGTTATTATTAGACGAAGCTTTACGTGTCCTTCGCATTTATTTTATTTTTTAACACGATTTTTTTAACAAGCATTTTCTGGTTCTAATGAACAAATTAATATCGAAATATTTTTCCATAAATACCGAAAAAAATATGGAAAAAAAATTACACCACAATCCACTAAATGTGATGACTCTCCACGTTTATCACTTAAGTACTAGAGTTTCCGCCCCCGGCTCCACCTGATTCGAACAATATAAAATATAGCCTATGTCACTCAGTGATATCGTAGCTTTCTATTAGTGAAAGATTTTTTTAAATCGGTGCAGTAGTTTTTGAGTATAAACAAAAATACAAAAAAAAACAAATTTTACTTAATTATAATACTATTTTAATGTTCAGTGAATCCAAATTCTCAAAAACCTTCATTATTTTAAAGTATTAAAATGGTAATAGTTTTAACTGAAGTGTACCGAATTTGACCTCAGACACCGAAGATTTAATAGTACAGGCCTCAGACTTGTTTGCCTGATTAAATATTGATATACTTGGATGGGTGCAGATATATTCAACTAATTTATGTAAAGTCAAATATTATATTATCATCACTGAATATTATAAAACAGAGTCCCCCACCGCGTCTGTATATCTGTCTGTCTGTGACATTTTCACGCAAAAACTACCGAACGGATTTTGAAGAAACACATTTCCCATCATGTTTAGGACCTGGACATTGATAGTGTAAGAGAATCAAGTTGGGAAGAAAGTTAGCACCAGCGAGTTTTCATGGCATATAATGTTTAATTCGTCAGAGATATAACAAAATGATGTAGGAAATAATTGTGTAGAATAAAATGATCTACAAAAAAGTGCGCGGTAGCATATATCTATCTCTAATAGATAAGTAGTTATAAGCGTATTTATGTAGGTATTCAAATTGTTGTAAACCCATATTGTACCCGTGAAAACCCAACAATCCCACCTACAAATAAAAGTGGCATAGGTAAGTATTATTTTCATAATTTACTAGCGACCCAGCCCCCGGCTTTGCAGTATGGATTATCTATCTATTATTATTATTAGCGGACCCGGCAGACGTTATCCTGCCCAAACGTTGGCTTGCCTGATATTTACTTTCCTTCGTCCGTGAAAAGCAACTACCACTACCCCTACTCCTACCACTACCACTACCACTACCACTACCTCTACTTCTACCACTACCACTACTTTTAGCGAGATTAAGTAACATTTCTCATACAAAATGATTTTCCGATTTTTTTTTTCTTCTAAACCACCCCCTGTATTATAACGAACAAAACGTTTTTTTGTGATTTTCTTACTTTTCAATTGGGCGAGGAAACATCATGACTAGGGAATGCAATCCCGCAAGATAATTTCAATCCCGGTATTTGCGGGACTGAACCATCTTAGTCCCGCTGGATCCAGGTATTTGCGGGATCCCGCAGGGTGGACTTAGACCTCTGAAATCAATCGTAATAAAGACCTAATAAACCTCGTTTTCATGGATTTTAATTTTAACCCAAATTAAACAAGCTTTTTGGTACATTTTAAATGGTTTATTATTATAATAAATATAAAAAAACATAAAAAATAAAATTCTTAGAAAAAAGTCGCAGGTGTGACGCAGGTGTTTGCAGCGTACCGTATACCCGGCCCGATGGTTCCAAAAATAATATTTCTTATAAAGTTCTGTTTGATTTCGATTTATCTATAGATTCTATAACAATCAATATTCAATGAATAAATCATTGCATTGCGTCATAATTACAAATTGTAACTGGCACAATATAGGTAATCAAACAAGGGGCGCGGGTGGGGAATTCTTTGCCCCGCGCCTTCACACCGTTCCCCTAGGGCTCGGCGCCGCGCACCTTAGAGAAACAGGTGTGTACCACGCTTCTCTGTAATCCCGCAAATTTTTCGACCTAGATTAGTCCCGCAACATGTATGCGGGATCCCGGTATTTCAGGATCCCGGTATCCCGGTATTGCATTCCCTAATCATGACTGATTAACCGAATGATCTGGAATGATTAAAACCAATCGATTTGATAGTTGCATTTTTGTTTCTGTCATCAATTCTGATTTCAAAGAAGTCGTTCCATAGAAAATGTATGGGAAAATGTTTTTTTCTTTATAATTTTTTTGTGCATTTTTCCAATGTTTTAATAGTTATTCGGGACGGAGACAAATACAACAAATAAAAAACCATGAAAATCGGTCCTGCCGTTCTCGAGTTATAAGTGTTCGAACAAACCCGACTTTGTCTTATATATATAGACTAGTATGTTGTGTAGTGCGCGAGTTGCAAGCAACTCGCGTGTTTGCTGTGAGGGAACAACTGCTGCCCACACCAAAGAAGACATGCTACAAGTCAGCGATAAGCCCGCCAGCTATCATTAATTCCCTACTCCTACCACAACTACTCCCACTACCCCTACTCCAACTCCTACCACTACCTCTACTACAAACCCTACCACTACCCCAACCCCTACTCCAAGCCCTACCACTACCTCTACCCCTACCACTACCACTATCCCTACTCCTACCACTACCACTACCCCTACTCCCTACTCCAACCACTACCCCAACCCCTACTCCAAGCCCTACCACTACCCCTACCCCTACTCCCTACTCCAACCCCTACCACTACCTCTACCCCAAACCCTACCACTACCACAACCCCTACTCCAACCCCTAGCACTACCTCTACCCCTACCACTACCTCTACCCCTACCACTACCTCTACCCCTACCACTACCTCTACCCCTACCCCTACCACTATCCCTACTCCTACCACTACCACTAAAACTACCCCTACTCCAACACCTACCACTACCGCTGTTCGATTCCAAAAAATAAAAAACAAAAAAATGTATGGGAGTTATTTTTTTTTGTATGGGAGAATATTTTTTTAACAGATTCGCTAATAGGAACAGATCCTGAACAATATTAGTTTTGGCACGTACCCCTTCCGATTTGTAGTTTCCGAGATAAAAAACAAAAAAATAAGAGGGGCGAAAAAGGGGGGTTTCGGTTTTTTGATAACTGACGCTTCTCCGGCCGCTGCCGCGGCATCGCTCGCTTCGCTCGCGAGTTTAAATAAAATTGTATGGGAGAAGGGGGGGGGGGATGCGGGGAAAGTGGAAAGGGGTAGAAATCAAATCCCAGTCCATAGGAAAAAAAAATGTATGAAAATTTGTATGGGAGTTTTTTTTTGTATGGGAGATTTTTTTTTAATGGATTCGCTAATAGGAACATATCCTAAACATTATTAGTTTTGGCACCTACCCCCTCTGATTTGTAGTTTCCGAGATATAAAACAAAAAAAAAATAAGGGGGGCGAAAAAGGGGGTTTCGGATTTTTCTGGTACTCACTGGGACCCCCTTTATACGATCCTACCAAAAGTTTCCCCCCATCACAACTCTTTCTGGGAAAACAAAAAAAAAGAAAAAATGTATGAAAATTTGTATGGAAGTTTTTTTTTTGTATGGGAGAATTTTTTTTTTTTATGGAATCGCTAATAGGAACGGATCCTAAACATTATTAGTTTCGGCACCTACCCCCTCCGATTTGTACTTCTCGAGATACAAAACAAAAAAAAATAAGGGTGGCGAAAAAGGGGGGTTTCGGATTTTTCTGGTACTCACCGGGACCCCCTCTATACGATCTTACCAAAAGTTTCCCCCCACCACAACTCTTTCTGGGAGAACAATGATGTCAGTGAGTGAGTGAGTCAGTGAGTGAGTGGTAATCGAGCTTTATATAGTATAACTAGCGGACCCGGCAGACGTTGTCCTGCCCAAACGTTGACTTGCCTGAACTACCCCTACCTCTACCCCTAACTCTACCCCTACCCCTACTCTATCCCTACCCCTACCCCTACCCCTACCACTACCCCTACCCCTAACCCTACCCCCACCCCTACCCCTACCCCTACCCCTACCCCTACCCTATCCCTACCCATACCTCTACCCCTACCCCTACACCAACCACTACCCTAATTTTTATATATTAGATATACCTACCTATCTATTAGAGATAAATATATGCTGCTGCGGACTTTTTTGTCGGTTGTTTTTAATATATTTTTATTATGTGATGCTAGATTAAAACTAAAGTAAACTTATAAATCAATTTCTTCCAATTCTCCAGTGAAGGTAACAGAGAAATCTACTTACCGCAACTTCAGCTATTGTGCTAAATCACTTAAATATTGATAGGAGCAAAAATAACTTAGACATTTGAAATATTATATCTTTACAGTGCTTGTATTTTTAATAAGAGGTGTACCCTACCTCCTACATCTATTCTTATTACACAATTTTTATTTTACATGTACCTACGTGTTTAGAATATAGGTATCTCGGGATGATCTCTTTAAAAAGTTATTAGAGAGATACACTGCAAAAGGAATTGATAAAATAACCAAGTATAAGATAAGATAGGCGAGGATTCACGTACCAGAAACATGAGAAAGAACGATTTCACAAAATAAATATGAGAAAATTGTACATTAGTAAATAGGTAAGTATATTGAGAGAACTCAAATCGCAAAATCGGTTTTGTTTGTTACGCTTTCACGCAAAAACTACTTAACCGATCATCATGAAATTTAGCACATATATTCTTGGAGGTATTAGAAGTAACATAGGATACTTTTTATTATCACGGCATGACGACGGGAACGGGGTGGGCAGAGGTGAACATGACAAAAGCTATGTATGTAGTGTATATTTGCCAACATTTTGAAATAGTCACGTACGAAGTCGTGGGAAACAGCTATTTCTAATATGTTTATACTAGCTATCCACCCCGGCTTCGCGTGTGGACAATATTAAAATCTGAAACGGCTCGACCGATTTTCGTGAATTTTAGTGTGCATATCCGTTAGGGTTGAGAATCGGACAACATCTATTTTTCATCCCCCTAAATGTTAAGGGTGGTCCACCCTTTTTTTTTTTATAGGTAGGGTAGGGGTAGGGGTAGGGGTAGGGGTAGGAGTAGGGGTAGGGGTAGGAGTAGGGGTAGGGGTAGGGGTAGGGGTAGGGTAGGGGTAGGGGTAGGGTAGGGGTAGGGGTAGGGGTAGGGGTAGGGGTAGGGGTAGGGGTAGCGGTAGCGGTAGGGGTAGGGGTAGGGGTAGGGGTAGCGGTAGGGGTAGGGGTAGGGGTTGGGGTAGGGGTCGGGGTAGGGGTAGGGGTAGCGGTAGGGGTAGGGGTAGGGGTAGGGGTAGGGGTAGCGGTAGGGGTAGGGGTTGGGGTAGGGGTCAGGGTAGGGGTAGTGCGGGCAAGTCCACCCTTATTATTTTTTTATAGGTAGGGTAGGGGTAGGGGTAGGGGTAGGGTAGGGGTAGGGGTAGGGTAGGGGTAGGGGTAGGGGTAGGGGTAGGGGTAGGGGTAGCGGTAGCGGTAGCGGTAGCGGTAGGGGTAGGGGTAGGGGTAGGGGTAGGGGTAGGGGTAGGGGTAGTGCGGGCAAGTCAACGTTTGGGCAGGACAACGTCTGCCGGGTCCGCTAGTATATTATATTTATGACTTTCAGGGCTTCATAAAACTTAGGTGTAACTGATTTTCATATACTTATTTATCTTTCGAAAGCTATTTAAATTTCGAAACTAAGACATAAGTTATCGCGTAATTTAAGAAGTCATGAAGCGTGTAATATTTATGGTACAAAGTTATGTCGAGTTTTTTATTATTTAATCGTTGGCAAAATCTATGGGAAAAACTAATACCTACGCAGTGATTAAACTTATAATCTTCAGGAAAAGCGCAATAATGACTTTTTTTTCTTATTTACTTACCTATTTCAATATTCATTAGTGCTTTTGGTTGGCTGCAATGGTTTGGTTTATTTAAAATATCTGTAAATCTGTAAAAAGATTTTTGTTAAATGCTTGTGATAAATTTCTCAATACTGAAAACTGTATCACGCTAATGAAAATATTTAATACATTGGCATATAAATATATATCTAAGTATTAAAGAATGAGACGTCACGTCACACAGGTGCGTCGGTAGCCGAGTGGTTAAAACGTCTGGTATTAACTATGCAGACCACAGATTCGATCTCGGATCCCGGCCAATGGCCATTTACCAATAGGTTTTTTTAATAAAAACTTATGTACATAATCCGACAAACCACACTTTTCCTTCTTAATATACCTCAACAGAACTGGCCACTCGTTAGGTATAGCCTCACAAATAGGTATCATCGGCTAAACGAAGGAGACTTGGTCTTCCGCTGAGTACCCTCGAACCTCAACACGGTTTCGGGAGCTGTTCTGTCTACGGTATGGAGTGATCTTATCTATGGTCTATTGTACATTCTGATATAATGTACTCTTTGATTCTGATTATATACTCTTTGGTAGAGACCATTTCACGAAAGAAGTCCCCCAGACGCGGCGCTAGTTTCATCCGACGAAATGTTGTTTTCATAATGTTTTGGACTAGTTCCGCTAACGGCCGCGGGACTTTGTGACACGGACTTTACATTTCATATAGGTGGGGGGCCTGAAACTAATATTATATTTCTAATAACAATAATTGTTTTTTTGGAATCGAAAAAGTATTTATAATCGATTCAAATAAATCGAAACGCCGATTGTCATTCAACTTTCATTTTGAGTATTTCAATCAATCAGTCGCTACATCACTAAATACTTGGAATTGAAAAATTGAAAAACTGGGTTTTTTTTTCTTTCCGTGATTGTCGTTGTTGGCGACATTAGTTGGTGTAATAATAATTTTTTCCTTATAATAATTCAAGATTCAATTAGTGCTTTAGTTTTCATATTGATTTAAAAGAACTCTCGGTAAAATGAAGACCGTAATTTTTATCTGTTTATTATCATTGGGTATTTGTTTGTGCGCGCCGCAAGGTAAGATAATTTTATTAAAATATGGCTTGCATTTGCTAAAAATATGCAAAATGATTTCTTTGTCTTAATTGCCGAATTGACTTGCACTCTAACAAGCATAATCACTTCCATATTTCAGTAAAACAAATCCGTATCGTAAAAATTGCACAATCTCACAAAATGCTCTTTCAATACCTACCATATATAAAAACTATTTACGCAGTTACGCCACGTCGTTCTTTTGTTTTATCTCATTTTGTTTCTTATTATAAAGTTAAAATTGGTTTTACCTCAAAGATCTGATAATGCGAAACAAGAAAAAGCATTTCTATAATGGACGCGACTGCCATATTGTTGCATGTTGTACCAGTCGCCTGCCTTTGGGAACGCACTACACTGACACCCATGCCCATACATTTAAAAAATAAGTTATTACTTATACTTAGCTGTTTTTGCTTATTAGAAATTAGAAAATGCTAAAAGAAACGTCTACCCAACCTAATAAATCTTTATATCATCATACTAGCGGACCCGGCAGACGTTGTCCTGCACAAACGTTGGCTTGCCTGCACTACCCCTACCACTAACTTTGGCTGTTGTTCATAAAAAAATACTAAAATCGCAATAAAAAAATGGGGGGTGGGGGTAGGAGGGTGAAAAATAGTTTACGACCTATTCTCAAACCTACCGAAAATACAGAAAAAAATTCATACAAATCGGTCAAGTTTTCAGAGGAGTTTGGTTACAAACACTGACATGACAATTTTACATATATAGATAGAAGTTCCTACCCCTAGATGTAATAAGAACACCGCTTTCAAGGTTGCATTTAAGCATTCCTTGATGTTTATTGACTTGAAGTTACATTTTAAAATATGCATGTGACCTATGGCTAGAGTCAAATTCAGTTAAAGTTCTCACACCTTTTTCATATACGTAAATCTAGTAATTAATTACAAGATTACATCCATAGTTGGTGTTTATTCTTTACCTCCCTATATATCTACATTATTAAATGGTAATAAGCCTTTTAATGACAACCTCAAAACTAAACTTACCTTTTTATTAAAAAAAATAACCATTCACTCTTAGGTGGACCACCAGCTGTACCCCAGACTCAAAAAGATTCAAATACCCCCAAACCAGAAGATGTAGCCCATGTACAACCTGTGGTAACCCCTGTTACAAATGCTGACAATCAGAACAAGTCTGCAGAACAAACTACTGACACTAACAAATCAACTGAAAAAGCAGCAACAACTGACAATGCAGCAGCAACTGAGAAAGTAGCAGCAACTGACAAACCTGGAACACCTAACAAAGCCAGTACACCTGGCAAAACTGGAGCACCTGACAAAACTGAAACCCCTGAAAAAGCTGGTACATCTAACAAATCTGGAGGCCCTGACAATGCTGAAACACCTGAAAAAGCTGGTACACCAGACAAAGCTGTAACACCTGACACATCTGAAACACCTAACAAAGATGGAGCATCTGAAAAAGCTGGAACACCTGGCAAAGCTGGAACACCTGACAACAAACCAGGAACAACTGACAAAACTGGAGCAAATGGTAACAAAGTGGAACCATCAAAGAATGGTGCAATAGTTCCTATCCCAGCAAAACCTACTGATACAGGAAAGAATACTGACACAAAGTCTAGTACTGAGATCCCACCTGTCAAACCGGCTGAAGCAAATGTAGTTCAAGGACGAAGGTAAATTATTGTGGTTTTTTTAAATATGTCAAGGTTTTATCTCTGAAGTATTTCTGGGAATATCTGTCAAAAAATCATGATATCAATTTCTCTGTTTTAACGTGAAAGAAGGTCAAATAAACACGTTTTCGCATTTATAATATTAGTTAGGATTTATAGTATAGTACCATAATAAGTGCCAAATAACTTTTTGCCTACTAGTGGTTAGATCCCTAATGAAGGTAAATTATTATTTTTATTTTCTGACATGATTTTTAAAATATCACTATAAGAGGCAGAGGCCCATCCAATTTTTTGTAATTTTATTGGTAAAGAATTATGTGAGTAGCCTGTGTCACTCTTGGTCCTCCAAGGCCAACTGTCTCTGTGCAAAAAATTACATGATCCATTGCACAACAAACACTTCTGCTTTTATAATATTAGTTAGAACTGGTCCCAAGGTAATCCACCATGTTGGGTGGGTATGCCTCTTTATTTTTATTGTGTTTGAATTTTTTTTTCACGGGTTTGCAGCTCCATCAAGCTCCAGCAGCTCCATCAAGCTCCATCGTCCCTCACAATTTTTTTTATTTTTTTTTTTATTTGTGAGGCCAGTTCTGTTGAGGTATATTTAGAAGTTATTTAAAAGAGAATAATAACAAATTAATTATTAATTGGGAGGTGTGGTGTAAGGCAACCTGGCAAGTAAAATAAAATAAATAAAACTAGAATGTAGTCTCAATTTCCTCATTATACATATATTTACTATGTCATTGTTATATGTGTATTATCTAACTGGTGCATATATAAAGTTGAAATAATGTTATCAATATTGTGCAAAGGTTACATTACATCATTTAATTGAGAGTAGATAATTGAACTTATTACTGACTTCACATTATTCCCTTTGCCAGGATTCTTTCAATTTATATTTTTCTTGGACTAAACTAAAATGTCATCAGGATTTTTGCTATAAAAATATGATGAACAGAAAAACATTACTGTAGACAATATTATGTGTTAATTTTTTTCTGATACGGAATAGCCCTGCTTGACCTTAATTAAATTAATTCCTTCAGTAGTATGGGGGTTAATCTATTTTTCATTTTTATGAATAGTTCAAAACACTAAAAAATGTTTCAATTATTTCTGGGAAATATATATAGTGATATGTTATGAAGAGTGGCATGCTAAGTAGTCAGTCATGAACTCTGCAATATATATGTGTTATCTAAATAGGACATATGGCGCACAAATGTGGCTTTGTTGCTTGGAGTTAAATACAGTGCCAATTTATCTATGTACCAATGGGTTTTTTTATAATGGACAACATTTCATTTTTTTAATCACCCATTTTTATTACTTTAATTAAAAATATATTAAAAAATAAGTTACACGTATTTTTATATTTTATTTTTGGTTGAGTTTTTATATTTTTAATTTAATTATGAATTTTTATAAATAATGAGGACTTATAAACTAAAAACCTTAGCTAGGACTAAAATTAAGAAATATAAACTGTCACCCAAAGAAAGTGACAGATAGTGTCAGTCAAGCCACAGAGTATACGTTATAGAAATGCAAAGAGTATAATATACCATGTTCCAAATAGGTGTTGCCGTAGCCGGAACTCAAATCGCCTACAACATTATTCATAATGTATATAATAATACTAGCTTTTGTCCGCGGTTTCACTCGTAAATATATTGCCTGTGATAGCCCATTCGAAACTAGCAAAACTTCCAAAAAAATATTATATAAAAGAAGTATTTTTATATTTATATTTAAAGAATAATTATTAATTTAGCTTCAAATGGAATAAAAATGGGTAAAATTAATAGAAGGCAACACCTGAGTTCAATAACTAACAACTCTGCCAACAGACATTAGTATTTTTAAATTAGAGGGTTAGCACAGATTAGGGCACCTATTAATCCTTATTTTTCAATATTTCAGTATTTTTAAAATAACTCGAAAATTAAAGGATATAAAAAATAAAAAAAATGAAAAATAAGCTTTCTAGCATGTAATCTCCAAACAGTTTTCGAATTTTGGTACCTTACGAAAAATGAAATGTTGTCCATTAAAAACTTATATAAGTAGGTAGGTACATACTTTGAGGCTTTTCCATCTACATATACCTCAACAGAACTGGCCTAACAATGTATAGCCTCACAAATACCATTGGCTAAAAGAGGGAGACTTGGTCTTCCCCTGGGTAACCTGGGACTGATAACACAGTTTCGGAAGTGTAAGGCAACTGGTGAAGAAAAAAATATTTATGTTTTTCGGGATAAACAGTAGTGTATGGACACTTTCCAGCCCTCTTAACTTTCTCTGTGCAAAAAATATCACCAATCCATTGCTCTGTTTTGATGTGAATGGAGAACAAACAAACACACCCTCACATTTTATTATTCTAGTTAGTATGAAAAGTGGATAATGCAGTTGCACTATTTATTCCTAATAATATTTATTTTGTTTACTTTTCCAGCTTTGATGGCCCTAGTTTCATTGGAGGCATCATCCTGACCCTGGGCCTGCTTGCTGTGGGCATCATGGGTCTCAAATACTACAAGACACAAACTGAAAGGAACTACCACACTCTCTAACTAAGTAATGTCATAATGACTCTCTTATTGCACTCATTTATTTTTGTTTGTTTTTAAGAATCTCTTTTTTTATTGTCAGTGAACATTCCTTTGTTCTTCAAGAATTTTGTTTTTGTTTAAGTTGTTTGTCTATGTGGAGATGTGACGAGTCATGCTTAATATGTGTATTTCAATTTACATTATTTACATATTTGATATTGTAAAATTTTATTAGAATGTAATATGGTTTAATGTTGATGGAGATGTCTATTTTAAATATATGGATATTATTTTAGTGTATGAATAAAGCTGATCTGTAATATGCTTAATATGATCTTGTATTACTTAAGCTTAATTTGTTTTATAGTGTTGACATTGTTTTAAACAATTACACAAGTTATTTGAAAGTTTTAAGGTTTGAGTGCAATGTAGGTGTAGTTTGGAATTGCATGTTATTATTATAATAGGCACTTGATTATTTTCGCACGCACGCTCCTGCATTATGTTAATAGATAAGTTTTTTTTTCACGTTGTTTTATGTAAAATTTATGCATGCGTTAATTTGCGATTTCATTTCTTGTGTCACGGTGCCATGAATTGTCAATAAGAAGGAAATATTTTGAACATTGTAATAACTTAGCCCACAGCTTTACCTCCCCACTAAAATGCTATATTAGTCTTAGTTGTAAGGAAACGCAATGTGATGATGGAAATAAGGGTCTAAAGTTGATTAGTTTAGCAGAATTGAATATTAAGCAAATGTTTTTAAAAAAATGATTTTTTTTTACTTTTATATTTCATTTGAATCTCATAGTTAAAATTTTAGGTTTTTAGAATTTAACTCTGCTAAACTAATATTATAGTCTTTTTTCATTGAATTTTGTAAATGGTACAAATTTATCAATCTGTATTGTGTAATGTAGAATTTAGACAGGTTTACATACAATATCTAATACACCAAAGAAATAAAACTTCAGCACTTGTGTAAATGTATTGAAAACATTTCTGAATTTTAACTATACTTTCTGCATTTAAATACTAACTTGTGCATGTTCCTATTTAATAGTTGAAACCCGTCTGGCAATTTTGTAGTCGAACCTTAGCGACATCTTAAGGGCCGTTGGTCAAGATCATTTTATTTCTGTCAAAAATATGGCTAATCTCGGTTAATCCTGGAAAGTTGCGTTTATTTATGCAACATTTCCATCCTGCACAGTTGATATTTATTAGTTAGATTAAGCCATATTTTTATTATTTAGGGTTCTAAATAGCCGTAGTTTTTAAAACGAGCATTGATTTTGCGTTTTGGAAACTATGGTTATTGAGAACTCTTAATAATGAAAATATATCTTAATCTAATTTAAAATAATAACTAGCAACTGTGCGGGATGGAAATGTATAAATAAACTCAACTTTCCAGGATTCACTGAGAGCAACGGTCCTTACGACAGTACAAGACCCCCCGTTTTTTTGCCTGCGTTCGAGTCAAAACGAAAACGAAAGATGTCGCGATCCTAAGTATGACCCCACTGTTTTTGTGTGGGTAAAATATCTGACCGTTTTTACGGTGCCGTAAATGCTTAGCTATTAATTACGATGTCCGCGCTGCAAAATAAGATCTTAATATTATGGATTGTCGAAGCAGATACCAATTATTTTGTCTTTGTTCTATGAATTAACATGTATAATTAAATAAAAATTACGATCAAAAAATATCGTGTTGCTAGATGGGTTTTAACACAAGTGACACAATACAGATTGTGTTATATCTCGTATTGTACCGACAGGGAAGTCAATGCCATCCTGAAGTGCTCTTACTGGATTTTGAAATGATTGCTATAGTATATCTCTCACGAATTTTATCTTGTTTGTGGATGTCTATAGTTTACAATAAAGGTGTATCTGAATGTTTTGTTTTATTTTACCTCTTGTCCATTAAGATCCATCACTTTCACACGATCTTTGGCAATGAACTTGATGGAACATTGAAATTACAACCCTGTTGATGAGATATCCTACTTTTAAAGTATATCGTGATATTGGGGTCCTTACTGTCAGACAGCTGTTTGTGCTCCAGATCATAATACGTAAACATCGTTCTCTGTACTTCTTGCCCGGCAGTTGTGATGACATTCGCAGGAGGAATCGTGTGTGTGGGGTGGATTCATGCAGGATGGCAATGGCAGGACGCTGCTACCAGGCTGGCGCAACTTCGAACAAAAAATTGGTTCTATGAAAATTGAGCCAATATTAATGGCGTCGTATCGCCATCTTTTTCACTCCATTGTGCTATCCCTGTCAAAGTTGCAAATGGCGGCAAATTTGTTTTGTCTTATTTTAGTTTTGAAATATTAATAAATAAATATATAATGTGATGCTTAAATCGTGCTTGTAATATATTAATTGTAAATATAATATAGTAAGTTATAGTAAATAATTATATGTATTGTTTTACAATAATTGTATTCAATAATTAAGAATGGAAACATAAAAAGTGTACAATATGTGGTACAAGAGGCGGCCGCGTAGACGGTATCAAGCGAATATTTATGACAATATTCCCAATAAATGAGGATCGGTAAGTTATTAGCCATTCATATTAATTTAATTAAGTAATTATTCTTTATAAATTTCATATTAAACGAACAGCATATTGCTGAAAAATAGTGATGTACTTTGCATATTGTACAGTTTATCGATATCGATATTCTGACTCAAACATATTTGTTTCACATTCCACAAAATAAACCCATTATAACACGCACCAAATAAATTGAGCCATTGCTTTTTGCTGCAGCAAATTTACTTTTATCTTTACTCTTTCCAGGCAATCTGCCTAGCGGCCCTAGCGATAACTAAGAGGAAAGTAAACAACCAGTCTATTCGCATACTGCCGGACAGTAAATCTGTCATACAAGCACTGGTAAGCAATAAGTTTAAATCAGATCTCATACTTGAGTGTCATACAGCACTAAACAAGGTATGTAACTATAATAACACGGTAACATCTTAACCATACAATGGATCAAAGGTCAAAGCAACTCCTGTGGAAATGACGCGGCGGATGAGCTAGCGAGAGCCGGTGCAAGTATGTCTGCAATTGGCCCCGAGCCCCTAGTGCCCCTGCCTAGAGGCTGGTTTGCCTCACGACTCAAGCAGAAAACAAAATGCATGCACAATCTCGAATGGAACAATCTTATGGAATGTAGACAAACCAGGGCAGCTCTACCAATCATAAATACAAGACTCTCACAAAAGATCTTAAAACTAAAAAGAACCCAACTTAGATCGGTGACTCAAGCCATCACTGGTCATGGTCCTTTTAACAAACACTTATATAACATTGGTATTACAGATAGTCCGTTATGCAGGGCTTGCATGCTGACTGAAGAAACGGCTACTCTTTCCAGATTGACGTGCAATTTGGTGATTTTTAAACAATCGTTCAAATCCAGCTATGTTTGTGTCGTTTTTGCACACCTCTTAATACAATAAAAAAATCATTTATACTTACTACTAGTTATTACTTACCAAAATACGCCTAATACTCATTATTTTACAGGTACGCACTATAAGTTTTTCTATCATTGCCTAAATTCACTTCGGGAAGCAGTGCTGAAATAATTACCTAAGATGGGTCTTAGATAAGGTCATTATATATTATTAAATTTCAATTTAATAACCTATTTCACTGTAATATTGATAGGTGTATTGTTTTCAAGAGGTCGGTGAATTGTATTTGTATATGTGTTGTTTTTTTAGGTTAAACACAAATAAATTATAGAAAAACATGTGAAGTTTTATTGAAATGAAATATCAAAGAAGTTGAAATTTAATAATTCCTACTTGATCTACTACGTAGTTTATTCAAATCCTATAAAAAATGGTTGTGAATTACCATACATTTCAACTTCTTCGATTATACTAATCAACAAAACCGAAATTTTAAAAGTAGGTAGGTTTTAGCATATTTTTATCGATATCGACAAAAATATTTCTGTAGGAAGGACAGCACTAGCCGTATGTTTTGACTTTTGTAGTTGGTAGCACTGAGTTTCTATTTTCCCTCCTTAATGTTGTTAGGTTGGCAGTATCTTTCGGCCCTAATTTCTTAGATTTCATTTTAATGTATGGCAGTCCCGTCTCTTATTAAAGAACATAGTGATTGCTACTTACTCTATGGCTGCTACTACATACTTAGCTCCAGATTATATAATAAAATTCTAAACATATACCCACTTTCGGTTAATGGTTGTAAGATGATCATTAAAAGATGGCTCCAAAATCTTACATACGAAAATACCGAGGAATTATTAAATCTGCAGAGGTAGATTATTATGTAAAATAGGCACAAAATCACACGACATGAACACAATCTCAAACACACGCACTTATTTATCTTACTCTACAAACATATTTTTTCCACATTTTCTTTATATAGATCAGCCCTTGTTTAAATCATATTATTACATTAAATTATATCATATCATATATACCTACTCTTATGGAAATTGTCATAGATAAAGTTGAGACAAGTTGTAAGTGGTTCCTAAGATACAGGGAAACCTAGTTTAGGAGCCACAGCCAAAATTTTGTTGATATATTTTTTAAGTGAAAAAAAAAAAAAAAATCAATCTAGAGGTAGATTAGGGGTTTTTATAACCGCATATAAACCCACTTACATGTGCAATACGATGATAATATTATGAAGGTATAAAATTTCTCGACCTTCACACTGATGTGTTTTGATTGGGAAAGGTGGGTCCGACGATAATATATCGTCGCTTAAGTTCTAACACCGCGTAAGTTAAAATTTTGAACTTTTCAGGAGAACTGTTTAATTTTTTGTCTGATTTACGCGGTGATGCCATGATTTATCTAAAGTTTGCAATGACTTAAGCGTTGTTTGTATAGGGAATTAAGTGAGTTACGCACTGTTTTTGTAGTAAAAATTCAACGGCTGATTTACGCTCTGTTGCTTTTTATGGAACAACGACTTGTCATTGGCTAAATAAATCATTTCTGATTGGTCTAACGATGCGTATTTCGATTCTCTATCCAATGATATCACAATGTCAAAACCGCCAATTTCTGACTTACGCGGTGTTAGAACTTAGGCGACGATATACTAAACTTAAAAACAAACATCTTGGTATTTCTAGTAACAGTGTCCACTTTTTGCCAAAGTCTGTTGCTGCATTTAATGAACCTAGATATATCACACAGACGTAAAAGTGGCACGTTCTAGAAAATTTATATTGGTGCATAGCGTTTTTGGCACCAGAATAGGGGTGTTGACAGTGAAAGAAAATAAATACACAATAATATTTTAACGTATAATCTCTGAAAATGTTTATTTCATACTTCCGGTCACGTGACCGCAAACGGGAAGGGAAGTGAAATATCAAATAAATAACCACAGACAACTATATAGGTATATAATAATATTAACTGTCTGTCAATTTGTCACTAACCCCCAGTTTCTGAAAGGTCGATCAACAGTTAATCTACGATTAGTAAACATAACAGTTGTCAAATACGTGAAAATGTATGGATTTTGACAGTTTTCAGAAACTGGGTGTGTTATTTTATCTAATCTGTGACCAACATTTTATTGGTTTGCAATATGTGACGTCATCGTCGTTTTCGCGGGTTTAAAAACATTTTTTTAATTGAAAATACAAATTATGTATAGGTACAATTATCTAATTATTTTTTTAGGAAAGCTATAACTTAGTGTTTCCAAAAAAATTGCCAACACCCCTATTGTACCTGTTTCAAATCAATACTACCAATTTAATTAGGCTATTTTACTTATTATAAAGCTGAAGAGATTTCAATCTCGAGAACTGTCAGTTGGTTTGAAAAAAAATTATAATGGTTCGGCTCTGAGGTTCGGCTATTATATTAGTTTTGGTTCAAAATAAAATCAATGCTTACATCAATTCAAATGTTTTATTGTAAATAATTGATAAATAGATTTACTTGATATTTTCCCCACATTTTTCTGTATGGGACCATATTTCAGATTAGATAGCAATAATTCCCCTTCCTTCTTACTACACTGCCCATAAGCTTCAACTAAAGCTTTAGGTGTTTTATAAACACTTGTAATGGCTAGAGCTTTTTCAACAGAAACTCCTCTTAACTGGAGCAGCAGTTTTATAAATGTTTCTGTGACTGTGAGCGGTTTATTCTTGTTTGAAGATATGTTGAACTTTTTGAATGTTAACAGAGTATTTGGAGAACCTCCTTTCAAATGTTTATTCTGAAAATAAATAAATTTGTTGTTGCCTATGGGCACGCGCGAAAATATAAAAACATAATTTTGTGTCTATGAGTGAAATTGCTAGGCCAAAATGAGTTGTTTCTGAACGAACAATCGCCTAATTTATTTTATTCAGCGCCAAGTAATGTCTGTGAAATAAGCACAATGTGCAGGCCATTATATCACAAATTTTATTTTTCCAATATTAATGTTATTAGAGTGATATAGCTAACTTCGTTTATTGCTTGGGAATAACTTTAGGTACAATATTAATTACGTAATAAAAGTGCATGTATGGATGTGGATAAAGCAAGAAAGAGAAGTATGCAAAGATCGAGAGAAGTGGTGCTCCATGCTCTCTGCCTGCCCCTTTGGAAAACAGGCGTGAAGGTATGTTTGTAAATATTTTTTCTATTGCGCCAAGTCGACCAGTTTCGTTTTCGTTGCAGAAGTTAATTAAAGTTATTATATATATTCTGGTCCTAATTTTTGAGTATGCTAATAATAAGTTGCACATCAGCCCCCCTATTACATATCTCAGTTGCTAACAAAAAGTGATGGTCACTGTCCACAGATTAGTAATGTACCATACACTGAGAAGAGTGAGGCTGCATGGTACACACTCTCGGCCTGTCATATTTACTAATCTGTGGACGGTTACCAACACGTTTTGTTAGCAAGCAAGTTAAGTAGTATGGGGACTGTATTTATATTGAAAAATACCAACCTCATATGCTATAGTTAATTTCTTAGTCATCATGACCAGAAATCTTACAGAATTCTTCAAGGAGTCTGTCATATGAACTTTAAATCCATTGTGAACTCTCGTGTTAACGAGTGCTTGCATCAATGACTGTATTGGGAGGCCAACATTCCTGTTATCACCATATTCTTCCACCAAGTAAATGACATTTTCTATACCGGATCTCTTCAATCTGAATTTCTGTTCATGAAACCTACCATCCTTGATGCTTTTAGCCAAGTCATCCATTCTCTTCCTCTCCACTATAAAAGGTAGAACTAATTCTTGATCTTTGTTAGTTTTGTGGCGGGCTATCCATGTAAAGTCACCCACTTTGAGATGACGATATTCATGTCTCAAGTCTGGATATTTATTAAAATAGGAAATTGTAGGGTCAGTCTTCTTTGATAATCTGTAATTAGAGAAAAAATATTGTTACAAATAGAATAAAGGTGAGTTTTTGAAATCGCCCATAGAATTTCCGGGATAAAAACTCCAAAGTGGTGCTACATACTCTCTGCCTACCCCATTGGGAAACAGGCGTAAAGGTATGTGTATGTATATAAAGTTGTGGTATGAAAGAAGGACAAACTAACACACTTTACATTTATTAATATTAGTTCAGATTTTTTAAAATATGTTATTGTTTATGATAATGAAAATAAATACAACTAACCCACTAGTTTCTTGCTTGTCTATCAATAATATAATATTATGAGAACGTGGCGGAAACTCAATAACTTCTGTAGCATCACTCAAACATCTGGGAGTAATAGCAACATTATCATGACTAGAAAATGATGCTTTATTAATTAAATCATTGGTTGTAACTCTATTCTTATATTCTCTTAACAATACTTCAGCAAACTTTATTCCTTCACCGCTCAATTGAAACAATTTATGCTTTATTAAACTGTGTTTACTAATAACTAACCCTTCAATTAACAATTTAGAAATGGATGCCCAAGATTTACAGAAAGTGTCAGGTCGTCCTCTAATAAATGATCCTTCAAAGAATGGTTGGGCTTTTTCTATTAATTCTTCTTTTGTTAAGGATATTTTATTTGGATTTTGTTTCATATTATTGAGTAATGCAACTAAAATTGCATGTGCAGCAGTCGAAAATCCAGGAGATCTTTGTGGAGATTCCTTTCGTTTAAGTTTGTTTTGTTGATTATTTAAATTGTCTGCCATATGGTTGTCAATTATTTTTTCAGTTTTGATTTGTACATTTTCAAATATCATATTATCTCCATTAGTTATGTTGAACTGAATTTCATCTTTAGAGTTCTTCTTAGATTGTGCAATCTCTTCACACTTCATATTTGAATAATATATTTGTAATCGTTGGTCTAAAAACAAGCATAATTTCTTACTAAATCCTTTAAGAATAGCACATTCAGCCCCAGATTTTAATGGTACAGGATATTTTGAGACTGAATTCAGCGCCTCTTCTAACATACTTGTTAATTTACTGTTGTTTGCTTTTGCTTCCTCAAGTAGCTCTTGTAGCCATTTTCTAATTAATGGATTTGGATCGTTCTGCTTTAACGTTATTCTCATTGGATCAGGCATGCTTACAAACTCGGTAGTCTTCTTTAAACAATTACGATATCAATAGTAACAAAGTAGACTTAACTACAATATAAAAGGAAATGATCGAAGGTATAAGAACTTATCTTATGCTTAGACTTTATACAAGCCATTATTTCCATTTTTTGTAACTTTATTTATTCTGCAATAAATTCAATTCCAAACAAATTAAACTAAAAAGTACTACAGCAAAAATCAAAAGATCTATTTTATTTCTTATTCAAAATTTCAAATCAGTTTCAAAAACCGAGAAAACAGAAAAACAAAATCACAGACTATAAATATGAATTATTGACATTTTTCAATAAACAGTGTAGTGCAATGCAACTAAACTGACTGATTAAATAAATTCTAACTGAGGACTGGCAAAGATTTTATTCTTATTTACTTTATCAAAAACGGGCAACGGGGCAGAAAGTTGATATAGTAGGTTGGTAAAAATGTATGAAAATCTATGATTCCCGATCAGCAAAGTGAAAATCCATTAGTAACGTGCTGTTGGTATCAAAGATACTTTTGCTGGTATAGTACCTAACTGGTGTTTAGTAAAGTACTATCTCTACGGGTACCTACCTACTATACAGCTAAGCTAGATTATGTTTAAAAGTGAAAAGGTACTTTTTCTGTAGATCTAATTCTAAATTTGAAAATTGTTAGTTTTAAGTTTTTTTCCACACTTGTTGGTACCTAATAAATTGGTCACTTCTACAAAACAAAACAAACGTGACACACCTTCACAGCCATTATAACTTGCTGTATCAGTATGTGAGTAACAGTGCCTGGGACAGCGTAACAGTCACTTGGCGAATGCGTTACTTGGCCGTGACTGACTTGACGCCGCCTTGTATATTGTGGGTTAGGTATAAGGAATATACTACTCTCTACCGAGAGGTTTTAGCTATGTGCAAGCAAATGCGAAAATAGTTTTTACAGCGTGACCGGAACGTACTAAAAAGTACGGTTTTCCGTACTATTTGTCACCCGACCGTACCTCGGCCGTACCTTAGCCCTAACCGTACCATTTCCGTACCGACCTCGACAGTATCGACTTTAGTATTGATCTTCGTCAACAAAAACCTGAAAAGAATCTTGCCTAAACACTAATTTAAAAAAACTGCAATTTTGTATCTGTCAATCTGACACAATCAATTTCAAGTCTCTCTCTGACAAATTACAATTTACATGAAGGGCCGGCTCTGTGGGCCGAAAAGTGACATAGCCATAGGATGGCCATAGGCTACTTTTTATGCTGGAAATCCTTCAGGGCAGAAAGCTAGTTATAAAATGATTTATCATGAATTGATATATCATAATATGATTAGGTTAGATAAGACGCATGTTCAACCCACGAAGTCAATGTTATTCTCGTTTCACCATTGCCAAGGAGGGGGCAACTAACCAAAAAAAATTTTAATGGGGAGGGAGGCACCCCCACTAATAAAAATTAAGTTTTGTTACCAATAAAATGTTTAATTTCTGGGGGGCACAGAGATTTCTTTAGGAGGCTGTGATAAATCACAGCACTCCCCTGATACGTCAAACAGGCTTGCATGCCATTTTACCGTATCTACTTATTCTATGATGCCATTCGCGAACCAAGACATTGCTTTTTTGTAAATATATTGTGCAAAATTTTATTTTTTGGTGATTTTTAAAGGTCATGGATTTAGAACATTGATCCTTAGAAGAATCTCAGCACCAAAATAAGAGACCAAGAACTTCAATTTTTCCAAATTTTTTTTCTTCATTGATGTGAATTTTCTCAGTAACCAAATCGAAGCTTACAGTGAACTCGTACAAAAAAATTAACGTGTCGCAGGACACGCGTTTGGAACGAAGTCCCTTTCGTATGCAGGGTTGGCATAATTAATCATTAACGTGCCAGGCTTTCATTCTATCTGCGCAGTCTACCCACCTCTCTTTAATTTTGATTAGGAAGGATAGGTATTGCGCGCTCTCTCTAATTTGGCCAGGGGAGACTCAGTTGCACACCGTATAGACAAGCGAGCGAACGAGAGGAGGGGAGAGAGAGAGAGAGAGAGAGAGAGAGAGAGAGAGAGAGAAAGGAGCCAGCGCCATAAATTAAATAATACTTACTACGTGCCAGCGCGCAGAGGGGGAAGGAGAGGCAGTCTTACGGTTTTTCGTAACGCGTTTTTTCTCGGCTAGGTCTCCGCGCCAACCCGCGATAAGAAACTTGGTTCCAATAATATTCCAATAAAAGACAAGATCAATAAAGAAAACTATGTATATATTTACCTATTTATAATCTAGATATATATGTGTGTGACCAACATAAACTAGAGATTCTGACTAGTAAATCACAGATTATTAATAAATAATATAAAAACTCACAATTAAATAGCATTTACATGTACATATAGTACTATTGGACATTCTAATATAATTATTTATATTCAAACATTAACACAACCTTTTGTAGAAACATGCAGTTACTAATAAATAGCTAGATACCTTTACATTACAAAACTTTAAAGTACTGCCGTGCGAGCATGACCGTGAAGAGAGAATCTCTCTAAGTAGATAAAATCCAAGTCTGTTGCTTTTATATCAACTGCGTGCCCTCCGAAGCATGATAAAAAAAACTCGAAAAGAAGAAAGAAATAATGTCTTGGTTTCCGCGACGCTACTATTTGTCCTGCTTTGTCACTATACGGGAAATTATATTAATTCTCTTTTTTACTAAGAGATTTTGTCTACACAGACATTCTTTCTACACGCGTCATGCTTGCACGATTGAATGTGGTTCGCTACAAATAGGTACTTTATAAATGTTATAATCACAATTTATTAATTTTTAAAACAATAACGCTCACTCTCTTCAAGCAAATGACAATAAAAATTCATAAATTACCTAATAAGTAATTTTAAATCCAAGATTATAATTTATAATATAACGCTCGCCATCAGTATTGATAGTATTGTAAAAACTTGACTTTGGTAAACGTGTGGAGCCATAATAAATGGACCAAATTTGGTACGTAAAGTAAAAACTAAGGTACCTATGCTTTTATAATTTTATTTCAAAGATTAACTTACTTTAATAAACTTATTTTAATATTTATGTTTTCTTTGTAATAGTTTTTTATAATAAATATTTTAAAGTTTTGCCGACAGGCGACGTCATTATTTTATTAAAAAGCGCCATACTGACCCATTTCTAAGCTCATTTGTCTAACTGAGAGTACCACGGGGCACATAAGGGCAGTGGTTTATCATAAACGCTAGGTACTATACTTAAACGATGACGTCATTATGTCGTCTGTCGGCAAATTTTGAAACAAAAATATTCAAACTAGTTTCTTAAAATACTAATAAAAATAAAAAGGTATGACCTTAGTTTTTACTTCACATAGAAATTCTTTGGTATCAGTGACATCCATTCTAAATAACTAGACATAAAATTTTTTTTTTACTTATCAAACAAAATATAATACATTGAGCGGTACTTAAATACTATGTTTCATAGGAATTACTAACACTTTTTTTTAATTCTAAATAAAATTTTAAATGTAAAAATAACAGATACGATTCATAATAAAAGCTCAGAAATACATTTCTATTAACATTTGCATATAGATATTAGCTAGAGAAGGTACATAAAGTTTGTAAAATATTTTCTATAAAACAGATTATTGTTACTTTTTATTATAAAACTCACTATTAATTACAGCATTCAAAAACACTACAGTAAGTTATCTAAATCATCGAATATTTATAAAATTCATATAAGACCGCAATACTTGAACACGACGATGTTTGTAATGTGTTATTTCGTTGCGTACGTATGACAGATACTCTATAATAGGCATGGATGTAGTATAAGTCTACTAGATTGGCAATACAAAAGAAAAAGCGCATAGGTACCTACGCGTATGTTAAAGCGAGACAGATAGACGAGACCGTTTTTTACAACAGCCTGCAACAACCTAGCGTCAGTCGTAATTTTGTAAAAATCTTGTTTTAAAGTATAATTTAGTGTTTACCAGACGTGATTATTTATGCTTGCCTGAATGTAACTCATCTAAGATGAAAAATCCACAGAATTACACGCACACTGATGTAGTAATTTTTTGGTCTCGTCCTAATCCTAAAATTGTATTACTCAGTGAATGACTATTTGAAACATAATTTGACATAGACATAGATAGAATTTGAATTTGAATGATAACAATATTGACATTTAATTTATGATAATGATTTGATTTCACTGACATTTTGTAATTTAATTGTTGAATTGATGTATAGTTGTGAATGTATAAGTAACTGTAAATGCAAATAAAGTTTTAGGGTAAAATATTGTACGCCTTAATAGGCATCACATAGAGAACACTGTTTTGTGACACCGCATATTATTATTACACCATACTATGTGAAACAATAAATAAAAATTTGAATTTGAATCGCGACATTACCAATCTAATAGAGCGCAGCATACTATATCTATGATAATAGGGATGTTGACATTTTTGGAAACACTTTTAAATTATTTAGCTGTTACTTATATATTATACATTTTATTATTTAAATTTTATTTATTATACCTTGTACCTAATAAAATAATTTGAATTTTTTATATTTGTATTTTCATTTAAAAAGTTTTTTTTTTATTTCCGCGTAAACGTTTTGGGCGCGGTGATGACGTCACATCACGCAAACCAACATGATGGTCACAGATTAGATAAAAATAACAAAATATAATCACTGTAATCGCTTTTAATAATGGTTTTAGCAAATAATATAATGTGTATACAGTACAAATAATAAACAGGACTTGTTGATATATTTTTAATATGTTTACATCTTTATTTGTTAGTCTAATACTCTTTTATATTGTTCGAAATTGCGGCATTACGGTATAGTTATTATAATATAGTTTGTAGTCTGTGGTTATTTGAAATTTACATTAAAGTGACGTCACTTCCCGTTTGCAGTCATGTGACCGGAAGTAAGAATTAAAGATTCATTTAAATATTAAAAAAGATACATTCATTAAACAAATAAATTAAACGTTATTTTGAGTTATTTTGTATATTTATTATCTTTCACTGTCAGCACCCCTATTACCGAAGTTTCTTTCTAAAGCACGATGTGCATTACTTTCGGACAGGTATAGCGAGCGCCAAATAAGTTGAGACAGATTGAGCGCTTGAGATAAAGAGCTATTTGACGCGAGGTCTACGTCGACAATATAAGAATACTATCATGTGTATTTATTGTCTATCGCATTTTACACTCGAATTTGTCACTCCAGAGTTTGTTTTTTAATTAAAAAATTGTGCGTACGTCTCCAGCTGTATACAGTCACCTATTTTAAATACATATACCAGTTTAATAATCTGCATACCTCTTCAAAACGCCTGAACGTCCTTACGACCTATTTCTGTCGTGTTCAATAATTATATTTTACAAATATAAACTACACTATGACTAGGAGTGAAATAGTATGAACTTGATGAGCTAAAATACTAATTTAATAATTGCTACAATTTTTTAACAGAAGACGAGAGGATTTCCCTGTTACAAATAGGTACACGTTATCTTTTTTTTTTTAATATTACAAAAGACTTTTAGGGGCATATAATTTAAAATTCGAAATCATTTAAACACCACAAAATAAATTAGCAACCTACCTCCATCGGTATAAAAAATGCAAGAGGTACTTTAGTAATCCTAAATATTGTGTTAATCGACAAAAAGCCAAAAACTACTTACATATAATATAATGTGAAATGGGTCTATAATTATTTTAATTTGCCATTAAAATAGATAATTATGCAGTGACATAATTAAATGATCCGAAAATGGTCTAAGTATAATTATTTAGTGCATTTTCTATAATAATAATAAGTATTTTTGTTTAAAATTTACAAATCGTTGTGAAATCGGTAGACAAATGTTAGATGAGTTATCTAATGACCATACCACTTACAAAATTAAAAATAATTTAGTAAATTTTATCGTGATGTTGAGCCATTTAAATATCTAAATTAAGAATTTTATTCTCATAATAGTAAAATATGTACAAAATAGAATAGAAACAAAAATGTGTCGTCTAATCGATCATTTGACTAATATTTATACAAAATTCAACGTATAATTTTTGAAATATTTTGTCTAAGTTTTGGAGTATTTTTTTTGGTACTTGTTTGGATAAACGCGACAATTTTACAATGGAAGACTTCTTAATTGCAGATGTCATTCGCGCAAATTGAGGTAAAAAGGAGTTTACTCTTAACTCTTATGCAATCAAAATAATCTGTTGATAGCCATTTTTATATTCATTCAGAATTTGCTGCCATTCAATAAACCAAAAATGATTCAAGTTATTGTGTAGGTAGGCCCTTTTGACTGTGGAATTTGGAATTTTGAAAATGGCTGCTTTTCTATTTGCCTCTCGCTCACTTACTATATAGTGTGAGCGAGATGCAAGCGAGAAGCTTATACAAAAGTCGCCATTATGAAACCCAATGGTCGCTTTTATAATTTTCTGTGGACGTCCACGACACGTTTTTATCGTCACGGTATGAAAGAAGAGCTAAATTTATGGAATTATATGCAGACGCTTTTATATTATCGTCACGATTTTGCCGTAGAAGATTTTTTTTAAAGCGTACAATTTTATACATTTTAAAAACCTGATGTTCTGTGGACGTCCACTGATGTTGAAAGCGATCATTCTTTATCTGCGCCGGGTGTACATTATATACAAACTGCTTGCAAGGGCAATTTAAAATTTTTGACCTAATTTTAGCAAGTTTCCTTAATAATATTCCCACCATTAAGTTGTCCATAAATGATGCTTCCATTGGGTATAGAATTGTGTGGTCCACCTAAAAAGGAGGTGAAAGTTGTATCTCGACTCATTGGAGGTTCGAGTCCTTCTATTGGTATGCAATCCAATGTTGGCACTGTGTACTCCCTGAAAATCAAATTAAAGTTTTATGTTGATTTAAAAAAAGACACATTAGAGAAAGTAATCATTATTTGAAACTAGCTTTTCGACTCGGCTTCGTCTGTGGAGCCCATATTAACTTAGTTCATAAAAAATCCCATAGAAAAGCACACTCAGTTTTTCCCGGATTTTACAATTTTCCGGGCACCTTGTTAAATTTTTCTTTCCCTAAAAAACCCGATTCGGACTATTACGAACTAAATAACTAACTAAATCGGTCTAGCCGTTCTCACCAAAGAACAGAATTTCATTTTTATTTATAAGATGATGTGATTTGACGCAAAAATAATCTGTACTCAGTTATACAATGTGTTCTCTCTATCATATTGAATGACCAATTTGATAAAGGGAGACAAAACATTATACAACTTGTTGTAGAACCTGCGCAGATAACGGCTGGTATTGTAAACGACGGCTATTGTATGGGCCTCACCCTCACACAATATAGTATGTGAGAGAGAGGCAAACAGAAATACCACCATTTTCAATACCATTCTTTATTTGCGCGGTATACAGTTGATAGAAGGATCAGGGCGTTGTTCCACGACACACGAGACGATACGATTTAAGGTTGCAAAAAAAACCAATACAGCCCGTCGTACATTCGTTTTCCCACTAATAGTCCGTACAAGAGCCAGCAACGGAATGCACGATCCGAGATTGTCCATCACTAGAATGCCGAGCAAATTAGCTGGGTCGAGCAAAGACAAGTACACAGAATTGTAGGGTTGGACAATCTCGGCCCGTGCATTCCGTGGCTGGCGCTTGTACATTTTTTGTCCTTTCGGTCGATACGAAAGATGTCACGTCAAATACATGCTCACCCCACATGTTTAACACTTTCCGGTGAATCAACGTAATGAATAAATTTAATAGTGAAAACCGCAATTATAATAGGCACGCTTACTTACATAGACACATTGTCCTGACACTGTACAGAGTCATTGATGAGTTGGGGCAGAGCTTCCGGCGGAAAGGACGGTACGGTGCGCGGTCGGGAGCTGAACAGAAACACTCCAACCATCGCCAGGAGGTACGACAGGAAGTATAGGGCGTGAAACTGGAAATATTCAAAACAATTAGCACGCACCATCACGGACTTTATTTACTAGCTTTCCGCCCCCGGCTTCGCCCGTGGATTTTTTTTCTGTTTATTTAGAAAAACAACAGTGTACTATACTTGCAACTTATATACTAAAAATAGATATATTAATAAGAAGGCCAATTAAAGGTTTCCTAGTTAAGTAATAGTAAATAATGTAACGAACGTGCCTTAAATTCTATGGTGTGTGTGTGGGTGTTTGTGTTAATGTGTGTGTGTGTGTGTGTAGTTTAGTTTATAGTTTGTTATTTAATTATACAGATTAGATTTTATTTTATTGTCGAAATAATTTTTTGTATTATAAACAATTTAAAGTTTTTTCTTGATTCAAAGAATATATCAATATTCTGGAATTTATTGTTATAAGTGCATACCAGTCTAGATAACACTGAATTATGTCCATCATTAGTAAAGTGTCGTGGTAAGGCAAACAGCGGCGTGTGCCGAGTAGTTTCGAACAAAATAAAATATAGCACTCAGGGATAATGTAGCTTCCTATAAGCGAGAGAATTTTCAGAATCGGATCAGCAGTTTCAGAGATTACACCCTACATCCAAACTTACAAACAAGCTTTATAATATTATTAGTTTTCCGCCCGCGGCTTCATCCGTGGACATTTTGGAATAAAATAAAATATAGCGTCGGTGGTCGAGTGGGTAAGACGTCGGCTTGCAACTGAAAAAGTCGCGGGTTCGATTCCTACATCCAACCATGTACCAATGGGTTTTTTTATAATAAAAAATCTATGTACGTTAACCGACAAACCGTACAAAGAGGCTTTTCCATCCATATACCTCAACAGAACTGGCCACTCGTTAGGTATAGCCTCAAAAAATCTTTGGCTAAATGAGGAAGACTGTGTCTTTCACTGGGTACCCTGGGGCCGGCAACGGTTCCCGGGAGCTGTAAGGGAACCCGTGAAGAATAAAAAAAATTAATATATATATAGCCTATCTATACTATAGAACTCAGGTATTGTAGCTTCCTATTAGTGAGAGAATTTTCAGAATCGGATCAGCAGTTTCAGAGATACCCCCTACATCCAAACTTACAGCTTAATTTAAGCTTGGTAATACAGCATAAATTTCACATTTCTAGATCTTTTTAATATTAAATGTGTCTCATGGCCACAACATCTACACTAATATTAGAAATTGTGTCGTACTAATCTTGTAGAAATTATAAACATTAATTAAATAATAATATTGTGTTTATTTACATTTTGTCCATACAAAAAATCTCTGTCATAATAAAAAATATGTCAAATCAAATCTTCATAAAAAGCCAAAGGGGATCGAACATTATTCATTCCAGCATTATTTATTTCGGTCAGCTACAATAAAGCTAATATTAGTGTAGATGTTGTGGCCATGAGACACATTTAATATTAAAAAGATCTAGAAATGTGAAATTTATGCGTGTTGTAGCTGAATGGGTATAGTTCAACGATTTTAAATTGACATCACATGTGAATAGGTTTTTTTGAATGAAAAACTGTATTAAAAAGCTATTTCAACCCATGTATGAAACAACATATGGATGTTGATGAAGCAAGGGAAGAATGCAAAAACCGAGAGAAGTGGCATTCCATACTCTCTGCCTACCCCTTTGGGAAACAGGCGTGAAGGTATGCATGTATGTATTTCGGTATCCTCTCAAATGCTCTAAAAAAATATATATAATTTCAGAAGCTATAATTTTATTTGCTATAAATATTCATTTTCTATAAATTTAGATCCTGTAATTTTAAAAATCTATAAATGTGTTTGATATAATTTTTTAAATCTATAATATTAATTCCTATAACGTATTGTTTTCTATAATTGCAGTTCCCATAATTTTCAAAATCTATAATTTCAAGTCCTATAATTTTTATAATGTCTATTTTCAATTGCACTAATGGCTACTTTTCTATAATTGCAGTTACTATAATTTTGAAAATATATAATCTCAAGTCTTATAATTTTTATAATCTCTAATTTCAATTGAACTAATGGCTACTTTTCTCTAATTGCAGTTATTATAATTTTCTAAATATATAAATTCATTTTCTATAAATTTATTAATCTATAATATCAGTTGCTCTAATGGATTGATAAAATAATTGTACTCACTATATTTTTTAAAGTATAACTTCATTCTATATACATTTACAAATATATAAGCATAAAAAATAATTTTCTATATTGAAATCAGTTTAAATAAGTACTATTACATATTAAAATTTACAGTAGTTTTTGTTAATCTTAACCTGTTGCAGTAATTTTCGATTCCTATTCCCCTAATTTGCAAATAAAAATAGGTTAGCGAGGAGCGAAGCGACGAGCGTGGTTCGAATAGTGCTAAAATAGAGCGCAAGCCGAGCGAGCGAAGCGAGCGTTCCGCGGCAGCGGACGGCGAAGCGCCAGAAGCTCAAAACTAGCTAAACAACCTTGCGTTGTACCTTTTGATTATTTAGATATCTTCAAAATTATAGAAAACAATTTTAGATAAAACGAAAATTATAGCAAATTATATATTAGATCATTTAATGTTATATATTTTGATAATAGTGATTTTAAAAATTTCAGAAATCGATTTTAGGGTAAAAAAAAATTATAGCAAATTAATAATTATATAATTTAATTTTATATATTTTGATAATAGTGATTTTGAAAATTACAGAAATCGATTTTAGGTTTAAAAAAAATTATAGCAAATGAATAATTATATAATTTAATTTTATATATTTTGATAATAGTGATTTTGAAAATTACAGAAATCGATTTTAGGTTTAAAAAAAATTATAGCAAATGAATAATTATAGAACGTAATTTTATATCTTATGTACATATATATTCTAAAATTATATCGAAACATTTTAGAGATTATGTAGGAGACCCATGTATTTCAACCTCAGAAAATAAGGAAAACTTTTCTTCTGTTTAATACCATGAGATACCATTCTTGGGCACTACTAGAAATAATTCTTACCTTAAATTGAAATATATACATCCCCGCAATAAGCGTGTAGTAATCGGCCGACAGGAATGACAAATGCAATATAATGGAGCCTGCATCTCTCAGCATAAAACTGGTCAAAATTTGAAACACAGTCTGCACTGAGCAATAACTCGCCAACTGTACCAAGGTGTCCAAATCGTACCAATTAAATATTATTAACTCATTTAGTTCCAGACACGAAGTCTGTATGCAGGATATTATGCTGCCAAAGAAGCCGAGCAAAGCCAGGTATTGAGGGCATGTTTGTGTTTTTAAAAGCATCTCTTGGAGTACTGTAACAGTTGCAAACATCAGTGATCCTGCGAGGCAAAGCATGTCACCCACCAATTGGTTTTTACCTGAAAATAAATAACAGATATTTTTTTAAGTTGTAAAATCACTACATGGTATAAAAGGAAAATCCAGGCGCGTGACTGCTGTAATCAGATTTGAGTTTTTTTTTCTAAGTTAAGGAAATTAACAGCTCATTATATATATGGATTTTGTTTCACAATATCATCCAAAGAAGGCCAATTGTAAATCTGAAATTATAATCTGCATTTCTCGATATTAGTGAAACAAACAGGCGAAAGTTTGCCGCCATAGAAATATATAATATTGCAGTAAGTAATAAAATTCACAGATTTTTCTTTGAAGATGTGATTTAATAACAAATTATTACAAACTAAACTGTTTTCACAATTAAAATATAATAAAGAACCACATGAAGGAATCCTATTGATCTCAATAAAATAAACCTATTTATTTCATTTATCCTAAATGTGGTCCTAAATATAAATGTATTGTTTTAGCATTAGCCCAACAAAATAGTTTAATATGCTTACCCATACCTATTAACACAACTTCTTGAATAAGGAACTTTGACATTATTGATTACTGCATGAGATTCTACATCATGTCATGGCAACCAATGCTCGCATTTCGTTGTGACATGATGGAGAATCCAGTTTAATCGCGTCCGCGCTGTGATAGTTGTGATTAGGGCATATCACAGTCAGTGGGAACATCTCTGCTAGCTATTAATTGTCATATTGATACTATAATGTCTATAATACTTGACATTGGCGGAATCACCAAAACCCTGATGGAGCCATAATACAAAAAATTTAATAGATTACTGATCAGTACAGTGCAAACAGTAATAAAATTAGTTCAAGAGTTTTCGAGTGTATACAGGACAAACAAACAAACATAACTTTTTATATAGATATTGATAAAAAAAGATCTAACCATCAGTAGGAGCCCCTTCCACATCAGCCCATACAACACAAACCACAGCCATCAGTCCCAAGGTAGCCCCAGCCACATGGGCCACACCCAACCTTTGGCCTCTCCAAGCTCCTCCGACTAATGCAGCCCCAACTCCGCTACAAGCTAGAAGCTGTCAGCTCAACACTGATGTAAACCTTTGAGACATCACAAGTAACCATCCTGCTTCAACATCCAAAGTTGCTGCAATTATCACAACCCACCAGTATCTGGAAATGTATTGTAAATCAGTGTTAGAAATAAAATAAAAGGAAAATTGATAAATACAGTAAAACAATGTATGGCTTTATCTATTATTCTAAGTTACTTGAATTGATAAAATTTGAAAAAACTCCTAGGGCATGAGATGCTACGATAGGGTAAAAAAAATATGACAGTGTTGTCTGAACTGAATGGATATGGATAAGAATAATACAGAGCAGCAGTGTGAATGAAACTGTGTTACGGTCCCAGGGTACCCAGTGGAAAACCAAATCCCCTCTTTTAGCCGATGATATTTGTGAGGCCATACTCAACAAGTGGCCAGTTCTGTTGAGGTATATTTAGATGAATAAGCCTCTAAGGGTGCTTTGTCGGATTATGTAGATACATTTTTAATTATAAAAAACCCAATGGTACATGGCCGGGATCTGGAATCAAACTATGGTCCACTTTAATATTAACCATTGTTGTCATATGTTATATGCAGGCCTATTGTCTCTGCAAACACCAATTGTATAACATGTATGTAAAAATAAGGTACCCACAAAGGTGTACCTAGAGTATGAGTAGGAAGAATAAGCAGTAATGGAAAAAAGTAAGATTCCTCACTGAAGCTTTGTTATGAAATTATAAAATAACTATCTCCAATTACTTACTTTCTCAATGCTTTCTTCACACCATTACAAAGAAGAGCTGGCATAAAGAGTATACAAAGTGTCAAGTATGGGACCATAAGTTGGCTTGTCGCTGGAAACTGCCATGTAGCACTCTGAAGAAGTGTTGTCATAATGCATTTCACACTAAGGAGTATGGACAGTATCTGTCCTAAAATTATGCTCCTCCATACTTTCCTAAAATACAAATAAACAAACAATGTTATACTTTAAATAAATTATTTGTTATTTAGATTGAAAATATTTTGGGTGGAACACAAACCATCGACCGAGTTCTGAGAAGTAAATTTCAATTTTATCACTGAAACTGGGACTCTCCATTATTAAAGGGCTTTTATTGAGGCCTTATATGTGGTAATTTACTTCGTGTAGGTCATTATTTCATATTTTGTTTATTTTATTTCACATAAAACAAATAAAGAGGGCACGACCCTCCCCATCTGCTGTCATCAACACAGAGCAAGGTCATCAATGATTGAATTGATTGAACACAGAGCAATTAAAAGAATAGAACGGATTGATTGACACTTCCTATCAATCAAACAATCAGTCATAGTGAGAGGCATTAGCAAGCAATGTGGCAAGCAACTAGAAAAACTAAAGGTAACTCTAAAATTGCAATTACCTTCACTTCAGTTACCCAAAGGGGTAGGCAGAGAGAATGGAGCGCCACTTCTCTCGATCTTTGCATATTTATATTACTTCATCAACATCCAAACATCATTTAACAATTTCTTTGCAAAAATATTTTGGTCTTTTTAAAATTTTAAACCTATATCTTTGTAAAAGGGTTGAAGAATTCGTCTATAACAAGTAGAACAAGCTCAGTGATAGTCAAGGAATATAAGTACTCTCTACCTAGGTACTTACATTTTCTGAACATACTCTCTCCAAATTATAACATTATGCTCTCTGTATGCTAGAAGTCCGTTAGTTTTTGTTTCCTCGGGTATACTTCCTGTATGTTTGTTATAGATATTTTAGCATATAAACAATAAACTAAACGATTAATTCATAATGTGTTTATTTTTACTTCAACATATAACAATACCTTGACATTGTCAGTACAAACATAAATATATTTTTTAAACTATAAATCAAACTATGTCACAACATAAACTACGAAACCTCCTTTCATAACAGTTTTAAATACCGTTTATAATAAATATAATTTCCTACAAATACAGCCAGCAGATAGACACCAATCACCAATTTTAAGAATAATGAATAATTTCTTGTACTGCTATCAACTGTTGCAGCGAGACAAAACCTCACTTCAGACCCGTGGCCACAATGCTTGTGGTTACATTGGTGTAACCACTGAGCAATGAGCATATGTATGGCCGCTGGTACCTTGATATAACCAGTGATTATGTCTATTACCTATAGTCCCACAACTTGAAAGGAAATACTGGTTATTAATTTTGTGTCACTTTATTACCTACTTATTATTTTGTTCCAAGTCTAATAATTCTAGCCTAATGCCCCAGAGAATCCCTGTTTTTTTTCCATTTTTATTTCATTCCTCTCTTCAGTGTTAGGTACCTTGGCAAAATAGCATATCTAAAATAGTTTATTTTAGCCAATGATAAATCAAAATGAAACAACTAACAATATTCAATACTTTTATTCATAATATGTCATCTACATACATTAAGTTTTTACATTTCATTCCATATTAAAAATGAAAGTGGTAGAATTATTTTTTATTCTAATTTCGAATAAGGTAAATGGTCATTTACCTCAGCTATACCTGCCAAGATTTCCATAGGGTTTTAACTGATTAATGGGTGCAGAATGCAGAACAGATGGCAAGCCTGTCTCTGCACTTAATGGAAATAGAGCCGGCATTTCTTTTATATATCTTCTTTTTAAGCTGAGTAGTCGACTAAAGCAATAGAGCAACACGGTAAAGTACTTCTTCGTCAAAAAATATTTAGTAAGTAACAATAATCGAATAATGTTATATTTACTAACTACATATTTATTTATGTTGCGTTATACTTACAAAATTAAGTAAGTATTTGTTGTTTTTAACATTCCATCATCATAGTCAATACACAATCAACATAAAACATTTTGCTAACAGTCAGTTGTCGCTGTACTGTAAATGTCATTTGTGTTTTTTTTAGGATTTTGATCGAGATCTAGATACTGACTTTGAACGTGATCTCGATCTAGACGCCGATTTAGAATGAGATCTGGATCTCGATTGAGACACAGATTTCAAGCGAGATCTCGATTTGGGGCGAGATTTAGATTTGGAACGAGATCTAGATTTGGAGCGAGACTTTGAGCGGGATCTGGATTTGGACCGAGACACCTGTGCGAGACACTATGATCTCGACCTTGACCTGGATCCAGACTTTGAGCGTGATCGGGATTTCGATCTAGATCCCGACTTAGACCTGGATCTCGATCTAGATCCCGACTTAGACCTAGATCTCGATCTAGATCCCGACTTAGACCTAGATCGGGACTTAGACCCGGATCTCGATCTAGATCCCGACTTAGACCTGGATCTCGATCTAGATCCCGACTTAGACCTAGATCGGGACTTAGACCCGGATCTCGATCTAGATCCCGACTTAGACCTAGATCGGGACTTAGACCCGGATCTCGATCTAGATCCCGACTTAGACCTAGATCGGGATTTAGACCTGGATCTCGAACGGGACGATCTTGAAGCAGACCTGGACCTGGACTTAGATTTTGATCTAGACCGACTGCGGGACTTTTTAGCATCATCTGAATCCGATTCAGAAGTAGATATAGTCGCTTTCGAAACAATTTTCAGGCGCTGCTTCGCACTAAGCTTCTCTTCTGCGATCTTCTTCGCTTTCTCCCGACGTCCAATTCCTTTCTCGATCTAGACAAAAATATATCATAATATAATTATTTTTTGTTTAAATTGGTAGTAGGTCATTATATATAATTTTATATTGGATGATAGCATACACTATCTATACAAATAAATATCATTAAAGTATTGATATCTGTCTGTTTGTCCAGAATATACTCTCAAAGGGACTTTATATAGAAAGGGTACAGGCAGGGCGCGCAGACGGGGCTCTATGGCTGTGTTAAAAGAATCCGTGGGGTTATGGGGCTAGCATACTTATCGTGACATCTCTCGTTTCGACTCGAAGGCCAAAAACCGACGGGTCCGCACCAATAGCCACCCAAGGAATGTCAGAGCACATTGCTGGGTCGGGCAAAGATAATCGGCCAAATCTTGAGCGGAAAGCTACACAGTATTCATCATATTAAAATAATTAAATTACCCGTCTCTTTCCACGTTTCTTTTGCGGTCGGTCGCTATCACTGCCGGATCTCTGGGGACGATCGCGTCGTTTGCGAGAGTCCTTCTTGCGGCGTTTCGCTTCATTTCTGCAATAAAATAATACAACTTCTATATTATCATCACTACTTATTAATAAAATAATGTCCGCCGTCGTAAATGTGTTCCGAGACAACTAAACGTATTTTGTTCTGGCTTTTATATACATTACTATATATTAGGTATATAATAGTATATTATGTAACTAGTGAATAAAGGACGGATTTAATGCGAGGGCCATAGATGAATCACGAAAGCGAATGATTGTAACGACTGAACCACGACCGTGTGTGTTAGAATCCTGAGCGACGCGAGATATAATTCCGTTTTATTCAAGAGTTGCGTACAATACTTTATACCATGACTACGAGAAAAAGAAAGATTTAAGCAAAAATAGACATTTAATGAAGAAAAAAGGAAGGTAACACATCTTCTTCATCACTTGAATGCATTTACAATCGATTTATTGTTATGTAACATTAAACTTTGTGTTCGTACAACTTACAGTATTGAAAATAGCGCCTATTTACTAATGACAGCAAAGAATACAAAAGAGTTTTATGCTAACGCTAAACTCCTTGTCGAAAATGTCGACCAATCAAATCTCGAGTAGCAAGGAGGTTGTGTAGCATTGAGATGGAGGTCGAATATATTGGTATGTTCTAAATTCAAACACAAAAACAGTGATAAAATAAGCTTTTTAGAGGGGGAATGGTATAAAGTGTATTTTTTTTAACTAGTCTTATTTGGTAAACAAACTTTGCATGTCTTTTTGAAATAATCATTTAAAATTCTTTAACAACTTTACATAACAGTTAATATTATTAACCTATTTTACATTTGTAGAACTAACAATAATATATTTTTAAACTGTTATTAAAAAAAATACAAAAAATAATACATTTGTTTACCAAATAAAACAAGTCAAATAAATACACTTTACATTGTTTCACGTGTCGTATTCTTGTTAAATATCCAAAAATTAGCACTATTTTTTGGCAAATTATCGTAAAACCAAATTGAATTCGAAGCCAATATAAACAACAATGTTATATTTGACTAAAGAGAAGCCTTTGAGCTTTTATAAATGCGAATGTTTGGCCTTCATTAACGCCACAACGGAGCAATGGATCGGCGTATTAGCACGTTATATAGCCAGACTGCTTTTTTCCCGGAAAAATTTAATCTTTGATCCAAGTCGAGACAAGGCATAATGTCGATGGCGCGTCGCTAGTTGAAGATAAATAAACTCTTACCCATCCTCCTTGGGAGCATCACTACGATTGCTGCCAGAATCAGAAACGTATTCGTCCTTGCGCCGTCCCCGCCCCTTACCCTTGCTCTCGGACGGCATGTCAGCAAACAGGAGCGCATTCTTCGTCTTCTCCAAGTACTCCTGCCGTTTCTGTGACATCTCCACGGTGCTCTTCTGCTGCTCTTCTTCGCGTCTTTTGTTCTCGTCTTCCTGCAAAATGAATGTTACAGTTTAGTTAGTACCCTTTAGACGTGCGATTATTTTAGCGACGTATTTTTGCACTTGATAGCGTAACAACGGTGGGACCTGGGACCCGAGTTCAAATCTTAATCGTGCCAAAAATGTGTTTATGAGACAGATAACAGCGGTTAATCAACAAGATCAAAATCACGATGTGTGACCACTTGTACCTTTTGCGTTGGCATTGCGGCCATTGGGTACCCTGCGAGTAGAAACATTGCTTCTAAGTAAACATATCAAATAGGTTGCATCCACACACCGTGAACACGTTCTCCTTAAACGAAGAAGTTTGGCGACTCGTTCCTGTGTCGCACCAAAACAGGAACGAACTTCTGACGTCGGTCTTTTCTGCTTACTACAATCTGGGGTCCTTCAAGCGAAGCGTACAAAAACATATCTATGGGCCGACTGGCAGACTCCATTTATTGTGCCAGTGTGGACCAAGACCTTCGCTTTAAGAACAGGCGGTGGCAAGGTCACATGTGGTCTTACATTTTACTCACTGATACGGACCTGGGAGTCCATATAGACCATTTTGGGAAACAATCTCTCTAAACTACTCTAAAGTATAAACATGCCTGCTTTTTCCTGAACGCTTCCCGCTGCTCCCGCTGCTTGTCGCGCAACGTGCACTCCTCGTCGTGTTGCCGCCTAGCGCGCGTCACGTGCCACTGCGCCTGTGAGAGCAGGTCGGCGCACGTCCGAGCCTCGGCCGCCGCCGCCGTAGGCTCATAGCGGGAACGCTCCGTGCCTTCGGTCCCCTCCGTGGTCGCTAGCCGCTCGAAGTATCTGGCAAAGTTAGGGGTTGATCACTACATATTATAAAAATCCCCCACAGCCAGATTTATTCCAGAATTTTGCTGGTTTTCTCTCTGATTCAAGAGGAAGGTTTACGAGTATTAAACATATCACGTTTAGTACTAAGTAAAGTCCGGAGAAAGGTACGTTTTTCATATCTTTATTTCAAATATGTATTAAGTTATTTGAATAGTTTTGTCTTCTATGCAAAACAAACGTCATTTTACCTAACTGATGACGTCATTATGTCGTCTGTCAGCAAAAAATTTAAACTTTATTTAAAAAAAACTACTGCATAGAAAACTAAAATATTTAAATTAGTTTCTTGAATAACTTAATTTATGATATAAAAATCGTACCTTAGTTTTTACTTTACATACCGAATTGGTAGGTCACTCACTTGTGCGACACCTTAAGCTCGTGCACGGCCCGCAAGACGACATGCAAGGACGATCGCTCATCTTTCAGCACGTGGGCCGCCAGTCTCCGCAGCGAGATGGCCACGTTGTACAGGAGGGACGGCTCGTGGGGGGCCACACGTCGGGCCCGCAACAACACGGCCCGCGATGCCGAGGCCCGCCCGGCCAGACTGTGTGCCCGGGACAGCCATGTCAGCCACTCCACGTCGTAGTAAAGCCGGAACTTGCGGATGCAGTTCTCGTACTGTAAACGATAAAGATTTTATTTTGTCGTAAAAAAATCACACATTTTAAGTTGTTCCATAAAAAACCTGTTTATTGCAAAACTTTTACACACAAACATAAAAAGAGCGATGATTTGTCGATTTTTTGTTTGGTGACTGTGAAGGTTATATTGGTCAACTTGTTTCCTATAATTTCAAACGGACAGAATAAAAGCTTATTAATTATAGAGGGTAAACGATTATTAAGCAGTGCAAAATTATTATTTTTTCAATTAAGTAACATAGACCATGATACCATATTAATATTTTTCAGTTCATAAGATCATAATCCATACTGTCTGTTACGGTTTCACGGCAAAACAGCTGAACCGAATTTCATGAAATTTGATGCGGAGTTTAATAAGGGATGAAAGTTAGTATGGGCCCAACAGGCGAACAGCTAGTTACCTATGAGCAATAATATTTACCATTTGTATAGCACTTATGTACTGTTTCTGTTCCACGTAGATGTGAGCTATGTTCATCCAAACATCTGGAAAGTCTGCCGTCGCCTCTCTGACTTGTGCGAAGATGTCGCGAGCCTCGTTTATACAGCCCTGGTTAAAAAAAAACATTGTTATTTGCAAGGCTTTCAACTATTTATTTATTTACGTTTAATTTCGTATATACATACTACCATTATTCGTTGATCCTACAAATTCTATTGACAGAACATAAATTATTTCTAGAACCATATTACTTTCGTCTTAACAAAGTTTTTACTTGCAAAGTGTGTGTGATTTTTTTGTACAGAGATAGTTGGACAGCCGGAGAATGACATAGGCCACTTTTCCGGATAAAGTATTAATAATCACTTACTTTATGGGCCAAAACACAGCCTATCCCGTTGGCAGCCCAGATGTTTTTAGGGTCGTTCTTCAGCACCATCTTGTACATACTGAGCGCGCGCTCCTGGTGCCTCTTCTCTCGATCTTTCTCGCGGCAAGGCTGGTGCAACGTTTGGAGCCACACATTTCCTACAACAAATTCTTTCGTGAGAAAATCTAGAGTTTTGACTTAATAATGTACGTATATAAGGGGTATAAATACATACATGTATACTGACATAGCTGTAAGTTTAATACTAACCTGAAGGGATAATTTGTTGTCCGAATAAACATTTTTTTTAAATATTATTATAACTGTAACTAAAGTGTCAAACTCCCTTATGATTAAAAAGTTCACTCACCGAGAGCAATCACAGAGTAGGCATCGCTAGAGGTGGAGGCATTCTGCAGGATCCTCTCAAACTTCTTTTGTCCGGGCCCCCACTCCTGCTGCGCGAGATGCAGATTCCCTAACAACGACCACGTGTCCGGGTGCTCCGTGTTTACTTTGAGGGCCTCCTTGAACCAGTCGGACGCCTCGTATATGTGCCCTTTGTCACGGGCCATGCAGCCCAATCTGGAACATTTATAATGCCATAATGTATTGTGTTTTTAAATTGGTAAAAATATTGATTACTGAATTTTCCGACAAGCCCGTAATATTGATCCTATTTTGGTTTTATTGACTAAGATCTATTCGAATTGAAATAAAATTTGGGCAAAAGCGAGTCAAACTTGCGTGGAGAGGGGTTAGTACCATTTTTTCCCGTGAGAACTTTAAGACAGGATTTTCGTTTAGGTTTTCCTGTAAACTATGAGCAAGGCCCTAAATTTCATAAGTTTTTCAAAATTTTAGACTCGAAAATTTCGGAGATAAGGGGGATTTCTTATAACGAGCCCTTTCATTTGATATGTCACATTTTTAGCTTTTTATTTTACCCTCAAATTTACCACCAAAATAAAAATTCGATTATTTACGATATACATCATCATCAAAATCTATATATGTACCAAATTTCAAATTTTTTATCCAGTAGACTAAGCTGTGACAGCTTGTGTCCAAGAGTGATCCTATAAAGGTTCCGTTTTTTCATCAGATGTAAAAATCGCCTTTAGATAAAAGATATGATTAAAAAATCTTTGGCCATCATGTTTATTTTTTTAGTATTAAAATGTCTTACCTCAGGTAACAATCAATATAATTAGGATGCTCCTTCAATATGTCTTTATAAAGTTTCTCAGCTTTGTTGAACAAGCACAGAGCTTCGTTGAGCCGCGCCAAGTTGTACGTTGTGGTGACGGCGATAGAGTTGTAGTATTGGCCGTCCAAGGCTTCGGCGTCCGCATTCTCTCTGAAAATATGGAGCTGTCACTGTTCACCATGGGCCAACGGTGTGTTATGGTAAAGTTCTATTCTTCACGAGTTGCCTTACAGGTCCCGAAACCGTCTGATCGGTCATAGGGTAGCTGAAGACAAAAAAGTCGCCGATGGTATTTGCGAGGCTATACCTAACGAGTGGCCAGTTTTGTTGTGGCATATTATTCTAAGAGGGTAAAATGGAGTGTACTAAGTCGTTTACCTTTCCAATGCCAATTCCAGATAGTTCTTGGCTTCGTCCAAGTTTCCCAAACGGTAGTGTAGAGCGGCCACGTTGTTTAGTATTTCCGCGGGAATGTCGGCTTTCACCTTTTCTTTCAAAATAGTCATTGCCGTAGTGTAAGCGCTCAGTGAACCCTGAATATATTAAAAAGGTAACGGTTAATATTATTCTGAAAGAAATCATGGTAGATAGTATAGCAATGATAAACAATTTGGTATATTCACACAATTTTATATTATATAATTTCAAATTAAAACATGATTTACCTAATTAGTTTTTTTTATACAATATTTATTTGCTTTGGTTTCAATTCAAGCCTACTTTGGGCTATGGGCAACAACAATTGTAACATAAAGCCTGGCGCACTGCGATTTAAAAGCGCTTAGGCTAAAGTTCGTCACGATCCATTGAGTTAAGAATGTTTTATATAGAAACACCACAAATTAAAACGGTGTACTTTGACGCCAAAGAGTGTATAATAAAATGTTCTAATCCAAAGTGTACTGACCAAGCAATATACAAATACAATATACTTTTATTTGCTATATCAACAATAACTTAAAACTAACAAACACACACCTTCACGGCCTTTATACCATGCGGTGTGGCCAGAGACACTAGTAACAGTGTCCACTTCTTGCCATACAAATTTAAAAAAAAAGTTGCATATAAATTTTACTATGTAGCGTGTCTAGAACACAAAGGCCTCCTCCAGCGTTTTCTACTTCTCTCTGCCTCCTACCAGCCTTGGCCACAGCGGACTAGCCTTGTCTATCCCTCTTTCTTTTTGTTTTGTGTCGGGGGGTTCAGTTTGTTAACAGCTTGCTCCATCTGAGCATGTGGCCAAGCGATATACTGTGTTCTACATCTAAATCCTCACATTTTCATCCTCAGCTAAGTATAATTTATTTTAAACTCACCTGCAAGTCATTCTGCTCCAATATCTGCGCCAACTCGATCCAAGCCTCGACATCGTCGGGAAACTGCTCGGTAACCTTCTTCAAGTGCTGCCTAGCGATATCCCTTTTAGACTGCGATGTCGAATTGGCGTACAGGGAGCCCAGAATCTTCATTGTCTCGTAGTTGCCCGGTTGGGCTTTTAGTACTTTCTCGAAACATTGCGCTGCCTGTTCAGTAATTAAGTGAAAAGTAATTAAAAACAGATTCAAAATCTAATCTTAAATCCTTTTTAATGATACCTGGGGTGCAAAACTGTTCTTTTCAAACCCTTTTTGCATTACAATAAACTTTTTAAAATCTTTTGTTAGTTTTTCCGTCTTTGAGCCGCGGTAATGCATATTATGTGTTCATTTCGAGTCCCTATATCATATCGTTTAGAAAGTAATTGCATGTGACAGACGGACAGACAAATTTTTGTAAAGTGACATATGATTTTATCCTGAATGATTTCCAGGAAAAGAAATAGCCGTGAAAGAAGGACAATACGCCATACAGCTCCCGAAACCGTGTTAGCGGTCCCAGAGTACCCAGCGGAAGGCCAAGGCCCCTTATTTTAGCCGATGGTATTTGTGAGGCTATACCTAACGAGTGACTACTATAATGAATTAATTCTATGACTATAAATGCCAAGACTAAAAAATCAACTTACATTCTCCGTATCCCCCCTATAAATATACATCTGGCCTAAGCCATAATGAGGCAGAACAAAGTTGGGAGGCGCGAACTGCGTAGCTTGATAATAGTACTGGAACGCCTGATCGCAGTCGCCTTGCGCGTGGAACGCCCGCGCCAAATGGTGGCAACTCTCCGCGCGCATGGCTTCATTTTCAGTGTTGTGGAAGGCGTGCAAGGCAAGATGCTGAACTTTCGTGTAGTCCTGGAAGGCAACATTTTATTTACTTCATATTATAATGGAAAATGTCTCTAATTCCCTTTAAAAAATGTCAAACCTATTTATAATCTAAAGCCCTTGAAGTATTTTGGTTGAAAGGAACCAGCATGGCAAATACATGGTTCACTTTAAAATTTTAAAATTAAAATTCCATGTGAGAGGACTCTCATGTCCTTATACAATTCAGAATTCTGCTCCTTTTAACCAAAGTCCTTAAATTTTGTGTTGTTGGACTGTATAATATTGTGTTTATGACCACATTTCAGAGTCAAACCAAATTGAATACACTCTCCTTAAAGAGGAGAAATGAATAATATTTTTTAAGATATTTATAATCCATTAAATTTATGTGTTTACAAGTTTACTTTCCATTCAACAACAATGTCTACAGCTTCAGTTTGGTTGCTTCATACAAAGTGTTAAGCATTAAAGTAGTTCTAATTAACTTTGCTGAGTCTCATACTCACTTTTTTGAAAAAGAAATGATTTGCTAAATGATTCAAAACCATTGGATTCTTTGGATCTATTGCATATGCTTTAGACAGCATAATGACTGCCGTTTTATTCGACTCACTCTCCTGGACATTTAGTTTGAGGATAGCTAAGCCAACAAGGGCACCAACACATTGTGGATCCAGTTCTAATGCTCTCTCAAAAGCCATTCTGAAAAATAATAATAAATACTATATATACATACATACTAATGACATGCTGCTGGCTTATGTAAATTACGTGATAACAGTATATCTTGGGTTCGAAATTCAAATTGCTTTTGAAAACAATGGTTATCTTATCGATTTTAATAGTAGTCCATCTTGCTCACATATTTCTAAAGAGATATGGACAAAATAAGTTGCGCGTAAAACTGAATTCGTTGCGCTGTGATGCGTCGCCTTAAGTAAAATTTCCATTAAAAATTTAACAACATAACTTATAGCAAACGAAAAATTAAGTTAAAAATAGTTTAAACCTTTTGAGGTTTATCTTTCTCCCTGGTTTTCTTATGTAAGTTCTATTCAGATGGGTCACAACAAATCATGGGGATCCTGTATCCGATCCTGCTAGTTTAATCTTATAGTGCAATCAAATTATTACTTTAAAAATTACCTTGCTTTATCTTGGTTATTAAGCTTCATGAAGCAATGTCCCATACCCAAGCGCAATGCTGCCGGACTATTTGGGTTTGTCCTCAGCGCTTTTTTGTAAAAGGCCAATGCTCCTCTATAATCCTTTCTGTTGAACGCAATGCAAGCTTTCCCAAGTAATGAGGGCACATTGTTCGGTGATTGATTCAGTACAAAGTTAAACTGGGCATCAGCCTGGTCCATTTTGTCACCTTCCAAGAGGCAAAAGTATGCACGACCCAATAAGTGATTCTGAAAATTTAATTTAACATATTAATGTAGTTGATAGCTAGCCTAATTGGTAGTGTTTACTTGAAAACAGAAGGTCCTGGATTCAATTCCGCAAGCATATATTTGTGCTTTAATTCGACTCCTCGTGCTTTAGAGGGCATGTAAAGGTGGCCATTTGCACTTTTAAAAATAACAGCTGTTTACATCTGTTAAAGAAGTGACCAGTAAGTGCAGCAATATGCTTGCCACCTGTTCTGTTCAATATGGACAACTAGCAAAAGTGGACACTGTTACTGATGTCTCTGGCCACATGCTAAGTATAAAGGCTGTGAAGATGCGTTTTGAAAATGTATTAAAAAAAATTAGGCCATAGAGACAAACTAAAGAAGACTGATACAACAAGGGATTAAAAAATATATAAACTTACCTGGTCATACATGATGATCTTATCAGCCATTGTATACAGTAATGTAGCTTTAGTAAATAGATCTTTCTTTTTATCTTTAGACTTCTCTTTATTAGCTTCTTGTACATAATAGGCAGCCAGCATGTCCAACGCCTGCATTTGATCTCGCTCATAATCTCGGTAGTTAATGGTGGCGTCCACGCGGGACGCCTCCAATATCTTGAGGAAATCATCTATCTTATTTTGTTTGTAATATGCATGCTGAAAAATCAATAAAAAGTTAAAGATATTTACTTGTATGCTGATCCTAAACTTGCAAAATAGACATAAAGCATAATCCAACCAAAATATATAGTGCCGTGTAAGGACTTTCCATATTAAGAGTTTTTTAATTGAGTTTACGACCCCCTTATCCTCTCAATCACCCTCTTAAAACTTCTTAGTAAAGATGGTAAATTGCGGAAACACCTACTTTTTAAGATAATCAGCTTTGAAAAAAAAATCTCCATGCAAATCATGTCTTTTATGCCAAGAGGGGTAGGCAGAAACAATGGAATGCCATTTGCTACGAACCTTACATACCTTTTTCACTTCTTTTATATTCGTGATACTTTTCATACATGCTCGGCGATTGTGTGTAATTTTAAATATTTTAATTTTAATAATATATCTAAATAACCACTATGTTATACAGAGATATATCGCAAATTGTGTTATACTTCTATCGCTCACTCTTCAAAGCCCTTTAGTCAATACAGCAAGATGCAGAAACCAATAATTTGTAAGATAATCAAATATTGAAAAACATAACCTCAAAACCAGAAATATCATATATTTTAGGTAGAGACGCCTCGCTTCGTTTCGCTCAGCTCTTAATTGTTATTTATGTACAAACCTAGCCTAATCAATTACTCTTAAAAATATTGATTAAAGCGACGCGTATTGGAAAGCCGAGCCATTTAAATTACATGTTTTTTTTAATTTAGGTCTCAAGAAAGCAAACCATTTGGAAGGTTCAACCTGAACTCTCTGGATCTCCCTACATTTACACTTTCAATTTAGAATTCATTAATATTATCAGTATTATTCAACCATGTCTTAAACTAGAAAGCTGAGCCATAAATTCATTTAAATAAATAGCAAATAACTTACAGCAACATTAATCCAAGTGATAAGTTGTGATCGTTCTTGTTGCAATATGCAAAGAACCTCCCCTCCAGCTGGAAGTTGATCTGGATCCAATTCTATCACCTATAAAGTTAAGGATTTCAATTTACTATTCACACTGAGTTATTACACTTGTTACAATATAATACACAGTTTCATACACACCTCGTCCGTTCTCATCAACGGAATCTCCAACATCTTGGAAAACTGCAACTTCTGCTGCTATCACATTGAGGTTGTAATATAAATAAACCTAAGACACAATAACTATACACTAAAATATACCGAGAAAAAGGTATGTTACTTAATTTTAAATTCAATCATTTTTTAAACAAACCCAAAAACACAAAAAGGTTGGAAATTAGGTCACGTAATTCGTAAAATATAGTGTAGCTGTGTGTGATTCGTAAATAAGTTACTCTATGAATAATGGCGGCTCGCCGGCACAGCAGTGTTGCCAGTGGCCGACGGTCAAAAGTAACATGACATTGCTCAAAAAGTAACATTTTCACGACAAAAGTAACTTATAGGTATATAAAACTACTTTCGGTAGAAAACAACACTAATATCTTTGCTCTAATACTGTAATATGGCACTTTATTACACAAAAATATAAAAAAGTCTACTTTTCCATTGGTTAGAATGAGAACATATATATAGTGCGCAGCAAATAAAAAGGAAAGCAACGACTGGGGTTTTGAGACGTATATTTGTAACTTTTAAGTAAACTAAAATTAAACATGTAAAACCGACATGACATACATTTTTCCAAATCTAGACAGATGAGTGACATAAATAACATAGACATCAATATTACTTTTTATTGATATTTTCACACCCTCCCTCAATAAAAAATAATTTACAAATAAAACTTACTAACTCAAATTGACATACCTTCAATGAAAATCAAAATTCTAGACACAAACAAAAAACAAACTAACTTACCCATTAGTTCAACTTAACCCAGTGCACCCTAACCCATCATTTTAGTGCGTAGTTTTACAAAAACATTTTTAGAAAGTGGCTTGGTGAGGATGTCAGCTATTTGCTCACTTGTATGAATATACAACACATCTACTATTCCATGAGAATTTTTTTCTTTAATAAAATGAAACTTAATATCAATATGTTTCATCCTTTTCAATTGTTCATGTGACTTACATGAGCGAATAGCGGACTGATTATCCTCATAGATAATTATCTTTACATTTTTCCATATATTATTATTTAGTTCTATTAACAAATTACGAAGCTAACAAGTTTCACTAATACAAATACTCAAAGAGACATATTCAGCCTCAGTTGACGAAAGTGCTACAGTTGACTGTTTTTTTGAACACCACAGTACTAGATTGCCGAAAATTTGGATACAATACCCACTAGTGGATTTTCGATCTAAAGTATCATTGCCCCAACTAGCATCAGCAAACCCTGTGAGTACGTCATTACTAACATCTCTGTGATATATCAAGTTGAGATTTAATGTACCTTTGATGTAACGTAATAATCTTTTTAACCCGCCGTCGGTCGCATGGGGTCTTTAAACGCCCGAACTTTGGTAAAATTGCGATATTTTTTTAATTTTAACCTGTACAAAGTTGCATCGCTTTCTACCTTTCTAAAACAATCCAAAGCAGTAACGTAACGCGTTTTGACTCTGTTTGTGCTCAGTACTTGCCTGCTACAGACGTGTGTTTTGCGACTGGGCGTTCAAAGACCCCACGAGACCGATTGTGTTACAAATGTAGTTTAAAGTAATATTTTGTTTTTCATTGCTATTTCTGGTGTAAAATGTGTAACCGAGAAGAAGAACGTACTCTATGATAAGAAGAACGTATTCTACGCTGGTTAGAAGAAGAAACAGGTACTATGTCGTTGGTGGTGACTGATTTTGACTTTTCTGACGTTCAGACGCACTGCCGCAAGAAAGTGCACATAAAAACAGAGATGGAAGAGGACTGTTCTGCAGCAGGAAGTGGCAATAGTGATGAAGAGGTTCTTCTTTCTCAACTATCTAGAGAGAGATTTTATACGGCTAAATAGAAATTAAGAAATTAAAGAACGGAGAATAAGAAGAAGAATTACAAATAGAATAGCGGTTCACCTTCGATGAACATTCGTACTCGTCGCCAGAATATTGTATCTCATTTACCTGGACTGAAACCTTTTATCAGAAATATATAAGTATAGTGCACGTACACCCTGAACAAAATATGAAGCATAAATATTTCATCAAATCGTTGGCGTTTTCATTATTCGAGGCGGTTAGCCTGCAGAAGTACAATAACTACAGTGCCCCGAGAACGTAAGTTAGCAGATCTATCAATGTTTCGCCATGAAACCCTTACAGAATATTTCCGAAGATGTACAAACAAAGGACAGAAAATACACATATATTTGTAAAAATTGCAAGGAAAATATTTGCCCAAGGCTTACTAATGTCGTATGTCAGGATTGTGAAATGTAAAATTATGAGTTGTGTTTGACCTTCTTTATTTTTATTTTTTTATATACTTTAGACATAGTTATTGATTTTAGGTGTAAGTTTAGATCATGAAAATGTTGTTTTTGTTTGAATATGAAGGATTTTAATTTAATTTATATTTAAAATACCTCTTGAAATTGTTTAATTAGAAATGAATACAAATTGCAGACATGTTATTTTAAGTCATTGTTTTGAGATTGAAATAAAGGTTTTTTTTAATACTTTATGTTTATTATTAGTAAATAAAGTCTATATTAAAATTAAACATTAATAGAAATAATATAAATATAATATTCAATAAACTACAGCCTATTTTCTCTTGGGGCTACGGACGGACCCCACGCGACCGATCTCGTAACAAATTAGTGCGCGACCGACGGCGGGTTAAACAAACCCACAAATCCTGACTAGCACAGTTTTGGAATCTTGACAATAATGCAATACTAGCACACAAATCAGGTCTTGTACCTAACATGGCATACATGATACAACTGTGGAGACCTGGCTGGTACACTTTCCTACGTTTACTTTATAATATTATATTTGATATTTTGCACGTCATCTTGGTTTTTGACGTTACTGAATGTAAACATAATTCAACGAATATATACGAGTATTTCAAGATTATTTCAGCGTTTAACTATTACATTCCTGCAACTCTACATTGGTGACCACCGAATTGAACTACTATATGTAACTATAATATACATGGCGCACAAGGATAGCAGTTTGGGCAGCGGCAACCCGGCGGCTGTGTCCGGTTCCACTGCCGCAAACGGTACGTCTGCAGAACTGTGCAAAGTCGGAGTAAGGATTCCACCGTTTTGGCCTGAGGATCCTGAAATCTGATTCGCTCAGGTCGAGGGCCAATTCTCCAACTCCGGGATCACAAGTGATACAACCAAATTTAATTATGTTATCGGGCATCTGGACCGTCAATTTTCGAAAGAGGTTCGAGAAATTATAATCAATCCACCACAAAATGACAGGTATGAAAAATTAAAGTCAGAATTAATTAAACGACTCAGCGCTACTCACGATCAAAAAATTCAACAAATATTAACACAGGAAGAATTAGGAGATCGGAAGCCTTCCCAATTTTTAAGGCATCTACAATGTTTAGCTGGAGCGACAGTACCGGAGGATTTTTTGAAAACTATTTGGATGAGCCGTCTTCCCGCAAATATCCAGAGTGTTCTCGCCAGTCAGCCATCAGTATCATTATCTATATTAGCAGATTTAGCGGATCGAATCCAGGATATAGCTCCTTACACTAAGCAAGTGGCGACGACCAGTCAGGATAATCCTGGAAACTGCTGTGAAGAAGTTAAGCATGAAATTGCAGCACTTAAGAAAAGTTTTCAGAAGCTCTCAACTTGCGACAATAGACGCCGCTTCCGTTCTAGTTCCCGATCTCGCTCTCCATCGACGCCTGTTCGAAACAATTCTCCAAGCGACCTTTGCTGGTATCACTACCAGTTTGGTTCTAGAGCAAGAAGATGTGTCTCGCCCTGCAAATTTGACGCGGAAAACTCAAACGACGGTCGTTAGTAGCGGCCAACGACTGTCGTCAACCCTCGTCTGGCCGCCTATTTGTAACCGACAGAAAGACAAAAATGATGTTTTTAATTGACACTGGGTCTGATATTTGCGTGTTTCCTCGGACAGCTATCAAGAACAAACAAACAAAATCAAGCTACCAACTTTTCGCAGCCAACGGCACTACAATATCAACTTATGGTTTTATACATCTTACATTAAACTTCGGTCTTCGACGTGAGTATGGGTGGAGGTTCGTTATCGCTGACGTCACTAAACCTATTATTGGCGTCGACTTTCTGGCGTATTACAACATCTTAGTAGACTGCAGGAATCATAGGATTTGTGATCAACTTACATATTTAGTTGCACCTGCATCTGGTGTTAACCCTACCGAAACAGTCACTTCCATTAAAACCAATTATCCGGAACTTAACCCCGATTTTGAAATTCTCCTAGAAGAGTTCCCAAACATAACGCGTCCAGCTGGCAGGCCACGTGACTGTCCCCACAATACTGTGCACTACATCAAAACTACATCTGGCCCGACAGTTACTGCCCAACCACGTCGTCTACATCCAGACAAACTTATTATTGCTAAACGTGAGTTTGACGAGATGGTTATTATGGGTACCGCTCGACCTTCTAACAGCCCCTGGTCCTCAGCCTTGCACCTTGTTCCTAAAAAGGACAATAACTGGAGACCTTGCGGGGACTACCGAATGCTTAATTCTCGCACTGTACCAGATAGGTACCCCATTAAACACATACACGATTTCAATTTTAGCCTTTCAGGTTGCACTATATTTTCTAAAATCGACCTTGTCAAGGCATACAATCAAATCCCCGTTTTTCCACCCGACATTCCCAAAACGGCAATTACTACTCCTTTTGGGCTTTTTGAGTTCCCAATGATGACTTTCGGCCTAAGAAATGCTGGACAGACTTTTCAGCGATTCATTGACGAAGTTACCAAAGGTCTTGACTTTACATATAGTTACTTAGATGACATTTTGGTATTTTCGCATGATTTCGTAGAGCATCAACTTTACTTACGTGAGCTTTTCTCTAGACTTGATAAATACGGTCTTCTCATCAACACCTCCAAATGCACTTTTGGTGTTTCAACTCTTACTTTTCTCGGCTATACAGTTTCCGCTGAAGGTGTTAAACTGCTACCAGATCAAACTGTCGCGATTCAAACATTTCCAGAGCCCAAAACTGTGAAAGAGCTAAGACGTTTCCTTGGTATGTATAATTTTTATCATCGCTTCATACCTCGTTCAGCTGAGTTACAAGCACCCCTAAACGATCTTCTTAAGGGCTCTGTGAAAAACAATCAGACTATTAAATTTGATGACATAAGCAAACGGGCTTTCGAAGACAGCAAAAGAGGTCTCTGCAATGCTGCAACTCTGGCCCATCCTGACAGCAGCGCTAAGCTTGCTCTTGTCACTGACGCGTCTAGTACTGCCATAGGTGGAGTTTTACAGCAGTTTAAAAATGGATTTTGGCAGCCTTTAGCATTCTTTTCACGTAAGCTTTCTCCATCGCAGATTAAGTATAGCCCTTACGATCGTGAATTGCTTGCTATATACAAATCAATTCAATACTTCCGGCATATGTTAGAGGCTCAGGTTTTTACAGTTTTTACAGACCATAAACCTATCTCATTTGTGTTTCAAGCAAATAGAGACAAATTTTCACCCAGACAATTCCGTTATCTCGACTATATTTCCCAGTTTACATCAGACATTCAACATATTTCGGGAAAGGATAATGTAGTCGCAGATACCCTTTCCAGGATTGAAGAGTTGACCTCCAAGGCTATTGACTATGATGTGCTTGCTCATGCTCAATCTAACGATCCTGAATTAAACCTTTTATTATCAGGGGGTTCATCACTCAAACTTGTTAAACTTCCTATTTCAGGATCTTCATCATTCATTTATTGTGATGTGAGCTCTTCTACTCCTCGACCTTTTATCGTCAAAGCATTACGCCGTCAAGTATTTGATGCCATTCATTCTCTCTCTCATCCAGGAACAAACGTCACAGTTAATCTTTTGGTACAAAGATTTGTCTGGCCTGGCATACGGAAAGATTGCCGAGAGTGGTGCCGTAGCTGTTTAGCTTGTCAACGTGCTAAAGTAACACGGCACGTGTCTTCTCCTTTGGGCGTTTTTCAATTACCTCCTGCCCGTTTTCTCCATGTTCACACCGATCTTATAGGTCCTCTTCCCATTTCAAACGGTTTTCGTTATGCTCTCACGGTTATCGATAGATTTACTCGTTGGCCTGAGGTCATACCACTCACCGATATCACGGCGGCTTCCACTGCCAATGCATTTTTGACCGGTTGGATTTCCCGTTTTGGTTGCCCGGTCAGCGTCACTACTGACCGTGGTAAACAATTTGACAGCTCTACGTTAAAAAATTTAACTCAGCTAATTGGCTCGCAACATAAGATGACAACAGCATATCATCCAGCTTCCAATGGTTTAGTTGAGCGCTTGCACAGACAATTGAAAGCTGCCATAATGTGCAACACAGACTCCAGTTGGACGGAATCTCTCCCTTTGGTTCTCCTCGGTATAAGAAGCGCCTGGAAATCAGACTTACAGTCATCTGTAGCCGAACTTGTTTATGGCGAACCATTGCGCCTTCCTGGCGAATTGTTTCATTCGAATTCTAACACTATATTAGACATGCAAGACTACGTATCAAGGTTACGCTCCTTCGCTAATAAACTAAAGCCTATCCCTACAATACATCATACTTCTAAAACAGTTTTTGTTTTCAAGGAACTGGCAACTTCAGACTTCGTGTTTCTTCGTCAAGACGGAGTCCGTCCAGCCCTGCATCCACCATATTCTGGACCTCATAAAGTCCTAAAGCGAGGTCAAAAATTTTTTCGTATTCTCCTTAATAACAAGGATACCACCGTTTCGGTAGATAGGTTGAAACCAGCTTTCATGATGTTGGAAAAAGATCTTGAAACTAATGTTCCTCAGTCTCCTACTCTACCCGCAGCCGCTATGCAACCCGAACCTCCACGCATTACTCGCTCTGGACGCCACGTCCGGTTTCCACCTCACTTACGCCTGTAGTCACGGTCTCGGTGGGGGAGTGATGTGGAGACCTGGCTGGTACACTTTCCTACGTTTACTTTATAATATTATATTTGATATTTTGCACGTCATCTTGGTTTTTGACGTTACTGAATGTAAACATAATTCAACGAATATATACGAGTATTTCAAGATTATTTCAGCGTTTAACTATTACATTCCTGCAACTCTACACAACCAATGACTTGCCTACACCTATGTTCCAGCTCATAACTTTCAGACTTTTCCTTTTGTAAATTTTCACAATTAAAATCTGGATCTATAGGTGTAGCTACTTCATGACAGTCGGACATATTAAATTTCTGTAGTACATTTTTCAGATATTGAGTTTGATTCAGTGAAGTGATACCACTTTTTATATCCTGCTTGATTTCAATACCAAGATAGTTACTGACTAGACCCAAGTCCTTCATTTTAAAATTTTCAATCAATTTATTTTTAATTCCATTAATCATCACTAAATCAGACCCTGTGAATAACAGATCATCTACATATAGTATGACGTAAATATGACAATCATTTTTAGTAAAATAATAAATACAGTGATCACTTTGAGTTCTACAGAAACCTTGATTTATCAGAAATAAATGAAATTTTTCATACCAGTACCTAGGGGCTTTCTTCAAACCACAAAGTGATTTCTTTAATTTACACACTTTGTCCTTAGGTAAATTAAAATTTTCTGGCAGAACTAAGTAAACATCCTCTTTAATCTCTCCATGTAAAAAAGCGCTGCAAACGTCTATCTGAAAAACTAGCCAGTTATATTTTGTACTAATAGAAAGTAGAGTTCTTACGCTGGAAAGTCTAACAACAGGTGAATAAATATCGTTATAATCTAACCCTTTTTGTTGAAAACCTCTTGCTACTAGCCTTGCCTTAAATTGCTTTATATTATTTTCAGAATCACGTTTTATTTTATATACCCATTTGCTATCAATGTAATCACAATTTTCTGGTTTCTTTATAATAAACCAGGTATCATTTTCTTTTAATGCCATCATTTCTTTACACATTGCTTGCTGCCAATCTGGTGCATGACTAGAAGCCAATGCCTCGTTTAATGTAGTAGGCTCATCGACATCAACAGTAAGAAAACATGTAGAATAATCTTGGAATTTAGTTGGTCGCTTTATATTTCTTTTAGGTCTTCCTTGACATTGTTCAATAGTAATCTCTTCCTCCTCCTCCTCCTCGTTTTCTTCGAGAGTGTCATTATTACGAATTTCACAATTATCTTGTCTACATACTACTTCCGCCTCCTTATTTTCCTCTACATTTATGTTTTCCTCTTCTGTATCATTTACGGTTTCAATTTCATTTTTGATCTGTGTAAAATCTTTCATATTACGTCTATTCTCTTCAGATTTATCAATAAATATTATATCTCTCTTTACATCAATTATTTTCTTTGCCGGTGTTCTAAAAACCATTGAAAACAACTTATCTTGTCTTTTAGCTATAGCTGCCACATGTCCATTTTGATTCAGAATTTGACATTTGTTACTGTCCGACATCAACAAATAATTTCTATCCAATGCACTTGATACTGAGAATAAGTTAACTTTAATACTAGGAACATACAGTGCATTGTTTAATGTCGTACTAATCCATTCATGTCCATTATATGCTTTCAGCTGTATCCGTCCATACCCTTCAGCTGTTATTATGGATCCATCACCAATCACAATTCTTTTTGGTTCCTTTAATTTATGATAATCCACAAATAAATTTCTATCCTTAGTCATATGCTTAGACGCACCGCTATCCATAAACCAGCTGTCGCTTTCATTGACATTTTGTCCAGCAGTTAAAAAAGCATTATTTTGTTTCAACTGTTCTTTTTGTAGTCTATGACGACAGTCACGAATAAAATGACCTGGTTTTCTGCAATAGTGGCACAGTGGCAGTGGTCTTTGTTGTTGCATATTGTACTTAAGTTTTTCCATATTGCCTTTAGTGGCATAACATTTGTTTGCATAGTGTCCAAATTTTCCACATTTGTTACAGGTTATCTTATTTTTATGTGAATTTACTGCCAGTGCAGCTGATGAACTTTCTGTCTCTTCACTATTTAGCCTATCTTCTTCCATACATAAACGTGCTGTGAGATCGTTTATGTTTTGTTTAGATTCCTCAACAGACTCCCACGCACTTATGAAATGTTTGTAGTTCTCTGGCAGAGACATAATAATTTTTGTCATAATCATCCTGTCGTCAATTGCCTGCCCAAATTGTTTAATTTTATTGGCTAAACCTTGCAGTTCCGAAATGTGTTCGCTCATGGTTCCACCAGCATATTTGTGAGCGAAGAACTTTTGCTGTACTAAGTGGAGACTGCTAGATGACTTTTGCTCATAAACTGAAAGCAATTTTGCCCATATTTCTACGGAAGTGTTGCAGTTTATAACATGTTGTATTACGTTTTCAGCTAACCTGGATACAATAACGGACTGTGCCTTAGCATCATTTTTCATCCAGTTTTTCATATGTGCCTCTTCAGTAGGCAACACATTCGACCCGTCGACAATCCCCCATAGATCCATACCATTTAAAATTATGCGAACCTGGAACTTCCATACACTCCAGTTGCTAGAACCTTCCAGTATTAAGTTTGACGTCGCCGGGTTGGCGACAAAGTTACTGCTTGCCATTTTCAGCAGAGGCCCATAACCAATGAGAATATATATATAGTGCGCAGCAAATAAAAAGGAAAGCAACGACTGGGGTTTTGAGACGTATATTTGTAACTTTTAAGTAAACTAAAATTAAACATGTAAAACCGACATGACATACATTTTTTTCAAATCTAGACAGATGAGTGACATAAATAACATAGACATCAATATTACTTTTTATTGATATTTTCACAGTTAGGCTTTGTGGCACCCTGAGCACTGGGCAACGCTAAAGCTTTATTGATCGAATAATAATTAACTGTTGAACCTATTTGCTGTCAATCTATGTTATATAATTATGTATATTATAACGATCTGAGATTATAACCTTTAAAATTAATATTTTTTTGAATCACAGAATATAGTTTATTTATATCAAACTTTGTTTTGTCTTCATATCAAAGTTCGTGTAAAACCACAGATTATTTTTTGTTTGCTAGAAAATATTTTGAATATTTTTTTTAAGTCTTAATAGTAACGTTAAAGTAACATTTGATATCGTGTAACATGGAGGTAACATGAGAGGGTCAAAAGTAACGTAAAATGTTACAAAAGTAACATTCTGGCAACGCTGCGGCACAGACAGAGCGAGTAGTACTTAAAGGCCTTAAAGCGGCTACACACGGCCCTAAAATCGGTGGCAATATCGGTGCCTCGGTCGCAATATGGGGGCAGTGGTGGGGAGCGCCTTAAATCGCTACCTTGATCGCCACGTGTGTAGGCAAATCGGCCCTAATTTTGAAATCGGGTGGGGCGAACCCACAATCTAGGGGCGATTATCGGGCTAGGGAGCATTGTCGCATCGTGTTTTTTTTTTTTAAATTTATTTAATGGCAATCGTACTAAGATAAGCGTACATTTCTGCGAGTGTCACGTCGTTATTCAGTTAGTATACAACTGTCGAAATTTAGAATTGATACTCTCAGGAATCTGAAATAAATATACAATACTACTTCTATTTACAATTAAATTAATTAAAACTACACTCCCGGACATCTGAATCGAGCCACCTTGCATTTTAATGTTTGGAGTACTGAAGCTTTAAAAAAATGTATGACAAAGGAAAAAGTTTTGATGCAGTTTTGAAGCTAATATACTAAATATCGTTTTAGTATGCCATTGTTCTAAGTTTGAACTAAATTTGTGCTAAACAAATCGAGTTAAGATTGATCAAGTCGATATCGGCTTTTTTCAAAGCACAATTTGTTTGAGAAAAAATATGGTTTAATTTAAAAAAAAAAGTTTATTTAGTAACTTGTATTACCCCCGAGTGAATTTATCACGGCCGTCATACGGTTTGGCATAGAATTTATCAACGCCATTATGACGTGTTGAGGAATGTTCTCCCATTCTTCCAAGATGACGGTTTTCAGCTCCTGTATGGTTTGCGGGGCAGGGTAGTGAGCTTGAACACGCCTCTTCAGCTCATCCCATAAATGCTCTATAGGGTTCATATCAAGGCTTCGTGCTGGCCATCTCATGACAGTGACACCAACGTCATTTAGGTACTCCCTGACGATTCCCGCAGTGTGGGCCCTTGCATTATCGTGCATAAAAATGAAACCCTGGCCAATAAATCCAGCATATGGCATCACATGGTTCTCTAAGCATTGAAGAATGTATCGGTTGCCATTTAAGCGCGGCAGCCGTGGTCCCGTTACAACCTCAAGCTCAGTTTTGCCTTTCATAGAAATTCCTCCCCAGACTGTCCATGATCCTCCACCATAACTCACTTTCTCATCAATACAGCATTGCGCGAAACGCTCGCCCTCCCTTCGGTACACCTTACTCCTTCCATCATTACCGTACAGCATTATCTTGGATTCATCAGTGAAGAGTAACTGGCTCCATTGTTGTTGAGTCCAATTTAAATGTTCGCGCGCAAACTGTAGGCGAGCCATTCGGTGAGCTCGTGTCAATTTGAGTCCATTGGCTGTCTTATGTGGTTTTAGACCACGTTCATTGAGTCGCCTTCTAATGATCCGAGAGCTTACAGCCACTCAATTGAAATCTCGGAGGTTTCTTTGTATCTGAACAGACGTCAGGTGTCGATTTCGTAAGGTGGTAGTGAAAATAAACCGATCTTGTCTTGCCGTTGTCACTCGGAAACGAGGTCCCCCTGCTCGGCGAACGAAGGTGCCAGTCTCTAGATACCGCTGGTATGCTCTTTGAACGGCAAAACGACTTATGTTAAGTTGTGCACTTACGTTTCGTTGACATAGCCCAGATTGAAGAAGCGCTACGGCTTGCGCGGCAACTTCAGGTGTAGTATCCATAATTTTAAAGCCGAAATCAGTTTAAATTATAAGAAAATAACTGTACTAAACTTTTTTAAACAGTTATCGTTAAATAAAAAAAAATAACAGACTTAAATTGCTTCAATCACAACTTTCTGCAGTGGTATTTTTTCAAATCAGTGACCTAGCTCGGCTTTTTTCTGTAATTTAAATTTAAATTTGGAATAATACTCAGTAGAAAAATAGTTAAATGTGCCAGCATTAATACTGCATCAAAACTTTTTCCTTCATCATACATTTTTTTTAAGCTTCAGTACTCCAAACCTTAAAATGCAAGGTGGCTCGATTCAGATGTCCGGGAGTGTATTTACATACTCATAGATAAAATAAAATATTCAACATTAAAACAATAATTAAATTAAATAATTCATGATTAAATACAACTTAAGATAGGAACAATGAAATTAATACATAACTGAAATTAACATATTATTTAATTTTAATAAGAATGATAATAAATAAACATAAAGCTTTAAAACTATAAAAAAAATCTTCGAGTTTTGAATGAAAATCTTGCAAGGAGATTAAGAGAGAGTGTCGACGGCATCTTGAGCGACGAGCGCTTCGCTGCATGGTAGATAATATACTGATCGGTAGGGACGTGTGTAGAGAAGCACCCTTGGTGGCACCCGATTTCATCCCCACCACCACTGCAGTGCCACTGCCCCGATATTGCCACCGATTTTAGGGCCGTGTGTAGACGCTTTTATAATCACAGAGTAAGTAACTTACTAACTTATAATAGAGTACTCTATGCTCAAACTCTATGCGTTACGTAAAATAGCCGAGATACCCTTTGAGTATTTAAGACAGGACAAATTGGCCAAGAGCGTTATATAAAAGTGGTTTAGGCGCGACCGTTTTTCATTTGGTGTCGTTATGTGTCGCGAGACAGAGGTCTAGAAAAATGGTTAATTGTGCTGTTTCTATGTGTATAAGGCGATCCAGCACATCCAATTTCCGAGAACATGATGTCTCCTATCATGTGCAACTATTATTTATAATTTATATGTTTGTATTTTAGCATAATCTCCATAAAATAATGGAAGCCGTTGCGACAAATAAACGACAGATAAATACCGTGGTACGCGGGATATTATATCCTCTTTGGATATTGCGTGACGTATTTAGGGTTGTGGCAATCTGAATGATTGATCGATATGAATGAATGATTTTTTTAGAAAATCTATGTACTACTAATGCTATTAAATGCGGAAGTTTTAATGTTTGTTGTCACGTCTATAAACGGCTGAATGTATTTGTATGAAACTTAGAGGATAAAATAATAGTTTATGTACGGGATTAAAACCTAATTATCTCGGAAAATATGACGACGTCATGATGGACCATAAGGATCTACTAAACTAGTAGAGATAAAGCAATGCTGTTAAAACTATTCAGTAACTAGCAATTTTACCATAACATGGAAAATCTGGAAACTTGGAAGACCTGATGATGATGGTTTTAATAATTGTATCAAAAGCATTATTAATAATCGACTTTAAAGTGTTTAAATAAAGTTCTCTGCATGAATAAACTAAATGAGTAAATTCAATAGGAGCATGTCCGCGCTATTGTTTTTGATAATTCTTTTAATATACAGTGAAACCTGGTTAAGTGGGACCTGGATAAGTGAGAAACCTATTGAGGTCCCGGCACTTTTTCATCGAATTACCTCTGTTATTGGGACTTTTCGAACCTTTTTTCGATGTTTACCTCTATAATTGGGACTCTGTAGCTCAATTGCCTGTATAAGTGAGACAATTTATCAGGTTAGGACAGGTTTCGACACATTTGTTTACAAATATTTGAATTTCTTTCGCACATGCTTTGTTTGTCAGTACTATCGAGAAACAGGTTTCAGCTACTAGCAATCAAATACAAACAAACATAACCGATTACTTTAAGTCAACTGTAATGTATTTTTTTAATAATATGTATACTAAATAGTAAATGTACAATTTATTAAAAATGTCTAAACGCGAAGCAGTAAAAGCACTAGAAACTTTGCACAGTTATTTTGAAATGACATCAATTGGTGACCAAAGCATATTTGATAAAATTTATAACATCGAAAAACATCTGATAGCTGATACAGGATACTTCCAATAGACAAACTAAAATGACAGATTTTTATAGTAATTGATACAATTTTATTTAATAATCGCACCTCTGAAATAACCTGTATTCTGGCCTCTATTAATGGAACCCTCTGTAAATGAGACAGATATTTATTTATACCTAGATATCTAAGACACTAGGTAAGTGGAATCCCTCTATAAATGAGACAAATTTGCAGGTCCCTTGATAGCTCACTTAACAAGGTTACACTGTAATAGAATAGATAAAGTGAAACTAATAATAATCTTTGTTTGATTAATATGGTAAATTACATATCCTACCGCATTGTAGTGTTCAAAATCTTAATTATAAATAAGTATTAATACATCTTAAAGTAACAAATTACAATATAAAGTAAAGCAATAATAAAATTATACAGTTTTATTTAGGCCCTAAGAGTCATTCGTTCTTTATGACATAACATATGTCACAGCCCTAGTACTATAGGAGAATACGTAGTGATTATATCCTCTTTGAGTTTGAGTTTGTGTGCGTGTACCTCCCCTCCAGTCAAAAGTGGCAGAAAAAATTGTTCGGTGATTTATCTCTTCCCGCCTCCAGTCTTAAATACTCAAAGGAAATACCAAACTCTATGGTACCTTTTTTCGCCAGGTCGCCGGCGCCCGTGTTTATTTATTATGTTAGTTTCAGTAATGTATTAATTTCATTGTTCCTATCTTAAGTTGTATTTAGTCATGAATTATTTTATTTAATTATTATTTTAATCTTGAATATTTTATTTTATCTATGTGTATGTAAATAATTTTAATTAATTTAATTGTAAATAGAAGTAGTATTGTATATTTATTTCAGGTATCAATTATTCTAAATTTCGACAGTTGTATGAATAACGACGTGACACTGGCACAAGGAACATAAGTACCTACACTGGCAGAAATGTACTTATCTATAAAAAAAAATTACGAAGACATCGTTTTGGCCACAAATATTGTAAAAACATAAATTAGAGAGACGTTTCTGAGACATGTCTATTACTGGTTTAATTTTCCTCTTTATAAGTTTTAAATTGTAAAGATGTCCTTGCATACATTTTTTCCAATAAATATACAACTAGAGCGAGAAGTAAGTTTAAAACATGTATGTAACTTTGTTTTGAGGTTCCCGAGACTGTAATTATCGTACTCTGATGTGTGACGAATTTACCCATTTTAAGGCAACCTTCTTATTTAAATGACAATATTAAACACGACGCCAGCGCCCGCACATGTATTGTCTTTGCCCGGCCCAGCAAATTTGCTCGGCATTTTTGTGTTGGACATTCTCGGACTGGGCATCCTTTGGCTGGTCCTATTAGTCTACGAGTATGGCATTGGCCTTCAGCATAGGCCCTATACTGACTGATTGAATGATGTGTCAAATATACCTTATATAATAGTCTGTGGTAAATAAATATTTACAAAATGTCAGTCATCTTTTACTTGCTCTGTGGTCAGTCAGTGATAATGTCAAATTGTCAATAAATTATAAAATAAACAAGAACAAATAAATTGAAAAAAGAACTGGAAGAAATGTAAATGAATTTATATGGTTGGATTTTGCATCGACGACGGCCAACTTGTTGCAGACAAAACAATCACAGTTGCCGACTAACCACAATACCACATTGAATATTTCTTAAAATCGTTATAATGGGTGACGGTAAGCATATAATTAAATATTTTCCATATGAATGAAAACTTATTCCTACTTGTATACCAACAACAATGCCATCAATATTATATGGTGCTAAAAAGGATTTTTTATAACTCCACGAGTTGCCTGGTACCGTGTTACTGCCTCAGGGTGCCAAGATTAAGCCAAGTCTTCCTCCTTTAGCTGATGGAATTTGTGAGGTTAATATATGCCTAATGAGTGGCCAGTTGGTACATGCTGCTGTGAGATTTGAACCATGGTTTGTATAAGTCCACATGCTTTACCCACCAACCCTTCTGTGACTACTAAAGAATAGGAAAAAACTGCATAATATGTAAACTGTTGTATAATATTCCTAAATGCCATCCTATGCTTCTGTCTTCAAGGTTTGTTAATACTTTAAAATGACCTAATTTATGTTTGTTTGCAGAAGATGTTATTCGACGAAGACTGTTAATTGATGGTGATGGCACAGGTGACGATAGACGCCTGAATGTGCTTCTCAAAACGCTCATTAAATGGTGCAACTCCTCAGATGAGAGCCCTGAAGAAAGGTAAATGTTCACATCTTCACAGTCTTACAGTCTTTATAGGTACTGTTATTTGTGGCCAGAGATACTATTCATAGTATCCACCTTTGGCCAGTTGTCCATATCAAACAAAAGAGCTGGCAAGCCTGTTGCTGCACTTCATTAAGTCCTTCTTCAACAGTTATATCTGTTAATATAGGTTATTTTTAGAAGAAGAAGTGCGGATGCTGGCTTTACTTGCTCTCCGAAGCACAAGTAGTTCATTAAAGCATGTGCTTTTAAAGAAAATTAGCGCTTAATATTTTTGCATGAGTGATAGGCTATTGACTCCTTGTTGTTTATTACTTCTAATTGTGCAATTTTTTCCATAAGTATTGAACATATTTTATTCCAGTTCTCATGATTAAATATATTGATTCACAAAGAAGTTTTACATGTATTTTGATAAATGTTTTGTGTAAAGGAACTCACCCTATGACAATGATAATAGCCAAGGTCAAAAAAAATTGATGCATAAATAAATAATTTCATATTTTTTTTATTATTTGTTTTGAAGAGTATGTTGACATACACCCCATTCCACTTTCTTAAGGGTTGGTTTTCAAAAAACCTGTCTTAAGGCTGATTTAGACGGTTCTATTAGTAGAGTGCGTTAGGATAGTACATTAGTTGAAACATGTAAGCGGTAGTTTCTAGTACACATACTAGTACGTTCCAATCGCCTTTCTACTAGAATCAAATAGAATCGCTTTTTATTTTTGTTTCAAGTGACACCCCCCCGCGCCCGCTCAACCCCCCGCGCGTTCCTGACTCGCTACTCGCTGTAGTCTAAACGTCCAGTTTTAGTAGATTGCACAAGTAGACAAAGAGACGAATGTGTGTTTTGAACTACAAAATGGCAATCTACTGGAAGAAGTCTAAACGTCACTGGAAACCTACTAATGCACTGGCATTTGAGTGCCACCTACGCACTCTACTAAACACTAGTAACATCTAAATCGGCCTTAATTCTATCTCTCTGTCTTAGTAAGATAAGTATGTTCCAATGTAACTAAAATTATATTTTGTTGCAGTAAATCAACACTTGACAGAATGTTGGCCCAGCTCGGTCAATGCGAATTTGCTGTGACCAAATCTCAAATGGTATCACAAATGATGGATGCCGAATTAAAGAGTTATGAAGCACTGTCGGCCGTATTAGAATCTGGTATAGAGGTGGCAAAGGGAAACATAGAAAAAAGTAAAATTGATTTAGCACAGGCAAAGACAGTTCGCAAAAATAGAGTGGAATATGATGTGCTGGCAAAGGTTATAAGTGAACAGCCTGATAGGAAAGATACCATGGAACGGTTAAGGGTGCTAAAAGCTGAATTACAATCCTTGGAAGGCACAAAGCAGCAATTGGAGAGTCGTTTATCGTTGCGTAAGAAACAATTTCATGTTCTCGTAACATCAATTCATCAGTTACAAGCATTGTTAGATGAACCTGATGATGCAGAGATGATGATATGTGATGATGAAGAGATGAAGGAAGAAACAAAATCTAGTGCCACTAAAGTTTGAGTGTTTTTTTTAATATTTAAGTCTCGAACCTAGCTCCCAATAGATGGCTCTAGTGTCGTAATTATTCGTTTTTAATTTTAGTCGAAATTGAATCATATTAAACGAAAATCAAATAAACAAATTGCAGGCGATTTATAATGGTAATATTGTAGGTATATTATTATCTCGTATAGGTACCTACACAAATAATATACTTGATATATGTCCACATTTTTAATATTCCTAATGTTTTTAATTTACGAATAAAACAATATTGTATTATAATTATACTAGCAGTTGTTAAGAATACAACATTTACACTCCATTTCACCCCCTTAGGCAAGGGTAAGTAGCGTAATGTTAGCCTTCCTCAAGAATTGAGCTATGAAATGCAAAATTAATTTTCCGAATCCGACTGGTAGTTCCAGAGATCAGCGCATAGATTATTATATTAGGAGTCCCCTTTCATCCCCTATTATGATCTTGATATATGAATACAAAAATAAATTCCATAGAAAAAGCATGTTCAGTTTTTCCCGAATTTTCTTTCACTAAAAACCTTATTCAGACTATTATGAAGATTAAACAAAATTTGCCATGACGGTTCAGCCGTTCTCAAGTGATGCCAACGAACAGCGTTTAATTTTTATTTATATAGATTTGATTTTTAAAAAAAAATGAAAACGCCACTAGCGCCATCTATTGGGAGCTAGGTACGACTTACTAATAAAATGTAGAAAGTATTACGTAATAATATGTCTCACTCTAACAAATCTCACATCTGTATGAATAGAGGGAGATAGAACATGTTTGTTAGTAAGGCATGATTAGTGTTTTGAAACAGGAATATCAATTGATAATAGTTATATTTTTTAACTAAAATACGAAACGACTGTACAATTAATTATAAGCTATAGATTAGAGATTAATAAATCTGTTTTGAGTAAGAGGAACTCCTTATTTTCAATATTACATATAGCCATTTTGTTATAACGTCTCGTAAAAATAGCGTGTTTGACCTGCGTTATGGGGCTGTTGTCAGTTTATAGAATAAAATTGAAATTATTAAAAGATACATGTCATTCAGCGCGCATCATAGGCTGACGGTCGCTGTTTTTACGTGTCGCTAATTAGTAAAACTATAAATACACGCTTTTGTCAGTAACCTGGCTCCATGATCGGATCAGATCGATGGTACCAGATTATTGTATTCAAAGTTTCAAATCGATTCGACAATTAGAAGTTGGTTCCAAGATTTGTTTACATACATAGCTGTTAGTAGGTGTAGCTAATATAAAGCGTGTAAAATGTAGCTAATATTATTTTAGTTAGGACAAGCTATCTGCAGTGAAATATGGCCTTTAGTTGTTTAAATATGTTATATTATAAAAGACTAGAGTGTATGTAATCAAAGGTAGGGGATAATCTCTAAGTCTAAAATTACTGATCCGATTCTGACAATTCTTTCATTAATAGGAAGCTAGCTACATTATTTCTGAATACCACAATTCCTTTTTTTATACTAAAGCTGAGTATGTACTATATTTTATTTTGTTCGAACATAATCACGGGCAAAGCCGGAGGCGGAGAACTAGTGTACGATAAAATCCACTTAAAATTTTCGGTAGAATCATGAAATATTGTGTTTACATAGATGATTCATAAACTACAAACACGTAGGTAAACCTAAGCTTAGTAGGTACCGTAACTAATGATTTCTAGGAATTTTCGGACTTAAAGCTAACTCATCAAAAACATGAGCTGTGTAATTAGATCCTGCCAGTAGATAACACCAACCTGTTCCACACAACACAAAACAATTACAAATTTATTGTTGACATTACAAATGAAGTAATAATTCATGGCGCGTGGCGTGAGGTTGCGTGACGGACACACCAAAACGTCCCCAGTGTTCCCCTAATGTGTTTTAGTACTAGACAGCGTCGTTCAAAAGTCAATAGAGAGCAATTAATTATTAACGTGTCGCTAGTTTGTCCAAATAACAAAATTTTTAACAGTTTCATCGCGCAACTCCATAGTTCACGTGTTTTCATTTAGTTTCAACGCTTGAGCTCGAGTGCACGCGTCGTTTTCAGCACAAATCGGCTGAAAATACGATTTCTTGAAATAAAATGCCATCCTGGTTTGACTATTTACATTTTAACCGGCAGTACAGAAATGCTAATAAAAGAAAAGGACTAGAAGAAGGTCTTTTTCAAATCGCGTCCCAAACTTGCAATATTTTGGTCAAAGTGAATAATACAAACAATATTAATTTGACACCGAATAATAGGAGTGACGAATTCGGATGCGCCGGTCCTCCTGGCAGCAGCAACTCGATGCAAGTCTCCATTCCTAGGTTCAAAAGGAACTCTTTAACTGCAGGCTGTAATCAGAAACTATCGGTAAGTTATTAAGTATATGAAGCTTTTTTATAGAGCATGTGCAGTACCGTAACGTACGGATAAAAAAAGACGTACAGTGCAATTTTAACCGCGTATCCGACAATACATATCGACTATCGACGCAATAATTTCTGCAAGCTGATTTTCCAGGTAAATGATTTCTTGGCAATTTTTATTTTTTTAAGATATACAACCTTTTTGTCAATATCCTTTATCAAAGAAGTTTGTATACCTACCTCATTCATTACATTAATATATTTCAAATCAACATTTATTTGAACTGAAAAGTGAAATCCTTGTGAGATCACAAATACTTTTTTTAAAGATTATTTTATTATGCTTGTTACATAATATTATAATAATATCACGTGTGCTCATATTCTGACCACGTCCAATAATATAATCTAAACGTTAAAAGTTTAATGGATGCGTCAGTAGTAGACAGTATTAATTCGTTTCATGAATGGATGAGCAATATTAGGATTAGGAATATAAAAAGGTTAACAAACTTTACATTACGTTATCATTTCATTAATCTAAAACATCGCCAAACAATATTACTTGTATAAACGAAGTAAAAAAGTTGAGCGTTTTACCGCCTGCACAAAGCGACCGTTGCCACTATATCGATTTTTACACAAGAAGAAAGACATCGGGTCAAAGCAGACTCGAAGCCTCGTCAGCGACCTTGCTCTAGTTCTCCATAAAATAAACTATTATAGGCAGCACTGAATTTACACTAGAGGCACTAGGGGATCTAGTGCCTAGGGAGGTAAATTCTGAGCATGAGAAAAAATATTTTTTTGCGTTATCGAAAATGCTTTAAAAAGTATTAACGTTATAATATATAGTGTAGATAATTATCTTTTTGTTAAGCATAAATATCTGTTCAGTCGCAGAACTAGGTTTTAATTTACTTAGTACCTACTGTTGTAATTTTGCTACACTGCACTGCTTTGGAAGTAAATGTGGACATTGTTACGTGTCTCTGGCCGAGTCTGGCCACACCGCAAGGTATAAAAGCCGTGATGCATTAGGTATATTTAATTATTCCTGTCAATTATTATGTTCACAAAACTTTAGTCTCTACGAGGTTTAGGTTCTTCTGACGGTAGGAAATAAGTAATATACTTAGTTATCAACGTATGATTTGGCAACATTCTGGCATGCAAGAAATACCGACGACATCTGTCAACTAGCATATATCTGCTTGTTCCAATTTTTCGTACAATATCCAATATCGATCAATATTTTGTCTTGAAATTATTTCTGATTCATGCATCACTTTTTATAGGTCAGGTTGGGTCAGGTCATTGGGAATGTTACGTAAATAATTGTAAGCAAGGTAGAATATTTAACTTGTAAACAAGTAGTTTAAGTATTACTTATTACAAACTGCGTCCTTTGATAAACGAGTCTATTATTATATATATATATATATATATTGACAATACCTACCTACTTTTGTCCTCGTCCCAATTATAATTTTTCAATAAACTCTTCATAACTTTCCTCTGTGTGTTTGTACGGGCGTAGTTACGAAAATTAATAAATATTAGACCTAGTGCGCTTCTCATAATACGATTTTTAGAAGTTTATACGGAAAGGTCTATTTCTATTTCGTTGACCCTTTAATAACACTACTAGCTTTCGGCCCCCGGCTTTGGCCGTGGATATTTTCGAACAAAAAAAATAAAAATAATATAGGTATCTTCCTATTCTTCTTCTTCTTTTATCGTTGATTTGTGGCTCCACCAATGTTAATCGATGATTTTCCAATGTCAATTTATAGTATAGTGTACCTATAGGTATGCCGATTATTCGGTATATCTAAGATGATCCCGCCGCTAATCACAACTATCACCCCATCATGTCACGGCAGGACGCGTGTGTTAGTCGCCATGACATGACGTAGAATCTAGCTTCCTATTAGTGAAACAATTTTTTAAATCGGATCAGTAGTTTCAGAGATTACCCCCTACATCTAAACCTCTTTATAATAATAGTGTAGAAGAACCTTGTTGGAATTGCTATTTGAAAATTGCCTGTCAGTCTTATCCAGTACCTAAATAAAGCTGTAAAGTTCACCGGACCATGGCACTGAGGGGTAAACACGATAGTTAGGTACCTACGTATTTTCTAAATCCATGAGGTAAACAAACAATATTGACTATTGTCACGCAAACAAAATCTATTGAATCATCAACAAAAATATTAATGTTCCAATTTCAACTAAATTAGCTAAACAAGGCACTTTCTAAATAACAATTCAGCGAGTAAATGCAGCCAGTATTCTTGCCTCTATTCCACGCGTACCTGGTTTAGTTTTTTAAACGTTCTTAGATGAAAAAATGGAAATCGTAAGGATCACTCTTGTGCCTGTCTGTCTGTCCGTCTGTCACAGCTTATTTCCTCCGAATCTACTTGACGGTTTGATGACCCAATCACGGACATTATAGCGCGAATAAATCGAAATTTTGGAGAAAAAGTAAATCGTTATAAGAAATATAAATATGTATATATTTTTAATTATTTTAAAATGCAATAAATTATAACGAATTTTAAACAAAATATGGAATATATGGCCACTCTTATAATTTACAGGAAAAAATATAAAATCCTATCTTATAGTTCTGACCGGAATCGGAATGGTAAGCGCGCGAGTCGTACTTGCGACTTGGCCAATTATTTAACTTTTACAAAGTTAACTTTCAAATTCGCAAACCGCATAGAGAGAAAGATTTTTTTACAAAATTACATGTTCCATTATATGCAATAAGCAAGCAGTACAAGAAAAAAGGTAGGCAAGATGTATATTAGGTATAGGTACCTACGAGTACGCAAAGAATCCACAACCGCCATAAAGAAGGTTTTATATCTGTTTTATGTCAAGACATGAAAAATACAACCAAGTCGTACCTTCTAGTGAACTTTGGCCTTATGTGGCAAGCAACTTTGTTCAGCAAAAATAACACCTTCAGATTGTTTTATTTTCATTAGATAATCTAAATATCATCGTGTCGCCTACTGACTGACAATCAACAGCATAAAGTAGGTATGTTCCATATGGGGTGTAGACGTTTCCTAATACAACGCGTACGAAGTCGCGGGCCACTGCTAGTATAATAATAACTAAGTAGGTGCGGTGGAATAGTGGCAAGAATACCTACTGGCTGCATTTTCCCGCTGAATCGCGATGACGATTCGTTGAGTGAGTTAGGAGCCAGCCCACTTTTCACCAAAGGAGATGATGAGTCGTGGACAATTGAACCCCACGGACCTAAGTATATCATAGATTAACTAATAATTACTAAGTACCTATTAGTTTCTACACCAAACTTCATAAATTCTCTAATTGAACTTTCTTTGCGCCGTTCGCGCGTTTGCTAGTCTGCGATTTCCGCCACAGCTCCCGCTTTGATTACCGTTTCCCTGAGTTGAGATGGGAAACTCCATCCAGCAAAACACTTGTAAAAAGGCACGAGGATCGTTGGAATTGATATAGGAGGAAAGAGACAGAACGTAGTGATATCCTCTTTGAGGAAGACGTGACAGAAGATCCAGCTAAAATCACACACTGTTACTGTTGGTATCTAGCCACACCGCTAAATATTTAAAGGTCGTGATGTTGTGTTGTTGTTTAATATTGTTGAGCACTCAAATCAAATTTCCACAGGCGAAGCCGGGGCGGAAAACATTCCCTAATAGCTTAGGTAGATCTTTAGGGACTCTAGGATCTATCATCACTTCGATATTTAGGGACACCATGGCATGCGTGACTGAGGAAAACAAAGTCATAAAATGAAGTCGGTTTTTATAGTGGACAGACGGCCGAAGTTTTTCCAAACCACTTGTTGTTTTCGTATTTTAACTCAAACATGTAATTTTCATTATGATTAATGAGTTTATTTTACAAACAGTAGCGCTATTTGTGATAGAGGGTTATTTTGTTACTTTATTTAATCATCATTAGCATAGATTAAATAATAATTCATTAGTAACAATCAATGCATCGAACTGTCTCTGTATACCTACTATTGTATATTTTGTTTATAATATACACCGCACGGTATACTATATAATAAACAAGACTCACAAAGAGTATAGGTAGGTAATATTTTAACACTATATTAGAACTTACGTTCTACTTAGTAGGTAATAGGTATATTTTTATATACCTACCTACCTATCTTTTTAATTCTGTAAACCAGTCTTTCTCAAAGTGGGCGATAACGCCCCCTTGTGGGCGCTGGAGGCCTAGAGGGGGGCGGTAAGGGGCACAGAAATAATGAATGTCTTTGTGATTTTTAAGATGTGGTAAAGTAAAAAAAATAAAAAATTTTAAAAGGGGGCCGTAGACAAAATAAGTTTGAGAACCTCTGCTGTAAATAATACATTCTGAATGTTCCTTTCGCGCTTAAGTACCTACATGTAGGGTTTCTTCGGAGGTCCTATCTCTATACTTTGTTTGAATCTAATCTATACAAATATAGTGTTGTATTAAGTTCATTATTACTTGCTCTGTGGTTACAGTTAATTATCGATTGGAGTAAAAAAGTATGCTGCCAACAAAATAATTGACCCTAAATTTTAAATATGTGTCAGTACGTGTCTACCATAGAGTAACTTATAATACTGTGTCTACGTCCGTGTACCTAACCTACCTATTAAAACGAAATATTTAAATAATTTTGACTTTTTATTCAGTAGATTTTTACGTGTCCTTTCGTACGCACGGCCTTTTGTCATTAAAAGCTTATATTTTCTTGAAATATAATACCAAATATACGAATGTACGCGTCGTAAGTGTGTCATTATTGCGAGCAGAGTTTTTCAAGGTTGCTAATGCGTACAGTGATAAAATTGGTCACGCAAGGGGAAACCAGTGCCGCCCCATCGACGGTAAACTTTCACAGGTGAATGATAATTACACTCTAACAAATCGTTCATCAGTATCAGTGGGGTTAGCATACATTTTGACAGCGACACTTTCGTTTCGGTCGAATGGCCTTGAACAGGCCAAAACGTTCATGTCCAACAAGGACCGGCCAGAGATAGCCCGGGGCCGAGAGGTCCGGCCCAACAATGTGCGGGAAAATTCTGTGTCCGGCCAAGCAATTTGCTCGGCATTCTTGTGCAGGGCATGCCCGGTCCGGGCTATCTCTGGCCGGTCCTTGTTGGACATGAACGTTTTGGCCTGTTCAAGGCCATTCGACCGAAACGAAAGTGTCGCTGTCAAAATGTATGCTAACTCGGCAGAGTTCTAATCAAACCTACAATTTTTTTAATAATTAGTATTCGCACTAAAATTTTATTTAATTCTTATTATATTTATTCAACATTTGTACTTGCTACATACGTATAGATTTACTAAAAAGAAAGAAAACAAAAGGTAATGCTAAATTGTACAAAAAGTAGCAAAGCTTTAAAAGTTTCTATAATCAGTTTAAAGATCGGCAGTACTAGTTAATATCGCTTGAACTAGGTAACCGGGTATTTAAAATGCACATGCACACTGCGGGCTTGCCGACGTCATTTACTTTGCAGTAATATTTTTGCTACTAATGCGCCTGCACGGTTTTAAAAAACAACAGCACACTACGCCAAAATGTGGTTTTATTTGCATATATATAGTGTATTGCGTTTAAAATCACAATTGTGTTGTTTCAGTTTAAAATACTTCTGCTTACAAAGTGATTCTCGGTGTTTTGTGACTTAAGTAGCAATATCATCTAATTGTAAATAACGAAATAAATGGTTTGTAAAATTAAAATTTCATAAAGTCTGAGCCTTATTTGTTTATTTGGTCAATTTAAGTTTTTGCAGTAGGTAGGTATAATAAATAACTTTATTTTTACTATCGATATTTTAAATACTATAGATTTTTTCTTAGATTCGCGTCACTAGAAATTTCGATTGATTGATTTTGACAACTTGACAAGACACTTGTTTGAATGACTGAGAATGAAGTTTGTTTGAAAACTGAAAAACTTTGCAACAAGGAATATACTACTTTGCAACGTTTTGAAAACTTGCAAATTTTGCAATGCAAAGTAAACTTTTCATTTCTTTTATATTAACATACATTATGTAATTTAACTATTAAGTATATATTTTCTTATGTACCTAACGTGAAAGTGTTGTTCTATACGACAAATATGACGACGAAAACTGAAATACCATTATACAAAGTTACAAAGTTATTGTTGAGTTATTTCTTTGTTAAAAACAATGTTAAAAAGGTGATTCACTTTACTTATTTATTTTACGTTAGGTACCTACCTTATTACAAGAAATACTGAGAATATAATCCTTTGTTTTTAGCTATTTTATTGAAATATAAATGTAATTCTCATTGATAATTATCTACCCAAAATACGATACCCATACGATACCTAACAAAAATAACCTAAAAAATTACCAATATTCCTTTGTCCTGATAGACAGTGTTGGAGTCAGGTAGCGTGGGGAACGCATCATCATCAGATGAAGAGCTGGAGCAGTGGGAGCAAATATTCATGATGAGAGATGAAAATGGGAATGGATACAATGATAAGTAAATATCTCTTTGGTTCTACTTGCTTATAACTTAACTTATTAACAGAGATTTTGTGTTTTTTTTCTAAATTCGAAATCTACTTATTACTCCGCTTTGTTAAAAACAGGTGATCCACAATCCAAGAAGAAATCATATCTAAGGGTAAAAATATGCCTGGTCTGGAAATTATCCTAAGAAAATTTATTAAATCAAAACCAGTAACAGTGTCTACTTTTTGCCAGTTGGCCATAAACAGAACAGGTGGCTAAAGTCTTTTCCTCCACTTCATGGACCTAGATGTGTCATGGTGCCATCTGAAGAGAGAAAGCACATATTCCTTCATAAAAATGTAAGCTGTGAACCTAGGTCCCCAGGTTATTACACTAGCTACTCTCTTAAATCAATAAGTTTTAAAAAATCTTCCTTTGTAATTCAATTCTTTTTTTTTTTTTTTTTTTTTTTTTCTTCACGGGTTGCTTTACAGCTCCTGAAACCATAATTCAATTCTATGCTATATTAATTAGGTTACATTTATTTATGAAATTTACCTTTATTCTAGGAGAAAAAAAAGAAGTATATGGTGCAGGCCATCATGTATTCCAGTATCCATAGTAATAGTATTAATAGTGTTAGTAGTATTATTACCGTTGCTAGACCAGCCCGGTGCTGTACAAGTAGTAACACAGTTGCAGAAGGTCAGCTCTCATTGCTCAGATCAGTGTAGGTGAGTAACATATCTATACTTATATATAAAGCTGAGGAGTTTGTCTGTTAGAAAACATTTTTTTGCCTTAAATAGCTTGTTTATTGAGAAAAAATTATAGGCTAAATAATATCACTCTACAACCCAAAGGAGTGGAGCAGTAACTGTAAATTTCAACCAATCAAAAATATCCAGAGTGGCAAGCTAGTTAGTATTTAAAAAACATTGCCTTTTACATAATTATGCTTTGTAAAGTGTTTTTTTTAATTTGTCTTATTTGGTAAATAAACTTTGTTTAAATAAAGTTGTCATTTAAAATTAATTTTACATTTGCAGAACTAATAATAATATATTTTAAACACATTTATTTAAAAAAATTTCAATCAAAAGACATAACCAAGACAAGTAAAAAAAATACACTTAGTGTGGACAGAGGCATTGATAACATTAATAGCTATTTGGTTTCAAAAGAAGAGAATCCCTGAACCAAATCCTGGCTATGTCCATGACTGGTAAATTTACTCAAAACAGTCATATAATTAATATTTATTGGGAGTAGCAGCATTATAGAAATTAACATTGCTAATTGTAGTTATATTTCAATATAATAACTGTTATTCTGGAGGAAATTCTGTTCAGCTATCATTAATTCAGTAGTAAAATAAGACAATAATTTTGAATCTAATATATAAAATTTGTGAATGAATGCAATCAGATTATCTGCTCATTTAAAAATCAATCAACAAATTATTTTTTATTTTACCATTGATAATTATTTTTCCCAGGTTATCATTAGTAGAGAGTATACCAGAAGGTCACATGTATCCTCCAAATGTAAATACACATCTCCACACCAAGAATGTGTGGTTAGACTTAATAGATGAAGCTCAAAATAATATAGAGATAGCGTCCTTTTATTGGTCTATTAGGTTTAATGAGGAATATCCATACAACTCTTCTATAGAGGTAAGTTACTTTTTCATATTATTTTTTAATGTATTTTATTTATATCTATCATGTATGTTGTATTTAAGTGTCATTGTATAAGTTTTAATTGATGTGAGAGAAATAAATTTATTTTTATTTTTATTTTTTATGTAAACTGCCATTATAAGTATGCCAGGAGGCTTTCCTTTAAGGACCCGTGGCTCTCAGTCATCTTGTATCTGTCAAAAATATGGCAAATCTAAGTTAATCCTGGAAACGTGAGTTATATTTATACAACATATCCTCACCCCAAAAGGATTTTTTTATTTGAAATTGGATTGAGCCATATTTTTATTATTTAGGGTTCTAAAGAGCCATAGTTTTAGATAAGCGAAGGCACTGCTCCATCCTTTTGGGGTGAGGAAATGTTGTATAAATAAACTCACGTTTCCAGGATTAACTTAGATTTGCCATATTTTTGACAGATACAAGATGACCTTGACCACCGCCCCATAACTGGGGACTGTATGGCAGCTTAAAACTGGCATACGTCGTTTTTTGGTCAAGTGCATGCTTTTTTTTATTAAAAAAACTAATATCTGCTGTCACGATTTTTTTTCTTGAAATCATCAATTTCACGCGTATTTTCAACCGATTTTGCGACTCAAGTTCTCTTAATATAATATTTACTAATGTACCATTTTCTCATATTTATACTATAGATAATTTCACATACTTTATGAAAACATTACCTAACTACAACTTGCTACTTCTAATAGTTTTTGTATACTACTGGAAGAGCATATTATGTCCGTTTTGTGTATTTTCGCAATATTTTAGTATTTTTTGGTGAAATCGTTCTTTCTCATGTTTTATAGATTCTTTTTGCAGTGTATCTCTCTAACAACTTTTAATAGAGATAACGACAAAATAAGCCACGCGGTTTACTGAGTTCATTGCGTTTGTATTAAGAAAAGTATGCACTTTACCAAAAAAAATTTTTATTTTCGGACAAAAAATTATTTAATAAATATTACTATTTCAGGGAGAGCAAGTGTTCCAGTCTTTATTAAATGCGGGTATCAAAAGAAAAGTTAACCTAAAAATTGCTCAAAATTGGCCCACCAAGCAATATCCTAATTCTGACACTGATTATTTAGCTAAGAAAAAAGCTGCACAAGTAAGTATTGAATAATCCCCCCCTTGGTGACGCCCTTGCTATGGAACATTATCTCGTACTCTTTCTAACAGTGTAGGGTTTTATGGTAGATTTTTTACAAAAAGGCCCTGTTTATTTTAAAGATCGATAAAAAAATATATTAAAAAAAATTAAATATGTAGTCTCATATGATTCGTCCGATGTTAAACGATTTGAAGTTATTGATTGCACCAGCCAATTAGGTCGTCAATTATTACCGCTAATCAGGGCAATCACGTGCGACTACGTTTTGTCCGTGCTCGATCGTTAAAATGAAATATATCTTACTACCGACCCGCCCCCGGATTCGCGGTTTATGAAAAATTAAATTTTCCCGGGATAAACTGTAGCCTATGTCATGGTTTTGCGCCAATTTGTTAGTCGTCTTATTTTTTTAGGTAAGGAGTTTGAATTTCTCCAAACTTCTTGGTGGGGGAGTGCTACATACAAAGTTTTGGATAGTGGACCGAACACATTTTTATATTGGCAGTGCCAACATGGATTGGAGATCGCTCACGCAAGTATGTCAAGTAATTTTGTGAAAGGTAACGGAAATGCGTAACCGAGACGAGAGAGTAGGTAGACGCCTAGTCTTACCCCTGTTCCACTGTATTTTTCTGTCGTTTTTTTACATTATATGAAAATTATGCTAAAATACAAACATTATAATTAATGATTGGAAACACTATTAGACGTCCTAGATCGCCTTTCCCATTTAAACATCACAATTAACTATTTTTCTTGAGCTCTCTCTCGCGACACAAAACAATACCAACGAAACCTAAGGTAACTTATTGTCAGTTTTATTGGTCAAAAAGCAGAAAATTGCTTAGTACTCTATGTGTAAAATAGACAAATGAATAATAAATAAATGATTTGATTTGATTTCATTACAAATGATTGTTCGAGATTTTAACTTGTAGGTCGTTCTACTTGTATATAGTACCTACAACAGTTACTAAGCTTTTTACTTTTTGGATGCAATGCAACATATTAAGGTCTTGTTCGGACGTTCGAAAGTTGTAATCATATCTGTAGGGACCGCGACATCTTTCGTTTTGACTCCAAGGCCAAAAACTACGGGTCCAGCCAAGAAATGCCCGGCCCGAGAATCTCCAACACTAGAATGCCGAGAAAATTGCTGAGTCGGACAAAGACAGTACACGGATTTGCCCGGATATTCTAGGGTTGGACATTCTTGGGCCGGGCATTCATTGGCCTTCGACGTTAATAGTTACTGCTCCGTTTGGGTCAAGATTCCATTTTATTTAATCCGACTGGTAGTACCAGCGCTTAGCGCGTTCAAACAAACAAACCAACAAACTCTTTATAGATTCTAAGAAAAGTTATCATTACAGGTCAAAGAATTGGGAATTGTGGCGTATAATTGTTCATGTCTTGCAACGGACCTGGGGAAGGTTTTTGATGTGAGTACATATACATTACATACATAAAAGTCACCTCTGGGAAACAGCTCAGAGGGATCGGCAGATACAACGGATTTCCACTTGCTACGATCCTGACATACTGCCACTATCCGCCCTCCATCTCTTTTTTTTTCTTCACGAGTTACAGCTCCCGAAGCCGTGTTATCCGTCCCAGGGTAGTTAATGGAAGACCAAGTCTCCCTTTTTTAGCCGATGGTAATTGTGAGGCTATAATAACGAGTTCTGTTGAGGTATATTTAGATGGAAATAGTTTGTCGAATTATGTACATACGTTTTTAATTATAAAAATTCTATTGGTACATGGCCGGAATTGAACCGCGGTCCGCCTAGTTAATACTAGACGTCTTAACCACTCGGCAACTGACGCACCTTATACAATTTATAGTATAAGTTAGGATTAGGATTGTACATGCAAAGTCCACAATGGGAATTAAAAAGTGTTTTATTCTTGATAATTTCATTTATGTTTTAGTAATGCATGTCGTGTTGTCTAAATATAGTTGCAGGTCGCTTGGTGCCCTTGTATGTAGAGTGGTGGCAATGAGTTTGTAATTAGTTGTCATTGTGGACTTTCTAGTTATTGTATAATCTATGGCATGTATTTAATCAAGCAATTTAGTATTACAATTTCAGCATACACAATCACACTGGAGCATTTCTTCACTGAACCTTAAGGCTCCTATAGGTATATATCCATAATTTTTCTGGAATAATCTATTCAAAATTTCTCTGTAAATAATGCACCTGTTCAATATATCTAGGTGAAATAGCTGCTATTTTTTTTAATGGGTTTTATTGAATAGGAAATATGGGTGGTTAAAGTTTGCCCCCGTATTCTCTTTTATAATCAATCACAAAGCTCTTAATTTTTTTTAAAGCGCTGTTATACTACTAACCTTCAATTATAAACATCACATTTTTTGTAGCTTACTGAAAATTTAAAATAATAATTATTTTCTTATTTTTTAATTTGTCAAAAATAATAAATGCTAAATTACAGTGACACAGGTGGATTATTTACAGAGAAATTGGGAATAGTTTATCCCCATACAAATTATGGAAATAGAGGAGCCTTAATACTGTATCAAAGTTAATGTTTGATAAGCCATTTTGAAGACTTTTTTGCCCCTAATGATGAAAAATTAACAAACAAAATTAAATGTTTCTTTTAAAATTACGACTAATTGTTTATTTTGTAAAAGACGCCATCTATCAGTTGAACTAACGGTGCGAAGTATTCGAACGGGTCATCTAGTAAATTATGTTAGTAATATATTAGTTTATTGTTTGAACAAAGTTTGGCCCCATTTAAGTCTATCCAATCACTGTCTAACTTGTCACTATTACGTTCAACTTATAACTTCATGAACTGGTACAAAGTTGCACCGATGTTAATTGGAACTTTTGAACTACTAGCTTTCTGCCCCGGCGACGTCCGTCAAAAGTTTTTAAATGTTACAGAAGAAATAATCCCGAAGGATTTCCGGGATAAAAAGTAGCCTATGTTCAAAAAATCACGGCGATCCGTTAATGTATTGACGTGAAATAAGTATAAATAAAAAAAACCGGCCAAGTGCGAGTCGGACTAACGCACGAAGGGTTCCGTACCATTATTTATAAAAACAGCCAAAAAATCACGCTTGTTGTATGGGAGCCCCTTAAATATTTATTTTGTTTTTTAGTATTTGTTGTTATAGCGGCAACAGAAATACATCATCTGTGAAAATTTCAACTGTCTAACTATCACGGTTCATGAGATACAGCCTGGTGACAGTGAGGAAGACTTTGCTTTCCGCGGGTACCCTGGGGCCGGCAAGCCCGCCGCTGTAAGGCAGCCCTTGAAATTTTTTTTTTATAATATTGTAAAGTATGGAGTTTGAATATGGATAATGGATATAATAAGCAGTGATTAACATAATTATAAACAGTATTTTACTCTATCGACAGGTATACTGGAGTTTAGGAGCCCCGGACGCGTCAGTACCACCGTCGTGGCCCGAGACGCTCAGTACAGATATCAACGCTGAACATCCACTTAACATATCTACTGATGACGGCAGCTACTACGGGGCTTATATTACGGTAACTCAATATTTTTATATACATTAAAGGCGACGCATCACAGCGCAACGAACTCAGTTTTACGCGCGGCTCTTTAGAAAGATGTGAGCGAGATGGCCTAGGTACTATTAAAATAGATAAGGTAACCAAGGATAAGATAAGACAGACCAATATTCACGTATCAGAAACATGAGAAAGTACGATTTCTAAACAAAATCGGTGTTTCGAAAAACACGAAAAGGACTTCAGTTCTAGTTAGTGTATTCTTAAAGTATGTGAAATTATATATCTTTTAATGTCGAGAACATTGTAAATTAGTAAATATATTAAGAGAACTCGAGCCGCAAACTTGAGGATTTTCAAGGCTACATAAAACATAGGTGTAACTGATTTTGGTTATTGAGAAACTTTAGAATATATTTTTGTCGGTATCAAACCATTTTGAAGATTATTTTTCCTTCGAAAAATTAGACTAATTTATGTATTTTGTAAAAGACGCCGTCTGTTGGAGATCACTGGAACTAACGGTGCGAATTTTTCGCACGGGTCATCTAGTTTTATATATTTATACAGATTATAGAGAGTGCCCTCGAACTCGCAACCTTTTTAACCTCACACCGCTAGTAAAAAAAATAGTGATAGAACAACATCAACAATAAACGTGAAAGGGTTGCCATTAATGCTAGTCATTTAGTTTAATGCGTTTGCAGCCATTTTTCACCTGCGACCTTGCGATGGCCTCGTCATAAACAATACATTATTCATGATAGCTTTTTGATATAATGTGATTTAGATAATGATGTTATAACTGTGAGCATTAAATATATTTATACTAATATTATAAAGAGGTAAAGTTTGTAAGTTTGAATGTAGGGGGTAATCTCGGAAAATACTGAACCGATTCTGAAAATTCTTTCATTAATACGAAGCTACATTATGCCTGAGTTTGAAGCCGGAGGCGGAAACGTTTGTGCAGCGACAGGTTTTCTGTTTTTTACAAACTAATCTATATCTATACTAATATTATAAAGAGGAAAGATTTGTATTTTTGTATGTTTGTTACGAATAAACTCAAAAACTGCTGGACGGATTTTGACCATTCTTTCACCATTAGAATGCTACATTATCCCTGAGTAACATAGGTATATGCTATCACGCATTACGACGGGAACGGGGTGGGCAGAGGTGAACATGTATTACTATTCACTATATTATTACTAATCACTTTTTGTTAGTAACCGAGATACATAATAGAGGGTCTGTTAAAAAAAATATAGAGAGGAATGATTTATTTTTGTGTATAAACCCTTGAGTATACAAATTAATCCTAAGAAAACATTTACTCTTCATTATAATAAAAAAAAATAGATTTTCATATCATAATATTATCGTAGTACACTTTACAAACCACAACATGTTGCACTAGCCTTTTTTTACTTTTCACGGATTGCCTTACAGCTCCCGGGAACCGTTACCGGCCCCGGGGTACCCAGTGGAACAAAGTGTTCCTCATTTAGCCAATAATTTTTGAGGCTATACCTAACGAGTGGCCAGCTAGATGGAAAATCCTCTTTGTACAGTTTGTGGGATAATATACATAGATTTTTTATTATAAAAAACCCATTGGTACATGGTCGGATGTAGGAATCGAGCCGACGTCTTACCCACTCGACCACCGACGCCCTTTTTTTATGCCTGTGCAAAAAATCTAGTCAATCCGTTGCAAGGCGTGAAAGAAGGATTGTCACATTATTTAAGATTTAAGATGATCCCGCCGACTGTGATATGCTGACTGACTAATCAAAATTATCATAGCGCAGATGGGATTAAACTGGATTCTCCATCACGTCACGGCGGGACGCGTGCGTTGATCGCCATGACATGACGTGGAATCCCAATAAATTGTCTTAATTTGTTTACGCCAGCTCTTAATAACCAGTGTAGTATGTATTTGGCATTTGCTCACGTTTGTACCTACTGTACTTTTTTGGTACCTAAGAATATAGTTCTAGGCACGATTTTTGCGGCCTCAGCCGCCGAATGTCACTTCAAAATATCGCGCCGTTTGAGCCTTCTGAGAAAACAGGACAATTTTTCTTACCGAAGCTTGCCTCGGGGAAATTGGGACGGAGTACCCAAAAATAGGGACGGTCCCATTGAAAAAGGGACCCGTATCCCACTGATATAAATTCAAATAAATATCGAATGAGCCAGCTTTTGTAAATCGCTATATAGAAATTCTATAAATAATTCAGGTAAAGTAAATCAGTGTGTCACGTGCACGACATGTAACATATCAGATTTACATTATAATCATGTTTTCTTTGTAGTTCCCTGTCTCTTTGAAATACGTGTTTCCCCCATCTATACCTACTAATATTATAAAGAGGAAATATTTGTATTTTTGTACGTTTGTAATGAATAAACTCAAAAACTACTGTGCCGATTTCAAAAATTCTTTCACCATTGGAAAGCTACATTCACCCTGAGTGACATAGGCTGTATTCTATTTTCAAAAAATTAGGGATCCTTACTAAAACTCCAATAATGTAACCCAAGGTGTAAAAAAAATACCTAAGAAATTCCTTACATCGCGTGCGCTGCGAAAACTATTGACGATAGAACAAAATAATGTACTACGACTATGCAGAACACATCATTATCTACAACAAGTGTCGCGATAGCATATGTCTAACTATTATAGTTAAGTCACTATAAGTGTTCTTTTATTTTAAAAATTTAATTAAAAAGCCGCCGCTAGAAAAGGCTCTTGCTATTAATCCTTATCAAAATAAATTACTTTATACGACTGCTTCAATACCTTTATATAGTTATATAAATAAGAGCAAATAAAAAAAGTTTTTTGAAATATTCAATTCGACATTCCATTCCAAAGATATCACGAGTTTAAGGGGCGGTGGTCAAGGTCATCTTGTATCTGTCAAAAATATGGTAAATCTAAGTTAATTAAGCAGTGCCTTCGCGTATCGAAAACAACGGCTCTTTAGAACCCATGAATAATAAAAATATGGCTGAATCCAATTTCAAATAATAACAATCCTTTTGGGGTGAGGAGATTTTGTATAAATAAACTCACGTTTCCAGGATTAACTTAGATTTACCATATTTTTGACAGATACAAGATGACTGAGAGCCAAGGGTCCTTAAACATGTAAGAAGTTTTTTTTTAATCGCGATTTTAGTATTTTTGCATGAACAATATCCAAATGCTATCTTTTCTATTTGTTTTTCGGGTCATTATAATATTTTGGAGTTTCTTACTTGATGTGTGTTTAGAGCTAAACGACATGGACATTTTTTATATTAAATTTTTTTTCTATTCCCCGCTGAGCAATTATTTACCAAATGTATATAAAAAAATGATTTAAAGCACCCTAAATAAGAGCGTTGACATTTCAAAGTTTGTATTACTTCAATATGAAATATTAATTTGTATGGTTGCGTGTTTCTTAACTCTATAGGGATTTTTGTGGGACCTTAATGGATTAGTTTATAATCAACTAATGCAGCTTAGTAAGTAATGATTTGTAGCTATTAACTTTGTATTAAAGATACCTACCTCGCTGGCATCACATATCCTGTTCAATACCAATTTGAATAAGTATCTTATTCTGAATCTAATCGCATTTAAAGTAAGGATGTTTTTAGGGATCGGGACTAAAAAGGGCAGAAAATTTATCCAAGTAGGTATCTATCTATCATCACGCCTTTTATTCCAATAGGGGTAGGCAGAGACAATCGAATGCCATATTTTGCTACGATCCTGTCTGACATACGATTTTCGCCTATTTTTATTCATGATACCTTTCATACATGCTCGGCGATTGTACTTTTGACATGCCTTCAATATTTTTTTTATGGTCAATAAAAGTACACCTAGGTCGTCCACTGCCACTGTCACTGCTACCGTATAAACCTTTTAAGTATCTTTCATCCTTCATTCTTACAACGTGTCCAAACCAGGCTGAGAAAAATAACAAATAAAACTTTTTTCTTCGAACTATAAATTACTTATCCAAGTCACGCTAACTCTACAACTAAATAACGAACTGGAAGTTAGATTGTATAATCATTATGAAAATCAAATGCATTTTAAATAGTGCTAGGCTATTTTGTTTGGCTTGAAATGAAATGTTTCTAGGTAATAGTGATGTTGGGGTCAAGGTCAAAGTGTTGGTAAAAGGTGTTCTATTCTGTAAAGTCCATTTTCAAGACTTGTCTTATTTAAAAGTAGGTCTGTTTATTGTTTAAAAAATCGTAGTTCTGCAAATGCAAAATAGGTTAAAAATGTTAAATAATTTATATAAAATTGTTATTATAATTATAACGGTTTTTTAAGCATTGATGTTTTTAAGAAATGAAATATTATTTAAAAATGACAAAGTTTGTTTACCAAATAAGACAAGGCTAGAAAAACCGGCCAAATGCGAGTTGGAGTACACGGATACACTCAATAGTATGCACTAAAGTCACACCAAGATTAACGCCCCTGTATGGCGCAGGAACAAATTAGCGCGATTCATTTGTTGTTTAACTTACGAGTACCTATGTATTATAATAATTATACTAGTTAGACGTTTGTATGTATTACCATTATTAAGATCGAGCAAAAAGCGCCGAACCAAACACGTTTCTTGTATGGGAACCCCCACTGTCATTTTAGCTTTATTTTATTTTTTGTTGTTATAGCGGCCATAATACACACTCTGTGAAATTTTACCTATTACTGTTCAAAAGATACAGCTCTGTGACAGACGGTTAGTAAAGAAAGACGTTTCTTGTATGGGGAGGGGATTCTTAATGTTTAACTTTATTTTATTTTTATTATTTACTAGCTTTCCCGTGGGGCCCATATAATTTTCATCCTCTATTATGGTCTTAAGTTCATACAAAAATCCCATAGAAAAAGCACTTTCAGTTTTCCGGGGAACTTTTCCAATTTTTGTTTCCCTAAAAACCTTGTCCTGACAATTAAGAACACAACAAAACACACACTCCTTGAAAATACCATACAAGTAGTGTTTCATCATAACACTTGTTTGCACAATTGACAAAATATGGTTCCGTCATTTAATTAATTTCGCTCGATATTATGATTATAAACGTACTCTCCGTGAATTTGCGTCTGAAAAGAAAAAACTTTTTAGAAGGAGCTCTATCTATGCAAGAATACCAAAAACAAATATAGCTGTTTTCCTGGATAAATGTAGCTTGTATTTTAATCCGGACAAAAGCTATTTATCCTCCAATTTTCATGAAAGTCTGTTTAGCATGATTGAGTTGGTATATTTCACATAAAAGTTACCAACAAACAATTTATAATCTCGATGTAGAGAATAGAACCTCATTTAGAGGAGTATACTAATACACGTAGTTCGCCGCCACCGCGCCGTGTTACCTATTTTGTTTTATTGCCCCCATTTTCGTGTTATAAAAGTCGTTTGCATATTGTGGATGTCGTGATTTTTATTAGCTTATTTTTTTTCTAGATTTTGGTGATAAGTAGCGTGTTTCGTTTAGTATGTGACAACTTTTATGATCTCACACAGATCTACAAGATGTAGGTCATGCGGTGCTTGGCAAATGTCTTCAGGACACCATAACCTCACTGATTGAACGCGATACAAATAATTCCTTCGCTGCCAATATACATATGTCTAGCCACGTTGAAATACATAGGGTCCTGCAAGCAAAACGTGAAAAAGCGAATCTGCAATTCTTAACAATAGTTGCCTTTACTTATGGACTAAATTAACAGTAGGTATTAACACTAGGACAAATACATTTTCCACTGCGCAGGTCGGTGGTCAGCGCTCCTTTTAAGTGACGCGACTAGGGCTGTGTTTCTCAAACTTTTTAGCGTCGCGACCCCTGAAATAGCCATCAAAATTGTAAATACCTTGGGTGGGCCCCTTAATTTTTTTTAAGTCTTTAGACGATTGCGACCCCCAGACTGCAAAATGATGCCCTAGCTAGAGGTTTTTCAAGCCACATAGAAGCAAGCGACTTCTCGTGTTTCGAAGGGCACGTAAATCACTTCTTATAAAAATATCCGATATTTACGTCTGTTAAAGAAGTGACATATCTAAGTCCATTAAGTGGAGCAACAGGCTTGCCACATGGAAAACTGGCAAAAACTGGACACTGTTACTGGTGTCACAGATTAAATAATAATGCTGGTGTCTCTAACTACACCGTAATGTGTTTGTTTATATAACAAAATAAAACTTAATTTTTCAGAGTTCCCCACCACCGTTCAGTCCCGAAGGTCGCACCCACGACGACGACGCTATAGTCTCCATAATGGAATCAGCTGAAGATTTCATATACATATCAGTTATGGACTATGCGCCCGCGCTGGAGTTCACGCCTAAACAGAAGTGAGTGTAACTCGCGTCAAATAAGTTGAGACGAAAATCTCGTGTTATTGTGTATGGCTCATCATACAAGAATTTACTGACGATTCGGGCCCAGTCTTTATTGTTCTGCGTGCAGGACCGGATTTACCCTTAGTGCCGCCCTGGGGCACCGTGAAAAATTACTTGAATCCTAAATTTTTTTTAAATAATTAAAATGAATCATTTATTCTTTTTATTATAAATGGGATAAATAAACGTTAAATGTGCAAATGTTCTCAATACAATCACACTTTTTAAAGCATATTCGATAACGCGAAAAAAAATTTTTTTCTCCGAATTTTGCCGCGTGGCCCCTAGTGTAAATCCAGGCCTGTCTGCGTGCGCAGTAGTATACTTTATAAATGCGCGTTATCCCCACCACTATCTCTGAGGGGAGCCTAGATCTGCGTCTCCGTGGTTTCTTTTAGTAATCGCAATTCTTAGGCGAGGGAGTCGACCAATGTATGTGCGTGATTTGATTCTTTTTATTTTCGTTTCCCAAACCGTGTTACGGTCCCAGGGTACCCAGTGGAAGGCCAAGGACTCCCCCTCTTTTTGCCGATGATATTTGTCAAGCTATACCTAACGAGTGGCTAGTTCTGTTGAGATATTTAGTTGGAATGGTGCATGGCCGGGATCCGGGATTGAACCCGTAGTCTGCCTAGTTCATACCAGACGTCAGACCACTCGGCCACTGACGCATATTTTTTTATTTGATATAGGAGGTATTTGAACTCTTTGGTTGCTACAAGTTTCTTATTACGTGTCAGTAGTATGTTAAGTCATACCGGTGCAAACATTTCTATAGAATTCTACCGACCCCGCATCCAGAAATTTTGTTAAACAATATACGCCATGAAAACGCTCTGGACCTAACTTTTTTCCCAGACTTGATTCACTAACTAATGCTGTTATCTGCTCAGCCCCTAAACATTATAGGTCCATATTTAATACTCGTAAACCTCAAAGCGTAAGAACCGTAACAAAATTCGTTCAGTACTTTTTTTTTTGCGTGAAAGGACTTTGTTTTATAATTATGTAGTGATTAAGACGAGAGGTAAGTAACGTGCTAGATCACGTGGCACGTCATAAAGGTAGGGGCCTGGGCACGCTTACAGTTACTTAGACCTCATCTGATATCCGCAAACTAAAAGTATAATTACTTTTATTTCTATTTTTTTACAGGTTTTGGCCCAAAATAGACGACGCTATTAGGAAAGCTGCGCTGGAGAACAAGGTCAGAGTGAAGATGTTGATCAGTTGGTGGCAACACTCGCGTTCATCTGAAGATTTCTTCTTGCGGTCTCTCGCGGCACTGTCGCACGCCTTGCCAAAAGTTGATTTACAAGTGGTATGTACTGCACCAATATAGAATAGAATAAATGCAGATACATCTTAATTAGAAAGTTAGTAGGAATACAGATAATGGACGTGAAAAAGAAATATACTACTAAAAAAGGACAAACAAATATACTTTAGCATTTATAATATTAGTATCGATTAGAAAAGCCTTTTGTTGTATGATGCTTAATCAGTGTAAACTGAGGTGTTAAAGTCAAACGCTCCCAGAGCCAAATAGAAAATACCATGATTTCAGACAAAGAATACTTAATACAGGGGTACAGAAAGGTATCTACGCAAATACTTTTAAATAAATAGCGACTCTTGCTAAGACGCAATAAAGTGCAATTCAGCTCGCACAGTGCTGTTTGCCTATAATTATATTAACCTACAAGGCGTCTCTCTTTCTATTGCGTAACTTTTCTCTTCTTACGTGCGTTAGGGTTGTCTAAAATTAATCTGAATATTTACTCACCAGTGTACATATATTATATGTACCTAGTAACATGCTATTACTATTATTCTCCTTTTGTGAACTATGACATTTAAAATGTACTTAACCTCACTTACAATGTCTGCATATTTTAAACTAAATACTTTTATTACTATGTATCCTGTCTACGAAACTGAATAGAATTGTTTTAGGTGTTAAGAATTTCTAGGCGAACGCCGCGCGTGAATAGTATGTACACGTGCATTCCGGGCGACGCGCGGTAACCCACTGTATGGGCACATCCAGACCGGCCCGCAGATGTACTTGTTGCCTGCTTCAGGTAAATACTCCAACAGGTTCAATTGTAAACTTCTTCGTTCTTTCAGAAACGCTTCGTGGTACCAGCTACGCCTGATCAAGCCAAGATACCTTACGGCCGTGTTAACCACAACAAATATATGGTGACGGACAAAACCGCGTACATAGGGACCTCTAATTGGTCCGGCGATTATTTTACTGACACGGCGGGCGTAGCTTTTGTCTATAATACTCACCCGGTGACGAGAGAAAATGTTACAAGTGATATAAGAAGTGATTTACAAGAGTTATTCGAGAGAGATTGGGACTCTCCATATGCGGTCCCTTTGAGGAAGTTATAGTGATTTGTTTTATTGTGTTTATTTGTAAAAGTGCTAGAAATCGTGTTGTTAATGATATGTCATATGAATTTTGATAGACCGACAAGTAGGCATAAGTTAAGGTGGCGAATAATTGAACTAAATAAATGTAAACTTACAGACAAAACTATATTGCCTAAAATAATATTCTATACTAGCGGATCCGACAGACGTTGTCCTGCCCGAACGTTGGCAACGTTTCGTCAAAAATTAAAATTCCTAAAACCCGATTTGCAGCGCCACCTACCGGGTCCAATGGACAACATTTCATTTTTCGTAAGGTACCAAAATTCGAAAACCGTTTGGAGATTACATGCAAGAAAGCTTATTTTTATTTTTTTTAATTTTTTATATCCTTTAATTTTCGAGTTATTTTAAAAATACTGAAATATTGAAAATTAAGGATTAATAGGTGCCCTAATCTGTGCTAACCCTCTAATTTAAAAATACTAATGTCTGTTGGCAGAGTTGTTAGTTATTGAACTCAGGTGTTGCCTTCTATCAATTTTACCCATTTTTATTCCATTTGAAGCTAAATTAATAATTATTCTTTAAATATAATTATAAAAATACTTCTTTTATATATAATTTTTTGGAAGTTTTGCTATTTTCGAATGGGCTATTACAGGAAATATATTTACGAGTGAAACCGCGGACAAAAGCTAGTATTATTATATACATTATGAATAATGTTGTAGGCGATTTGAGTTCCGGCTACGGCAACACCTATTTGGAACACGGTATATTATACTCTTTGCATTTCTATAACGTATACTCTGTGGCTTGACTGACACTATCAGTCACTTTCTTTGGGTGACAGTTTATATTTCTTAATTTTAGTCCTAGCTAAGGTTTTTAGTTTATAAGTCCTCAGAATTTATAAAAATTCATAATTAAATTAAAAATATAAAAACTCAACCAAAAATAAAATATAAAAATACGTGTAACTTATTTTTTAATATATTTTTAATTAAAGTAACAAAAATGGGTGATTAAAAAAATGAAATGTTGTCCATTGTAAGTTTGAACTATGTTGTCTGCGCTATGGTAAATTTAATACGATTTTATTAATTTTGTAAGAAATAAAAAACTAAAGATACGACAATAGGTAGCTAGGTGTGAGACGCTCCCGTATTTTTTTAAGTTCTATACTATTCTGTCTGTATAATAATAACCTGTGTACAAAAACTAGCCCAAACTTAGGGGGGTTCTCCTTTGACAGTTTGCTTCTAAGATTTCATGGAAGGAATATCAAACTAAAAGATCGTGGCACAGTTTCTGCCGACATATTTATCGTTAAATAAGTATACTTATTGTATATTCATTACGTTATTATTAAATTTATATGTATTAATTTCATTGACAACATGATTGCAGTGGAAACTTAACTAGACTGTAATTTAATTACTAGTTTATTTTAGTTTAAAATATTTGTTTGTGTTTTTTTCTTTTCGATTTGTTTTTTTTGTAACGGATCTGCCAAAATTGTAGTGCAACGAAGTTTTAAATATGGGTTTCATTGTTTTTTAGTGGTAACACCGGAAAGAGCTTCCGAGGTTTGACTTTCGGGTGAGACAAGGCATTTCTTAACTTCAATGTGTTGTCCTATAAATTAATTACCAACTGTTAATATGAAGAAAACATGCCTTGAGGCATCTACATAAAGGAAATTAAATCTTTTTTGAATTATTTCAATTCCATAATGACATTTTAGTATGGAATTGAAATTAATTATTATGTAAGTGGGGTTTTAAGGGTTTGTGGACCCTTGTCTTTGGTCGTCTGCACAGAACATTATAAAAAAAGTAGAAGTAGCAACTGGGCGTTCCCACATACTGAAACATAGCCCACATAATATGTCGAAAGATAGCATAATATTCCATCTTTAACTAGACTAGTTTCTCACAATATTGTCATTACAGTACAAAAAAAACATGTCATAAAAGTAAAAAAAAAGTAAATAAACCTAGTATTAACTAGGTAGACCACGGGTTCAATCCCGGATCCCGGCCATGTACCAATGGGTTTTTTTTAATTAAAAACTTATGTACATAATCCGACAAACCGCACTTAAGAGGCTTTTTATCAAAATAAGTATAACTCAACAGAACTGGCCACTCGGTAGGTATAGGCCTCACAAATACAATCGGCTAAACGAGGGAGACTTGCTTCCGCTGGGTACTCTGGAACGTGTTCTGGAACGCTCGGTTTCAGGAGCTGTAAGGCAACCCGTGAAAAAAAAGTACAAAAATTTGGCTACATCAGTTTTTATACAAAAAGGCTAACATGCTACTTCTGTTGTTCTTTATAATGTTCTGTATATCACAACCTATTTATTATTAATGGAGTAATATTTTAAGACAATTTGAGAACTTCTGCGTATATCAGTATTAAAAAGCATTGTGAACATTGTCACTGTAAATTAGTTTGTTTAATAAGTTTAAGAGCCGCTAAATTGTAAATATTGTTACAAACAACACAAGTTTTTTGTAATAAAAACATTACAGAGTGATTCATTCGTTTTATTTTTGGTGTTTTAAATTTGTAGCAGTATTTCTCCTGTAGTTTCAATATCACCCACGCTTAAAGATAATTTCTGAAAGAAATATAAAACACGTGGTATCTTTATAAAAAAAATGAGACAAACCTTAAATCTATTTATTACCTCAATGTGGAAATAAGTCTGAAACAGGATGTCAAATGTGTAACCACTTTCAATATACATAGTTTACAAATACAGAACTATAAAAATTAATGTCACAATACAAACAGAACATTGAATCTAACATTTATTTAGCAAATTTAAGACAATCCGATTTTGCAACATTGGATTATAGATAATTAGATACGGTAAAATAGAATGGTCTTGAAAATGCTAAACAATTTAAATTAAATAATAGTATATTAAAACTTACAGTTCGAAAACGGGCGCAACTGTACTGCCGTCCTAAGCAAGACTGTAACGAAGAAAATTCAATTTTCTTTGTGAAAATGAAGTAAATACTAGCGGTGTGCGAATAATTCGAACTTACGAATTATTCGTTCCGAATCGAATACTAATATTCGAATGTATCGATTTTTTTCGGATATATCGAATTTCTTTCTAAATTATTCTCGAATTTTTGAGTATTTTAAATTTAGGGTTTGTTATGTTCGATATTCAAATTTGAAATTAACAATTAATATACATTTTACAATTAGTATAGTTTTTTTGAAAGAGAATAAAATGACTTAAGTTATTTTTTTTTTCTTGAACAAAAAAATTAAGTATATGACTAAAAAACTTGGAGAAATTCATTTCGATTGCATGTGTAACCTTTTTCTAATAGATTTTTTTCAAACAAAAGTTAATAATTATAAAAACCAAAAACGAATTGAAAAGATCTCTTGCCAATATTATATTATCTAGATTTTTTATGTTACTGACAGAAATGAACATAATATATATTAAAATTGAGCAATTGTTTTCTCCGTGTAATTAATTTTAAATCAAAAAGTATATTATTCGTAAGTAAAATATTTTGATACATGTTGTGATGGAATTTAAATTGAAAACAATAGAAAATACAGTGATATTTCGATACTTCGCGAATTATTCGAATTACTCGCGAATTATTCGAACATTTTCGATTCGAACGCTATTCGCACACCCCTAGAATACCTTGGAATACTAAAAATTATTGAAGCATTATACCTAACCGAAGATAAATGTAATAAGCAAGAAAGTAATTTCTAGTATGCACTAAAAAATAAAGAGGGAAAAGGCGTTGACTTTTATCTTAGTAGTTAGAATAAAATTAAATTCAAAATAAAGCGATCGCTATACAAAAAGTACGGTTATATATTTGCGCCCTTTTAACAAACAAGAAGGGAAGAACTTCATTTTTACCTCCACAGCATGAAAAGGGCGGTTTCGGTGCGTAAAAACTCAAGACTGAGACAAAGTGATTCAAATTTCGAACACTACCTTTTGAGTACTCGGCGCTGAAAACAATAAACTAGGCGATGGTTCGTTCAGAAACTCATTTTCGCCTAGCAATTTAAATTTATAAATTTAATTTTATTTAAAAATAAAATTGTGTATTTAATGAAATTAAGTTTATAAATTGTACTATTGTATATTTTTAAAGATGTAATATTTAAAATAAATACTATTGTAGTAAACATTAATATCGCTTATTTAAAAAAATCATGTTTGGTTTTCATAAAAATGTCAAGCAGTGCAGTTTCCGAACGCAACATCAAAATAAAATATAAACTTATAAAACGAAATGGCAGGAATCAAATCAAATATTTTCAGCATTTGGTCGTTTGAACTATTTTTGTTATACGTAATTACGAAAAATAAGTGCGTCCAGCGATAAAGATAGTTGTTGAGAGAACAAGTTTCTAATGTTAAATTTAGCTTTTTACTAGAAAAGTCACGTGAAAAATATCTTAGGTGTAGATACGAAGTATTTTATAATTGGCGACTTTCAAAAGGTGCTAAAACTTATTCTGAGACTGTGAGGTGAATATAGAAACATATTATGCAAAACTTGTGGCATTTTTAAAAAGGAAGTCGGAATGGAAATCAAGTACAGTTGCGGAAGGCCATATATTGAGAGTGAATCTAAAAATTGCAAAAACATTATAAAATCGATTAATTTAAAAACTCCCACTATAAACTCCAGCTATAATAAACATATTGTTAAATATTGTCTTAATTGTTTTTCTTACCTATAACCTATAACACTTTTCTCTCTGGTAGAGGTGAAAAGTTGTATGTTTCACACGAGAGCAAATTTTTTTTATGACTCGTGCCTTTAAATCACTCTCTGTGCTCTAGTCTATATTAAAATTCAATTCTAGAGACGACTTCGCTAGTTCATGACTTAAAGTCAGCACTCGCAAGAAAAAAATAACTTTGCTCACTTGTTGAACAAATAACTATTATTTAATAAATGAATATAATACAGGACAAAACAAGTTTGGAAAATTGTGGAGTACAGTCTAATAATATATATAGACATAAAATACTCCAAATACAGTTTTTTTGCAGACAGCTCGTGATGAAAAATCTAACACTATTTTTTTCTCCATTTTAACTCTTCCTTAGGACGGCAGTGTAACCCGTAACAACTGTAACGATGTGAATATAATATATCCACAAGTCATGAACAGCATATTGTTCCCAGACGTATAACTCCTACGATTTGTATGGGAGTCTTCAAGGACTCGCGCGATGTTCACTGCATCCGATGTGAACGGGGCTTTAGTATTAAAAAGTAAACCATCCAAGATGCTTCACGCGTGAGTAGCGTCATCCTCCACAAAGTCCTGCGCTTCCTCCTGCGACACACACTCGACGTGCGACACCTTGTTGCGGAACTTGACGCCGTAGAACTTGTGGGCGTGCTCCAGCAGTTCTGGCCGGAAGGTGGTTGTGATGAATTGGGCTGAGGTGGACAGCTCGTGGATCATGTTAGCTATGGCTTTGCGATGCTGGGCGTCTAGGGCCTGGGGAGTAATAATGTGCAATTACATTTTCAGTTAGGCTAACCTAAAATAAACTACATAGTGGAGGAGACAAACATGGGATATGAACTCTTGTTTATCATCATGACCATTCATCATTCATGGCCACTTTCCACCAAGTGGATAATAAAAAAAGTCAGTTAGGTTAAGCTAATAACTACAACTAAACTGACGATAAGCTTTATAAATTTTTACTTTGTGAAACAGATCTAGAACAGATATATAGTTTCTAAATACAGTTTTTGAAGGAACCTTGTAAAATGGATTGAGTTCGCGATTCTAACTAGACCCTGAGGAGTTGTTGTCCCTCGTGTATCTCAGTCGGCGCAAAGAGGGCTACCTCAACGTCATATTTTAGTAAAGATACATTTATTTGAACGACTATCCATAAAAGTTAGTGAGAATTCACTTACCTGATCAATTTCGTCAAAGAGATAGAACGGTGCTGGATCACACTTCTGTATAGCGAAGATGAGCGCCAGAGCGACCAGAGACTTCTGCCCGCCGGACAGCTGGTTCATCTCCCGCATGTCACCCTCGCCACCCGTGAAGGACACCTTGATGCCCACACCGGTAAACTGCTCCGCGTTTGCACGCTATAAATAGAAAAAAACCTTGTTAAGTTAACAGTTTAAGTGAATCAAGTCGGGAAAAACTTAGCCCCTGCGTGTTTACATAGCCAGTGTGCTGTCTAATACAACTAAACGATGTAGGAAAGAATTGTGTAGAATAAAATTATATGCAAAAGTATATAATAAGTATATATGCATTTGATCCCTTCCTGCTAGCTAGATCCAAAACGGTCCTCGGTCTGGTCTCTCCTCTTAACCGTATGGTCGGACAGTATAATAAGATGCACAAGCGACACGACTTAGATGTGTTTGGTTCTCGGGCCACTTTCCAATCCACGATTGGAAAAATTGATTTTTTCGAGTGTTCTTAGTTATTAGTTTAGAAATTGTGTAAATTAGGTATTATTATTGTATTTTTTGTGTTTTTATATTATTCAATTACTTTTTTTTTTCTTATCAATGTTGTGTTGTTGTTATAAAAATGTTAATAGCCCTATAATTGACACTGCGTCTACTAAGTCATAAAAATATACAATGCATATGTGTGGACGTAGGTGTTGTTGGGCTATTTATAATAAATAAATAAATAAATAAATAAATATAAATGCAATAAGCGTGATAGATATGGTCCATGCCAAGTATTAACTTTATAACTTACATCAGAATTAATATCCTGCGTATCATCCGAGGCGAGCTTCATAATGAGACTGCCCCGTCCGTGCGGCACCAGTTTCTTGAACACGTCAGTAAAGTTCTTGCTGACCTGCTTGAACGTGAACTGTATAGCCTCCAACTTCCTGTGCTCCAGGGTTTCGATGAGCTCGCGGATTTTCTCACCGCTGCAATGTCAAAGTATTCGTTAAATACATATAAAACAAAGTCCCCCGCGATGTATGTTCATTTCGTAACTACTGAACTGATTTGTCGCACTTTTCACGATTAGATAGATAAATTAACGAGGACGGATTGAGTATTAAACATAGACCAATAATCTTTACGAGCAAAGTATTAACATATAAGTAAAGGGAAAAGACAGCACCATAGCGCTGATTGTGCTGTCTAGTAGCATTAGAACAATAGAGGTATAATTTAAATTAGGTAGGTGCGTATTTTGTAGATATTATAATTGTTGTAAACCGGAGTAGCGCTATTGTTTGAACAAATTTAATAAAAATGTAGCCGTCACATTGTTTGTGCATGCATCAAGACGTAAATAAATACTGAACCGATTTGGGTGGAGGTTAAGAAAAATGTAGGACTAAACTTTTAATCTTAATTCAAGCGTGTTTTCAAAAAGTACAACCCGCGCCAGTAAAGAATGTTCTATTTGCCTCTCGCTCACATTCCATATTGCGTGAGCGAGATGCCAGTATGGTACCGCATCAATTAGTTCCGTGTACGTAATATAAGCGCACGAAGTTGTTACTAAAATAGTAAATAAAGTATATTCACCCAATATCTAATTCTTCTTTTCGTTTGTACAGTTTCTCCTTCTGTTCAGAGAAGTTGATAAACTGATCCAACGCCTTCTTATTGACGTGATTGTACTTCTTTAGATGCTGGTTGGCTTTCTCTAGTTCTTTGAACAACTGAAAAATAATTAATAAATAATTATAAAGAACGGCTTTACTTCTGACAATTAACCAGCGATACAAAATATTTTTCTCATTCATATTCCCTATCTAGGAACCTCAAAGTTAAAATGCAGTTACTAGTTTTGACATAGAATAACACGCAGAAGATCCATTTTTCTGGTCTTCTCTTATTTAGTAAACAAACCATGTAATGTCTATTTTTAAATAAGTTGTCATTTATTACACAACCTGTGCCTTGCGATAATGGTTACTGCCAGGCCCCTTTAGGTCGTAGCGTCATGTTATATAGCCTTCCTCAAGAAAGGGCTATCAAATCCGACTGGCAGTTCCAGAGATTAGCGCGTTCAAACAAACTCTTTAGCTTTATTAGTATAGATTAATTAATATTTTTAAACTATTTTACTTTTGCAGAACTAATTATTATATTTTTTTAAGCGTTATTTAAAAAAAATACAATAAAAAGATATGCAAAATTTGTTTAACAAATAAGACAAGTCTAATTATCAACAAAATGAAATCTGTCGAATTTGCTGCCAAACATTACCTGTTTAAGTGACATTTTCTGATATTTATTCTGTAGTTCCGGCACCGTGGGCAACGTACCCAGGGCTGTCATCTTATCGAGCGACTCTTGTATTTTCTCCTGCAGCAGCACCTCCTTGGACGCTATCTTCTCGAGACCCTTCGCGTCCTCCTCCATTTTGTCCTGAGCTTCTTTTTCCTGGAATTAACGTTTATTTTGTTCATCTCTATATAAATAAATAAAGCTACATCCATTTTAATGAAATATGCAGCAGGAATGAAATATATCAACTACTCGTGAAATTAAAAAAAAAACTATTATTTATCTTTTCACTAGAGTAATTTAATTATGCATACTTTAAAAAAGATTACGATATTTAAAAAATATTTTTAATAGGTTTAAAATGAAATATGTACAACATCTGAATTGAAATGCATTTCTATCGAGCGAATTTAAAATTACGTACTTAATTTATCTTTTCACTAGGTATGTCATTCAAGAATACAACGTATTTTTCCGTATTCAAAACATTATCTATCATCACGTCTTTTATCCCAAGAGGGGTAGGCAGAGCAATCGAATGCCATTTGTTACGACCCTGATTTTCGCTTCTTTTATATTCATCATACCTGTCATACATGCTCGGCGACTGTTTTTACTTTTAATATTTCCATCGATCAATACATTTTTTTATGTGTTCAATAAAAGAACACCTAGGTCGTCCTCTGCCATCATTTCCTTTCACTATAGCCATATAAACCTTTTTAGTCAAACTTTAATCTTTCATTCTTTCAACGTGTCCACACTAGTATACATTTGTTTAAGTATTAAATTAAGTTGTCATTGTGGATGGATAAAAATATACAGTTTGCCTTGCTTTATTGGTTGTATTATTGAGTCATATTTTGGAATTTAAACAATATTCTTAATTCTGGACATCTTCCAAGCCAAGGTGTTTTAGGAGCGGGTGGCTCCTTAATAACGTACCTTATTCCGCCACTTGTCAAGTTCCTGTTTGAGAGCTTTCTCATTCTTGACGGCGACTGCCACCTTCCGTTCCACATCCTCCGTCTCCTTGTTTATCTGTTTGATACGTTTCTCGGCAGCCGAGAGGTCCGTCTTGCTGTTGGCCAGCCGACGTTTGCGGTCCTCCACCGATATCTCCTGGAGCGCTTGCACCAACTCGTCTTTGCGTCTGGTAATATAAAAAATGGTACATTATGCAGTTGTCAAGTAATTGAATACAAGGCTTTTGTCCAGGACCAGAAAATAAATAAAATAACAGACAAATCTTCATACTAAGATGTTTTGTAAATACAATACGGGACTATAAGGTGCGTCGGTGGCCGAGTGGTTAAGACGTGTGGTATTAACCAGACAGACCCCGAGTTCGATTCCGGATCCCGGCCATGTACCAATGGGTTTTTTTAATTAAAAACTTATGTACATAATCCGACAAACCACACTTAGAGGCTTTTCCATCTAAATATACCTCAACAGAACTAGCCACTCGTTAGGTATAGCCTCACAAATACCATCGGCTAAACGAGGGAGACTTGGTCTTCAGCTGGGTACCCTGGAACCGTAACACGGTTTCGGGAGCTGTAAGGCAACCCGTGAAGAAAAAATAAATAAAAAAAAACGGGTCTGTAAAAATAATTCTTCCCATAATTTGTGACGTCACTCTATCTCTGTACCAGATTAATAAAATTAGCCTAGTACTTGGTGATCCCTGATCCTATCATCCTATACCACGACCAGCGGGGTTAGCATCGTTTTTGGCCTTCGAGTCGAACGAAAGATGTCGCGGTCCGAAATAATGTTCTTCTTCTTATTTTATAAGGCTCTATCAATGTTAATCGACGATTTGCTAATGTCAAGTATTATAGACGTTACAGTAACAATTGCCGATTATTCGGTAGGTCGCTAAGATGTTTCCGCCAACTGTAATATGTCTTATTAATCTACGACTAATGACAACTATCACAGCGCGGACGGGATTAAACTGGTTTCGCGTTTGTCGCCATAACAGGATGTCGAATCCCCTAAATATGTTAACCCCGCAAGATCTGACAGCCTCTGTCAAAATGCTAGTCATTGTTTGAGAGAGCTTTTCGTACTCATAGCACGAGTTTTCTAGTTTGATACCAAACCCACGCGTGTTTGTATACATCATCATCATTAGTCCAAATCCATATATCAGTATATATCGGTGAAACGGAAAGTAAAATATCTTTCCGCCAGCTGTAAAATCAAGCAAAAAGTACTAAAATAAAAAAAAAACTCCACAAACCGTATAAGATTATTAGTGAGCAGATTCTCCAATTTGTTCTTGGTGGCCTCCAGGTTCATTCTGGCACTAAACGCCTCCTTATTCTCTTGAGTTAGACGACGGATGGCGTCATTTAGTTCGTCCACTTTACCCTGGTCTGCTGTTGACAGCTGCTCCATAAGTTCCTGCAAATATTTATTTATATACTAGAACTTGCCCACGGCTTTGCTCGCACTATTTTAATATCACTCTGCTCACCCGATTCTAATAACATATATATGTAAAGTCAGTTTTTCTGTACTTGTCTAACAATAATTTAAAACCGTTTAAAAAATATGATTATAAGTTTTGCAAATGTGAAATAGGTTAAAAATGTTAGTTCATATTTAAAATTGTTGATATAACGTCTTTTAAGAATTTTAAATTACAAATTATTTTTAAAATACATTCAAAGATTGTTCACTAAATAGGTAAGTCAAGAAAAAACGGACCTTAGGTATAACTCGCTAAATAAGTTGAGCCGAAAAATATCATGTGGTTAAATTGAGCTCCATACAATTTGTATTAAGACTTATTTGACGCGCACAATAATAAGTTTAAAAAAATTACCTACGGTGGTTCGACGAACGATATTGAGATAAAACAAAAATCAGATTCAATCCCTGAAATTTTCATCTTAGGACAAACATAGAAAAGTAATTTATTAAAACAGTAATTTATGCGTCAGTATTACGTTTTAATTCAGGACATAAACTATTTATCATCCAAGTTAAGGCATGATTGAGTAATAAACATCAAAACTTTAGGATTGGACTATTCCAGGGCGTACCTGATGCAGCTCAGCATCCAGCCCCTCCTTAGTAGCCTGCATGGCCTCAAGACTGGATCGACACTGAGCCAACGACCTCTCCTTCGGCCCCCGGAACCTCTCAATGGAAGACAACTCCTCTTTCATCAGGCGGATGTCTGCCTTCACTTTGTCAAATATGTCCCTGAAAATATTAGGTATCAACTTTTATTCAAGTTTCCATGTATTATGTTCACTCGACAAAGAGCATGAAAAATGGTGGCCCGCGTGCGCATTTGCAACCTACCCGTAAGTTTTTAAGTCTTGAAACTATGAGGACGTGGCCTTGGAGCCATCATACAGTTTACATACAAATAGCTATAAGCATATTAAAGTTTCTTTTTGGCATCTGTACTTTAAAATACTTCCTTTTATACCAAACTCGATGTATTTTCATATCAATTTATTTCTACTCTATGTATACTCACTTTGCCTTCCCTTGTTTAGTCTCAGTGCGCTGCATCTCTGAGACAATAGTGTTAATACTAGACTCAGTCTTATGTAGTTCCTGTCTCAGGTTATTTAGGTCGTCTTCTAGGGTGTTTATTTGATCCATGAGCTCCGAACGCGTTTTCTGCATTTCCAGTCTAGACCGAGATTGGTTGAAATAACCGCCAGTCAGAGATCCTTTGGACGAGACCTGTCAAATTATATGTAGTAATTTTGAATCATGTTTTTATTCAGAGTTGAAAGATGCAAGAAATATCGACGGCGAGAGGTCGTCCTACTTTTTAATGGTGAATAGTTTTCGACTGGATAAGGTAAATATTTAATTAGAATTTCAGTAATACTCCATTGTGGATAACAAGCTCATATTGGGATATTTAAGAACTGATTTTATGAATTTAAAGAATTGGTCATATGGACATTTTCAGAGTTGGACCTATTCTCCCTTCTTCTTTGATGTTTTTCATATCATATTTTGGTGTGAAATTATCGTTTTTAAAAATAATTAAATTGTTTTGAATAGTGTATATATATAATTTACCTGGTCACCTTCCAAAGTGACACAATCCAGTTGAAACTGCTTCCCCAGCTCAGTGGCACATTCCAAGTTTCTGCAGATCAGTGTCTTCCCAAATATATATTTCATAGCTTTGGCGTATTTCTGGTCATACTTCAACTTTTGCACCATGGCAATAGCATTCTATGGGAGTAGGAAAAAAAATAATTCAAAGGAAACTATTTTCCTAACTCATACGGTTTTGCACAGAGTAAGCTAAGTCAGCCGGAGAGTGACATTTATCCCGGGAAAATTGAACTTTCTACCCGCCCCGAGGTAGGTATTTGACTGATGTGCTGACAAAAAAAAATAAAAGCTAATAAACTCTCCATACATTATCAGTAGGGTATGTGATGTCGCGCACTTGAAGCCGGTTGAGCGGCATGAAGGTGACCTCTCCGGGCAGGTTCTGTCTGTTCATCTCCTTCAGGATCTTGGTGCCCACCGTGTCCGACTCCACTATGTGGTGAAACAGTCTGTTGCCGGCCGTCACCTGCGGGAGAAATGTTTAATTTGCAAAATTTGATTTTATAAAGTCCCTGATCCTAACTAATATTATAAATGCGAAAGTGTATTGTCCTTCTTTATTGCTATTTTTTTCTTCACAAGTTGCCTTACAGCTCCCGAAACCGTGTTACGATCCCAGGGTACCCAGCAGCATGGTATTTGTGAGGCTATACCTAAAGAGCGGTCAGTTCTTTCATTGTACGACATGAAACTGTTTTCAGGATTATTTTTACTTCATGAAGCTAAACTTGTATGGTTTAGAAAATATTTAGAATTTTTTAAGCACTTTGCAAGTGGCTTTTTTATATTGCTCGTCAGTGTATGTGCGTAACATACATTCACCCAAAATTTCTACAGTGCATAGAACCAATTGGAACTAACATAACGAGCGTTTTAAGACTTGTAACGGTTATTTAAATAAATTACAATGAAAAGTTGTAAAGTTTGTACAGAAAAACATACTTTAGTTCGAGCCATCGTGACTATGATTCTTGATTTATTTTTTATTACATTTAGTTTACATCAGGCCAAGCTAATGTAATAGGTACAAACCTCAACAGCGGTATATATTGTCTTGTCACAAGTGAAGTTCTCAATAACCGGCCCGTAATAATGGGTGGCTATTTTGGCGAATTCACCGCTTCTTTCTTGAAACGTCTCGAGCACTTTTCGCACACTATCTCTGCCGTTTAGGATTGGCTGTAAGAAAAAATAAAATTGTCATTTGAGCATATTATATTATAAATGCGAAGGTGGGTTTTTTTGACTAGGTTTCACGTGAAAACAGAACAGCGGATGGACGTGGTTTTTTTTCACAGAAATAATTGAAGTCACTTTTTATTCCGGGAAAACTTTTCTACCAGTACGAAGCCTGGTGAAAAAAATAGCTAGCTATAGGTGAACCGCTGAGAAAGTAGCACTCCCATGTCCATGAGGGGTGAGGGGCGGGCGTGATTCTGCTATACACGATGCGAGGTTTCGCGCGATGTGTCTGTTGTCGACGCGAATTACCTCGGGCTTTTGCGGGTAGGTTTTGATTTTGATGAAATTTGGTATGAGGATAGATTGAACCCTGAAATTTTTGAGGTGGATTGGATCGCGTCGACAACAGATAAATCGCGTGAAACTTCGTATCGTGTATGGCAGAATCACGCCCGCCCCTCTCACCCGCGCGGACCATGGAAGTGCTACTTTCTCAGTGGTTTACCTATAACTTAGAAGTATGATGTCATACCTTTCCGGCCATTGATCTCAGTGCTTGATCAGCTTTTGCCAAGTCTTCCTTGAGCGAGGAGAGGTTTTGTGTCATAGTCGTCTCCTTGCGCCATAGCTCACTAAAATGAAAACATAACAATAACTATACAATTTTAATTCCTCTTACTTCACTTACTTATGGAAGCGGGACTTGGGTATGGAATAAGAAGCATGAAAGTAAGATAAATGCAGTGGAAATGCGGTCTTTACGTAGAATGCGTGATATAATGCGTATTGACCGCATCAGGACCCATGTTATTAAAGAAGAATGCGGCGTGAAAGATGAAGTTGTGACTAAAATGAACAAAAGTAGTTTACGTTGGTTTGGACACGTTGAAATAATAAAGGATGAAAGATTGACAAAAAAGGTTTATATGGCAGAAGTGAAAGGAAATGCTGGCAGAGGACGACCCAGGTTTACTTTTATTGAACAAATAAAAAAATATTAATCGAAGGCAATATTAAAAGTACACGCAGTCGCCGAACATGTATGGAATATAAATGGAGAAAAAGGGTATGCCAGGATCGTAGCAAATGACATTCGATTGTCTCTGCCTATCCGTCCTGGGATAAAAGGCGTGATGATAGATAGATAAGTTTTATTAATAATACTATTTAAAAATAATTTTGGCAATGTCAAGCAAAATACTCAAAGTAAAGTTGTAAGATTAAATGCGTCTGTGGCTTAGTGGTTAAGACGGTTGATCCGATGCCGGCCATGTACATACCAATGGGTTTTTTATAATTAAAAACTTATGTACATAATCCGACAAACCACACTTAGAGGCTTTTCCATCTAAATATACCTCAACAGAACTGGCCACTCGTTAGGTTTAGCCTCACAAATAGCATCGACTAAAAGAGGGAGACTTGGGTCTTCAGCTGGGTACCTTGGGACTGATAACACGGTTTCGGAAGCTGGATGGCAACCCATGAAGAAATAAAAAAATTAAATGGATTCCGCGTCACTTTGCCATAAGTAAGAAATAAAAATATTCGGAATAAAGGTATATACACCCATAGAGATAGACTAAAACCTTACTTCCTAGAGCTCTGCTCCTGATCCTTCCGTTTCTTACACTCGTAGTATTGCTTGTTGTGCTCGTCGATGGCCACCCGCTGTCTCTCCATTTCCTTGGTCATCTCCTCAATCTTCTTCTCCAACTCCGTCAACTTGACAGAGTCCCGCCGGAGGTCCTCCTTCAGTTTGTTCTCGTGGTCCTTCTTGTCCTTTATCTGTTTAATGAGTGATCTGTGGGATAATTAAATAATATTTTAATAATAATGACTTTCGCAAAATTGTCTTTTGCTGTATACCACTCAGTATCCCGATCTTTTCTTTCTCGTCAAAACGGTGCAACGGATCGACGTGATTTTTTCACAGTGATTGATGGCCGGAGAATAACATTTAAGATTCTAAAGTTATTTTTTATCCTGGTTCTATTTCCACTAGTGAAGGTATTAAAAATTTTAGAAAGCGCGTGAAATAAGTTGAGCCACGCCGAGCGTTAGTAAAGTGTATTTTTATGGTAAACAAATTTTGCTTGTCTTTTTAAAATTTGTTGTCATTATATTAACAACTAGCATTCCGCCCCCGGCTTCGCCCGTGGATATTTGCGAACAAAATAAAATATACCCTACAGCACTCATAGATAATGGCTTGCCTGCACTACCCCTACCCCGATCCCTACCCCTACCCCCTACCCTGTTTCCCACGACTTCGTACGTGACTATTTCAGAATGTTGGCAAACATACACTTCGTACATAGCTTTTGTCATGTTCACCTCTGCCCACCCCGTTCCCGTCGTCATGCCGTGATGGTATATAGCCTATGTCACTCACGAAGAATGTAGCTTTCTAATGGTGAAAGAATTTTTAAAATCGGTCCAGTAGTTTCTGAGCCTATTCATTACAAACAAACTTACAAATGTTTCCTCTTTATAATATTAGTATAGATTTACATAAATTTTTTTTTACCTATTTTACATTTGTAGAACTACTAATATTTTTAAACTCTTATTTAAATCTTTTACAATAAAAAGTCATGCAAAGTTTGTTTACCAAATAAGAGAAAAAAAAACATTTTAGTGGGTAGATCCATATAAATCGTACTAGCTTTTCGCCTCCAACTATCTATACGTTATAAAATCACCTCGATCAACTGCAACAATTGAAAAAGGACAAACAAATACTTTAGCATTTATAATTTAGTTCAATTAGTATGCAGCGCAGTTTAACCACGTGACGCGTTTCGACTCAACTTATTTGGTGCGGGTTATATACTTACTTGAGCTCCTTCTCGATCCACCGATCCCGGTCCTGTCTGGAAGTAAACTGAGTCCCCCTGCCCTGTTTAGCGTACAGCTCCTGTCGTTTCTGCTGGTTGAGCGACAACGCGCGGGTGCACTCTTCCTCCTTGGCTTTCATCTCCTCGTATTTGGGCTTGAGCTCCTCCAACTCTTTCTCTTTTTCCGATATCTGCTGTCTCAGGCGCTGCAGCTCGGCTTCGGCTCGTTCCTGCGAATAGATGGAATAGTTATCTAAATATACAAAACCGTTGTGTCGGTGACTGACTGACTGACAATCAACGCACACTGAAGATGTAAATATGAAAATTGAAAGGTATATTTCTTAGGGGTGCACTAAGAAATGATTTTACGAAAATCAACCCCTATAGAGGTGGAATAGGATGTAACGCGTACGTAGTCGCGGGCAACTGCTAGTCTATTATAATACTAGATTTACATCAGGTTAAGCCAGTGAAAAATTTTCAAATGTAAACAAGAATTTATTCCAAAGGATTTTCGGAATAAAAAGCAGCCTAGATGTAACGACAACGGTTTCGGAAGCTGTAAGGCAACCCGTGAAGAATAAAAAAAAAGCAGCCTAGATGTCACTCTCCCACCTACCAACTATAGGTGAACCGCTGAGAAAGTGGCACTCCCATGTCCATGAGGGGCGAGGGGCGGGCGTGATTCTGCTATACACGATGCGAGGTTTCGCGCGATGTGTCTGTTGTCAAAGCGATTTACCTCGGGCTTTTGCGGTAGGTTTTGATTTTGATGAAATTTGGTATGAGGATAGCTTGAACCCTGAAATCTTTGAGGTGAATCGCGTCGACAACAGATATATCGCGTGAAACTTCGTATCGTGTATGGCAGAATCACGCCCGCCCCTCTCAACCGCGCGGACCATGGGAGTGCTACTTTCTCAGTGGTTTACCTATATCTCTGCGGAAAACCAGATCGATCTGTTGTTCTGTTTTCACGTAAAAGTAGGACAAACACACTTTCGAGATTTTACGTCATGTCACGGCGACCAACGCACGCGTCTCGTGACAGTTTAATCCCGTCCGCACTGTGATTAGTCAGTGATTAATAGGGCATATCACGGTTATACCGATTAATCGGCATATTGTTACTGTGACGTCTATAATACTTGACATTGGCAGAATCATCAAAACCCTGATGGAACCATAATAAAAAAAATAGAATAGAATAGAAACACACTTTCGCATGTACCTATACAATTATCTGAGTGGGATATACCATGTAAACGATAGTGAAACATTTTTTTCACGATTATCTGTCCGTCCCAATGTTTGTCTAGAATAGACTCTGAAACAACTAAATGGATTTTAGAGAAACTTTCAGGGATCACAGTGGGTACTACTTAGACTTCGCTGTTGTTCAATTTCAATATCTTGAAGGGTTCTGTAGCATATTCTCATTTAGCTAGTTATATTCTTAAAATTTATTTAGGAAATTTAATCTAAGCTCCGCCGCGACGCGATTCATCGTATATTGTCATAAAAAGCCACAAAGCTGTCACCTAGCGCAGCTGCTTAAGAGGATGTATAGAGCTAACAGATTTGATTTAAAACCATTTAACATGGCAACCAGTACTCATATCATTACCAAAAAAAAAAAAGTATTAAAGTTGATCGTATTTCAGACACTTGGTCTGTTTTCAAAATGTATTTTCAGAAACTTTGCCAGATAGAAAAAAAAAAATTGCAAAGTGGCCTCTGAAAAAACGTAAAATCTCAAATATCTTAGCTATTCATGAAATAATGTTGATGATATTAAGTATGAATATCTGTTGTAATAAAGAATTGGCCTGATTAACATTTTCGGGGGCGGTGCCATCTCTCAAGGTCTTTGGCTCTATTCAGCTTCTTAACAGGTGTTAACGACATGTACACCACTTACTTTAGACTTATTGTCGCCATCAACGTCGTCAGTAAGATCTTTAATAGCCAGTTCAAGTTTAGTCTTCTCTCTGAGCAACTGCTGTTGTTCTGTGGCCAGGATGTCTTTCTCCTCGCGAGCCGCCGCTACTTCCTTGCGAGCTTCTTTTAATTTTCTGTAAATTAATAAAACTTAGGTCTTCTAAAAGCGGCTACACACGGCCCTAAAAAAATCGGTGGCAATATCGGGGCAGTGCACTGCAGTGGTGGAGAGTTTTTTGTCTTGCGGTGTGGCCAGAGACACCAGTATCAGTGACCACTTCTTCCATTTGTCCATATTAAACAGAAAAGGTGGCAAGAGGCTTTACCACCTACATACCTCAACTGAGCTGGCCACTCATTAGGTAAAGCCTCAAAAAAATTATCTTCAGCTAAGTGAGGAAGACTTTGTCTTACGCTGGGTACCCTGGGGCCGGCAACGGTTCCCGGGAGCTGTAACCCATGAAGATTTTTTAGGTGGCAAGTCTGTTGCTGCACTTGAAGGACCTAGATAAGTGACTTCTTTAACAAACATAAGTATGTGTTATTTCTAGGCCGCCTTTACGTGCCTTCCGAAGAATGTCGACCAGTTGCTCGGTTTTGACATGAAGGAAGGACAAACAAACAAACACACATTTATGAAAAACCAAACACCTGTTTGTTTGAACGGGCCAATATTCGAAACGGCTGAACCGATATTGACGGGGTTTTCGCAAGCAGAGGACTTATATTCAGGAATCATAAATTAATAACAAAATTATACAATGAAACTCACTTATTAGCTTCCCGTACGTGGTCCTGGGCTTCTCTGACAGAGTCAGCGTACTGTTGCTGCTCTTTACCACTGTTGGCCTTCATTTTCTCCAACTAGAAATTTGTTTGATACATAAATAATCAAATAGAAATTATTATTTTACCCATTATCAAATGGGTAGAAAGATTATATCAAAAATTAAATTTTCCGGGGGAAATAGATATTTTCACAAATTTAGAAAAAAAAATTACATGTTACCTCGTCCAATTTCCTTTTGTAGTCCTTGTGCTCAGTATCATGAATGATGAACTCAAGCATCCGCCTGCTGCGATCCCACTTCTGGTACTCCTTGAGTTCCTCCTTCTCTTCCTCAAGAGTCTTCAGACGTTCCTCAATAGTTTGCAGGAACTCATTGATTTTCTCCACCTGAAATCACAGATTTTTTGGTTTAAGGAACAAAGTTCATAAAATTTTCTTAAGAAAAAGAATATGAAAATACTTTTATTGACCAACTTCCGACCTTTTTGGGGTTTTTAAACACTAAAATGAAACCATACTCTGCTATATGGTATCTGCACAAAATTTTGACTTCATTACAATAATGGAGTAAATTCATTATTTAAAACATTATGTAAAAACATCTTACTTTTCCTACAGTCTCTTTAAGTATGGTAACAGATTCTTCTCTGCGTTCATCATAGACGCGGGTGCCAGCAACCTCACGAAGTAATTTTAAGCGCTGGGAGTCAGGCGCTATGGCCATTTGGTTAATCTGAAAAAGACATTTTTAGTTATAAAATGGATTGACTGCATTCAAAATTGTAATTAGAGAAGAGATGATGTGATAGAATTTATGATTCATAAAGTGAGTAAAATGAAGAAGTTGTTTTTGCAGGTTAGGTTAGGAAACATTGAAAGGATGAAAATTTTACATAAAGTGATAGAAATACCAGCTCTCTTAATGCACTTTCATTAAAGACATTATAAATGGAGACTGAAGAAATGGTCACCCACATCCTTCTGGAGTGTGTAGGTTTGACAGAATACAGGGCTGCTCATCATGATGCCCTGAGGACCCTTCGGGAGTAGGGTTCCCAGATCAAAAAATAGAAATTCCTGAGAAAATTCCTGACATTTAATGAATATTCCGGACTTTCTTGTAAATATAATATTAATGTCGTTATGCATCGTGCATGTGAAAAAACGATGCAAATTTTAGAATTTTTTACTACTTAATTGTAGAAATTCCGGACGGTTTAGGATTCCCCCCGCATTCTGGACAAATACCTATATTTCCGGACATATCCGGAAAATTCCGGATGTATGGCAACCCTATTCGGGAGGCATGTGGCAACATTAAGGGGCTGATCGGCAGGAGTAACAGAATTCCCGCCTCACGCAACATAACTTGACAACCAGAACATAACTTGCCAGGAAATGGAAATATAGTATAGAATAAAAAGTAGTGTTGTACCGACTATTTATTTGGTCAACTAACTGCCCATATAAAAGTGGCCGAATATCCAATCGCTGACTAGTCCGTACTCCATAGATAGATCCCTAATAAAAAGTTAATGAAGTATACATACCTTGCCTTGTTTAACAATGTAATATGGATTTGAATTGGACAGTCCAGCACTCTCTAACAAATTGAGTACTTCAGATCGTGGAACAACTTTCTTATTAAGAAAGAATTGATCCTTTTTTGATCCAATAACACGCCTAAGGAATATCTCTTCTTTTTCAATCTAGAAAATGTAAAGGTTATGTTACAATTAATTATATTATTATCTGCGAAATTTTGCATTTTGCTTCAAGATGTCTTCCTTTTTATAATTTTTGTTCATACCTCGTATCTTATATTGGGTCATTTCAATTAAAAATAAGTATTTCATCATAGCTGTTTGCATTGGTGGCAAAGTATAGTGAAGGCACATAGATTTGGTAACCAGAGTTTAATCATCACTGCGGTCAAGTATAGCACCTCATAAGTTGAGAGAAATTGTATGATACTTTTCAGCTCAACTTAATTAGCGAGAGTTATACAACTGGTTTTCTAACTACCAAAGAGAGGTTATGTTTATTTATTTATATAAGTTTGTTTTCTGTACATGAATGAATAAAGCAAACACTTACCGGAATGCGATTGTCTGTATTGTCAAAAATAATCTCTACAAAAGCAGAAATCACCCTGGGTCCAGTCCCTTCATGAAGAAGAGCCAGTCTTTGTTCTGGCCGCAAATGTGAAAACTCATCACTAAGTACGAATTGTATAGCTGAAATACAGATTGAAAGTAAATGTATTAATGTATGCAATAATTATGGCAAGTTGGATCTAGGGAAGTCCCCGAAAAGGGGTCACAAACTTTAATAAGAACTTACCATGAAAAAAATTACTTTTCCCAGATCCATTACGACCGACGACTACATTATGCCGTTTGTCGAATGGTTCTATCACTATTTGCTCTCGATAACTTTTAAATCCTTGGATAATGACCTGTAAACAACACGGCGTCTATGAAGTTTTTAAATTTTCATAATTAAGCACAGAATGTAGTAAGAAAATGTTTATATAATTTAAGATAACTACAATTACGAATGATATTTACCTGTTTAATATACATTTTTCGTGTAATTACTATTTAGAAACTTAAATTTCTACTAAATAAAATAACAAATAATGACATTTCTGCGAGCCGCCATTAAAAGTTTTGTTTTTTAATAACGCGGCAAAAATGGCTTGAACGCTGACGTTGAATCATAGAGTACTAAGCCTATGGAGGGGCCATAGACGGGCTTCCCCTTTCGCCAATTTTCCCCCCTTTGACCAGTTAAACTGACCCAGTAACCTTAGATTTTGTTGGTATCGTTTAGTGTCGCAAGACAGAGCTTTAGGAAAATAGTGAATTGTGATGTTTTAAATGGGAAAGGCGATCTAGGACGTCAAACTTGCTGAAACATAGTGTTTCCAATCATTAATTATAATTATTATGTTTGTATTTTAACATAATCATCATATAACGTAAAATCCGTTGCGACAATAAAACGACAGAAAAATACAGTGGTACAGGGGCTAGTACTAGACGTTTACCTCCCCTCCCGCCAAAAGTGGCAGAAAAAATTGTTCGGTTATTTAGCTCTTCCCGTCTCCAGTGTTAAGGGGCGGTGGTCAAGGTCATCTTATATCTGTCAAAAATATGGTAAATCTAAGTTAATCCTGGAAACGTGAGTTTATTTATACAAAATCTCCTCACCCCAAAAGGATTGTTATTATTTGAAATTGGATTCAGCCATATTTTTATTATTCATGGGTTCTAAAGAGCCGTTGTTTTCGATACGAGCAGTGCCTTCGCGTATCGAAAACAACGGCTCTTTAGAACCCATGAATAAAAAAAATATGGCTGAATCCAATTTCAAATAATAACAATCCTTTTGGGGTGAGGAGATTTTGTATAAATAAACTCACGTTTCCAGGATTAACTTAGATTTACCATATTTTTGACAGATACAAGATGACTGAGAGCCAAGGGTCCTTAAATACTCAAAGCGTTGAATAGATAGTGTTGGGTCTAAAATAAATTTACTGATCAATTGTTATAATAGAATAATTTATAGAAAACCCATACATTTACGCCTTTGTTGCTGCCCGTCGTTGATCGTACAACCGATTACCTATGTAGGATTACGTACGTACTACTAATTTTCACTTTATTATACTACCATGGTCCACGGCCACATTTTCTTGTCCGTTGATGCGGCTTATTATTAGTGGACTGTATTTTGAGGTTGCATGGAGACAGGATATGTATGGAAGTTCTGGGCAGCTGTGGAACAAGGTGTTTCTGTCCAGTGGATATGCACTAACCTGTAAGCTCTGACGTTGCCGGGACCGTCAATCCTGTGCTCCAGGTTGCGGTGCGGGCAGTTGGCATGCAGTAGGTTCCTTTCAGCTGGATTCGCTTATTCACTAGCCGGCCGGCTATTCCTTTTGATGAACTTTATATGCGTTTGTGAAATATAAATATTAAATAAATATAATAAAATATAAATATAAGCTCTAAATTGCGAGTATTTTTATTTTTTATTAGAGGAAATTTAAATAACTGCCGAACGGGTTTTCTGCCACTCGAGCGACTGTCAGGTCTGTCAGTCTTATCAGCCGCAGTCAACGCGTTCAGTCAGTGTGGATTTAGGAGGAAAAAAAGAAACGTTGGTATGCCCGTTCATACAGCCAGTCACAACAAACTGGCGCAAACATCCGTAGTACTACCAACGGCTCTAGACTCCAGTAGTATGATGGTATATTTTTTCTATCGTTGTACTCTGAACAAATAATGACGTAAAAACTCCCCGTCAAAGAAAAAAGCCAAGAAGAAAAGGTTGCATGTCTCACCTCGAAGACACCGTCGTCCGACACCCATCAGAAGACTCCGCACTTCTAACTCATCGCAGGCGCCGCGCCCATAGACCGCACTAGCAAGAATCCCTCAAACCTGATGAAGGTAGGTACTCTACCAACCAACACACCGCTGCCACCGTGAGAACGATGGGAGGGGAACTTATGAGTAGTGCTGAGGGCCTCCGGACTTGAATGCTGGTGAACCCTAATGATCATTCCGAAAATGTTTTAAAAAGAGTAGAGTTTCTCGGTAGAGCGAGTTCATAATAGTAGGTAGGTACTTATATTCCTTTATCATATTCATAGCAATCTAATAGGGATGAACGAAATATCATTAGGTACTAACCTGCATATAAAGGGATGCATCTAGGGGTTCCCTAACTGTGCGTCCTGCTATCCTGAGGGCGTCGCAAGAATTGATAACTTTATTCAAATAAAACTAAAATCATTTTAGTACATAGCAATAAGAGCAATAAAAGCAAAGCTCATCCTTCTGTATTGATTGTACTGTTATATTTTCTAATAAATAATAATAATTAAGATTCTATAATCTTTAAAGGTCAGAAGGGCCTCACCACAAATATCAGCCTGTAAAGGGAGTCGCAGTATAAAAAAGATTGGGATCCGCTAAATAGCTTATAAAACGCCTGGCAGATATTATAGGTAAGTAATATAATCTGTGCACGCGTCGCTAGTCATGCGTTCACTATCCATTCCAAAGCAGTAAAATTCATCAGGCACGTGCCAATGACGTCTTCCAAACCTCTTTATCAATTTAAACTAAAAAGGGTCATAATGCTATCACTATACAATATACATTATAAACCAACAAACTGTATTTGATCATGTCATCAGAAAATTCGTTCATTGTCTGTAGCGCAAAATTAGAGCTAACATAATTTTGAATATAAATCGTTTACGATTAGGTAGGTACTAATATTATTAACCGATTTTTTTAAGCTGCGATATCCCTGAGTAATATAAATAAATTTATTTTGTACGAAAATATCTACGGGCAAGTCGGGGGTGTAAATATCCACTTCTGATGAAGAAAAAACCGGCTTAAAAACAAAATGTACAAGTCACTATAAAAAAACCCAAATCGCTTCAAGTGTGCCTATAAAATTCGAAGATTCTCATTTCTCTAGTAAAGTACTAAAGTAGTAAATTGGAAAGTATACCCTTTAAAAAAATTTCCAAATCGGTCCAGGCGTCTTCAAGTAATCGGGGAACATACAAAAAAAAACCAAAAGATTCCGACAAATTGAGAACCTCCTCCTTCTTTTGAAGTTCGATTAATAAATTATAAAGCGAATTTGTTTGTTTGTAAATAATGATTGGTTATCCTTGATTCACGTCAAAACGTAGCGTCGAACGCGATTTTTTACACATTGAAACATCTTTTATCCCGGGAAAATTAATTATGACAAAAATTTCATTTTGTCTACCCATATTTTATCTTATTTTGCTTAATTGTAACTCATTGTGTTTGTCCTTGCTCTGAGCCTAACCACAGGAATATCTGAGCATTGGGTGACAGGTACATATCTATCTCAGATCATTTATATGTAGTATAAGATGTATTTTGATAATGTCGTTTGTACGAGACGCTTATTGCGTACCTACCTAAGTACCATTGATATAAAATTGTTTATATCATACCTACGCTATATACTACCAAAGAGAATAATAATGTTTTTTTTTCTATTCTATTCTAAAGCACGAGAGCATAGACTGCTAGAAAGCTGGTTTTATTCTAAAATTTTTACAATGCGTATCTTGGCTGACCGATTTTGGCTCATCGCGCTGGGAGGTCTACAATATAAATGTAGAGTTTATAGTATAATCATGGGGTGGCCAGGGTGTGGCAGCATTTAAAAAAAACCTATTATTTTATATTTTTTAGTTTGTAGTTTCTTCGTGTCCATCTGTGTGTCAATTATATACTCTCTTATTTGTGCACCTATTTTGGATTTCAATTTACGGATAAAAAAATTGTAACGATATAAGTACAATACAAGTTCTATTATTTTACTGTAAAATTGAAACTACAAAACAGCTCATTATAAGCTCATGATCGCACCCAGGAATTTTTCTACAAGTTTTTTATAATATTCTAGTTATTCCTATGATTTATACCGGAAACAAGTGAAATGAGGCTAGTAGGTATAGATCATGGTTTCTTATTTCCTGTTTTGTTTCCTATTGAATAAGCAATAAATATCTCAGTTGCATGTCGTAGTAAACTTTTATATTAGCATTGCAGATCTAGCTTCCTATAGGTTGTGTCGCAGATAATTTTTAATTGAAAATGATTCAGTGTATTTGTAAAGTGTAAACGTGATGTCGCCTCCAATTATCACAAATAATAAAATGTCTTCTCAACATTTCTTCATTCATTGAAACGGCCTCGATGTTTAGTTATTCTGAAATTAGTACGACGACAAACGCGCGCGTGTTTTCAAATAATAAAATAAAATAATAAAATGTGTTTGTTTTGAATTGTAAATAAATTATAAAAATATAATGACGGCTTCAATTAAAAGGAACAAAGAAGATAGAAATAAAGTGAATGTGTATGAACAGTTGGACGGTTTTGGAAGATTTCAAACAGTGCAATATGCACTTATATGTTTTCCATTGATATTTGTTGCTATGATGAATGTAAACTATGTTTTTGTGGCAGCAGAAGAAGATTATAGGTAAATATAATTTATTACAATTAAAAACACACAACAATATAAAAAAACTTAAAATTAAAACTACGCGTGGAATAGTCGCAAGAATACTGTCTGCATTTCCCTTCTGGGTCGTGATGCTGGTTCCTTGAGGGAGGAAGGAGCCAACCAACCCTTTTGCCATCAGAAGAGATGATCAAGTCTTAGGGATATAATTAAGTAAGTTCCTCCACCAAACGACACAAATAGTTTTCTATAATTAAACTAAGTATATTTGCGTCATTTGTTAATTAATCTTATTTTTTTTTATTTCAACTTGAACAACAAATATAAAAAGCCTCACAATAATTACCATCGGCTTCTGTGCCATCGGCTAAAAGAGGAAGACTTGGTCTTCCACTGGGTACCGAAATCAAAATGCAACCCGTGAAGAAAAACAAAATTGCAGTACAAACACACGTGACAACAAAAACAACAACTGAACAAATAGAATCCACATAGTAGTTATTTTTGTATATAAATCTTAAAAAATAAATATTTGAGGTTCCAAAAGGCAACCCAGGGACAAAGAATTTTCGCCTCTGCATCCTTCATTTAGTCTTCACTTATTTTACATATTTTTTCATGAAAGCTTTATATTTTCCCTTTTATGTAACACATCTATGAAGGTTCCTGTTGACAAGGTTTCCTCATTTAGCCTAAAATTATTTTTTCATCTGAACCATTTCGACACACTCGATCGTAACCGTCGGGCTCAGATTACAGAACAACCGTCGGATATGTATGCATGTCGCGAAAGAAACATTTTTACGTTCTACCTATCCCTTCTTTAATAAAGAGGGTCGTGATAATAATATAGAAGGATTTAAGCAACTTTCAAAGACATTTAAGATGTGAGGTGGAACTTCCTCGCTTGACTGGTTCTGCAACTTTATAAATAAAATCCACAAAACATAACGTAGTAATTAATTATATTAGAAGTAGAACCTCACGTTGCCACGACAAATATATATATTCGTAATAAACATATTTGGTTGTATCAATGACTACATCATAATTATATTTACTTATTTGAATTTAATGGCTTCCTCTCGATTACTTGTGCTGGTTTAAAAAACCAATCAAAGTATAATTGAAAATAATAAATAAATTATCGCTACATGGCAATTTAGAAGTTTATCAAATGTTCATTATAAACCTAAACATTTAATTACATTTTTATGACAAAATTAATTAAGTTAATAATTATATACTTACTCGAGCCTAAAATACTATACACCTAATTTCCTTTAAACGCTTCGGAGGGCAATAATACGTTAATTTTTCTTACGTTATTATTTATTATTCTTATAGTAATAACTCTACTGCCTCTACCTTTATATATGACTAGTTTCCGCCACCGGCTTTGCCCGTAGATATTTTCCAACAACATAAAAAAGGGATATCGTAGCTTTCTATACTTGAAATAATTTAGTGTAAAAACATAATCTAAAGTGCAGACTTGCCACTTGTCATGTTTAATATGCCATGGGGTATTTTCTATTCCTCTATCTTTTTATAACCGTACAACTCCCGGAACCTTAGGGTACCCAACGGGACCCTTCTTCATTTAGCCGATGACCTTTTTGAGGATATATTGGTACCTCGTTTAAAAAGCCTGCAGTTTTGTTTATTGAAAAGCCGAATTATGTAGGTACATATGTTTTTTTATTAAAAAAACGCATGATACAAGGATGCTGACATAAGTGTAGTAGCTGTGTGACGCTGTGAAGATCGAACCATTATTTTATCTACATACGTTACTAAGCTCTATCTAACAATTATCTACTTTTTTTCGTTTGGCGGAGTTGAGAGTTCATTGAGAGTTTTTGCGTAAATATCCCTTTAAGGCGAGATAATTTTTAACGGTTTTTATTTATTTACAGAAAATTGTGAAGGTAATAAAAAATGTAGCCGATAAAGTGTAATTCATAATTACGTAAAAATTGACATCGCTCAAAACAACTATGTCGATTATTCCTCTTTACTCTTGCTTTACTCTAATACTGAGCACAACGAACAACAGCATCACCTCCCTCTATGAGAAAAATAAATTAGATAGGTAGGTGCAACTCAAATATTTATATATATTTACTTGAAATCATATTTATTTATTCATGTATTTAAGATAAAGATTAGAAAGTAAAATTGTTAACAATTTGTAAATTATATAAATTAAATAACACCAGTAACTTTCTTCATACAATATACTCTCGGTCTCTTTGGTCGCGGAACAATAATGTAGATACCACAGAACTGTATAAAAGATCTGTGGCAGATACCCTCTCAGTGCGCAAGCCTCTCGCCCTTCATCGTCACATTCTCCACCTAGGATTTCAACTTGACATTGTCTGTGTTATGGATAAGAACTTAGGCTAAAGTTGTAGTCAAATTTATCAATGAAAAGTCAAAGGCCTACTTCATTGTGTTGCTTAAAAATCGTAGACTTAGAAAAATGACATATTCGGGTGGAAAAATTTTAAAGTAGGCGGAAATTGGCATAGTTTAGCAAGAAAATTGGCAGGTAAATAATACTCCACTATTCTTGAATAACTGCCAGTAAATTGATTGAAAATATTTTGTACTTTAACTATGTTAATATAAAGTTCTTATTATCGTAACCAATGTTTTTAAGAATTGTATATTTATTAGCAAATAAGTACATTGTTGTTTATATTTATATTGACCCTGTATTCAGGTAATATTTAGCTCTGGCTCGCGACATTTTTTTATGATATACTTAAATAATAATATGTCGCTTCTATGGTTTTTTGTTTTCGTGATTTGTCAAACCATTATTACATGAATCCATGAATCCATAACAGTCCTTACTAATAATAATAAACATGATGCTAATTGATATCACAGCGAAAACACTCGCTTAGTTCATTGCTTCTTGATTGTAATATACAAAATGCGAAAGTAAATCTACCTGTCTGTGACGGTTTCACGGCTAAACCACTGAACCGATTTTGATGAAATTTCATTCAGAATAATGGGAAGGACATAGGCTAATTTTATTTTAAATCCACCCACACCCCCTTAGTATAATAGAGGATGAAAGTAAGTATGGGCCTGTATTTTATTAACCATATTTTATATCATAATAATCATATAAGTAGATACTTACTATACTAGGTAAAGGTGGCCGTCACGGGTATATAGTATAGGGATTAGATGCGGCGGTGGAGAGGGGAATGACGCTCTTTTCAGTCACGGCATATGAGTCGGCCTTACCCCAAAGGCCTTAATCTGAGTTTATCAATAGTTAGGTACTTAATTTTTTGGACTATAATGAAGGTATAGGAAGATATTTTTGTAGACATATGAAAGTTATTAACAATAGATAAAAACAGAACTTGGCTAGGTGTGTCGGGTTGTTGGGTAGCCAGGCCGGGTAGGTGGGTAGGTATAGCAGGAAAACTCGTAGTAAACTTTCAATTTTTTGGTCGAATTAACAAGGAAGAACAAGCAGCAAAAGAACAACCAGTAAAAGCATCCGTAAGGAGCCAAGGAGAAGGAGCCGTAAGGAGAAGGAGCCGTCAAAGGAGCAAGAGAAAGGAGCCGTGTTTATATTAACATAGATATTAGTTCTTGAATATTGATTCAATACATTTTATATAGTTATTTACTTAGTTGATAAAATAGAAATATAATAAATTTTACAATTGGCAGAGTACTACCTAAGTCAACAGTTTGTGAAGGAATGAGTAAAATTTTAATTTAGGTTCCACACATCGAATATTTGAAAATAACATACAATGTTCTATTGAATTAAAATGAACAATATCGTGTTCTAAAATCAAAATAAATGCTATTTATGATGGCCAGCTTGTAAGCGGCCAGGAAAATAAGGTCGTATCATCACAGGTGGAAGGTGGAAAAGCTATTTTTGTCCCCAATTTTCTATGTGAACCAAATCTTTGCAAAAATAACTGTTACTTAATTAGGTATTAAAATTATCTTAAATAGGTAGGTAAAATGAAATTACAAATAAGAAATTTCATGTCATACTACTGGGAGAGTACCCAACAGGCTGGCTTGCATTGCCTCGTTGGATGGCAAATTGGCAATGCTTATTCTTTGACTGAAGTAAGAACCAGCCTGTTAATCACTGTTACTTAATGGAATGTTACAATGTTATTATAAAATGTTTTACTCTTCAAACAATAGTAAAACCGCTTTGTTTCTATTTCTAGTAGTTATGAAAATTGTTGTGAGGTATCCATTGCATAAGTTTTATCTTATACAAAGGCAGTATTTTTTATACTTTAGGTAACTTCTCAGGCGCGGATACAGGATCTCGTTTATGGAGAACAAATAAAAATTTTGCGATGTTATAATTTTTTTTAATATAAAAACCTTAAATCAAATCTAAAGATTAAAAATAACTAAATAAACCAGGTCCGCGTGGAATAGTGGCAAGAATACTGGCTGCATTTCCCCTCTGAATCGCGATGCTGATTCGTTACAAATTGGTTAAAAGTTCTGCCACCATTGCCGTTTCTTCTGCATTTGAGTTGGCCTTTTTTGCAATGAAACTCTTTTTTTAATATTCTATCTATTTACCCTTTGATAAGATACACTCTAGATAGAGCGTTACGCTACATACGCAACAAAAACAGTAGGCTAGGTTTGAATCCAATAGTGTGCGTAATTACGCACACAAGTAAGGAGAACTGCTATTGTTATATGAACGCGCGGTGTTACCAACTTTTGACTATGCCTCATAAATATGGGAATTTTATTTTTTATTTACAATATAGGTAAATTAAGTAGTGGGTATAGGAGAGAGCTGGACCAGGTATAGACTTTCGGTGTAAGCCTAGAAAATATTTCTAAAAAAAAAAATAGTCATTTTAGAATCGCGTTTTTTCAAGCTTTTCAAATATCTAATTAATTTTTTCATAGCTCATCGTTTTACAAAGTTAGAAATTTGTACTCGGTACTATTGTCCGCAATCTTCTTTAGAATTAAAATGGGTTATTTCTAACAAATATTCACAATACAATCCTTTATATTTTATCTATAGACTAGGGTCGCTATTGTAGTATGCGGACATCGCCAGAGATATCGGTAACAGTGTCCACTTTTAAAGAAACAAATGTTCGCTTTATGAATCCTTCAAAACAATACACACATGCACACATCTTCATACATTGCCAGATATACTAATAACAATGTCCACTTTTTGCAATCCCGTATATTTTATCTATAGACTAGGCTCGCTATTGTAGTATGCGGACATTGCCAGAGATATCGGTAACAGTGTCCACTTTTAAAGAAACAAATGTTCGCTTTATGAATATGTGATACTCAACCAGTTTATTTGTTTGTGTTTTATGTTTGTAACTTTCAAGTTTTATTACATTAATTGTTGTCATATCAGTGCCTCAGGATCTTGCTTCCGTTTTATGCCACTACCACTTTGCACAACATGACATTTTAAACACTTTTCCACATAGTCACTAATGTCACACATTTGCCAATCATATTGAGAGTCCATTTGTAACGACCTCTCAATTCTCTCACTTTCTTCGAACAATATTTGATCAAATATTGTACTATGAAGCGAATTTTCATCTACACTAATCTGAGACACAAAATATACAGACTTCATATTGACTTAATGACTTGTTACACTTTCACACTACCTACGTATTATTACTGTATGTCCGCAACGTTTACTACTGGAGGTTGGAACTAACTATCTATCTATCTATCTATCTCATATTGCAACTAACTATCTATCTCTTTATCTACTGAGTTTTACTTAACAATTTCTCAACGATTACTCACTGTGAGACACTTCTTTCGGCATCCCTTTATTCATTGCCTTTTATAATTTTATCTAAAGTAGACATTGTTACCAGTATATTTGGTAATGTATGAAGATGTGTGTATTGTTTTGAAGGATTCATAAAGCGAACATTTGTTTCTTTAAAAGTGGACACTGTTACCGATATCTCTGGCAATGTCCGCATACTACAATAGCGACCCTAGTCTATAGATAAAATATAAGGGATTGCAAAAAGTGAACATTGTTACCAGTATATCTTGCATTGTATGAAGATGTGTGCATGTGTGTATTGTTTTGAAGGATTCATAAAGCGAACATTTGTTTCTTTAAAAGTGGACACTGTTACCGATAGACTATAAATTGCGAGTCTGTTCCAATTAATAATTATTTAAATTAAATGTTATGACAACAGAGGCATCCTCTAGCGACTTGATATATAATAATGTAATTTATAATGATTGTAAGAAACAATTGAATCCAGGAAAAGGTAGTGATTTTACGAATAGTATTAAACTGGTTCACCAGAACATCCAGTGTATCAGAGGAAAAGATTTAGAAATAGAAATGTTTTTAAAAAGCAACAATATTGATATACTATGTGTTACTGAACACTGGTTAAAAAGTAATGAATTTATGTTTAACTTTAGTAACCACAAGGTCGGAAGTTTCTTTGCCAGAGTTAATTCTATTCATGGTGGCTCATTAATCATAATAAATAAACAATTACTATTTAAAAACCGTAAAGACATTGTGGACCTTTCTGTGGAACGGACAATAGAAATAGCTGCAATAGAATTGAAACAGTTTATTGTTGTTTGTGTATACCGGCCACCCTGTATCAAAATTTGATGTTTTTGTTAGTAGTATGGAAACTGCTTTATTTAAATTGTCAAGCTCAAGAAAACAATTAATTGTATGTGGGGACTTCAATATTAATATCTTAGAGAAATGTTCAGTCAGTGCAAATTTATTGAGTTTGTTTCAATCATTCAATCTCACTCATGTATTTATGGAGCCTACTAGGGTAACTGCTTCTAGCGCCACTTGCATAGACAATGTTTTTACGGACATAATTCCAATTGACAAAAGTATAATTTGTAAACTGGACTCGGACCACTTTGGTCAATTAATAAAATTTGAGATTAATAAAAATAATGTTATTAGAAAGGAAATTACATTTGTACCAGTAACAATAGGCCGTTTAGAACTAATGAAAAATCTCTTGATTAAGGAATTACCATTCCTCCCTTATAATTTGAACCCCAATGACATGTATAACTTATTCTTTCAATCATTTATAATTCAATTTAGTAATGTGTTTACTTCTAAGTCAGTTGTAGCGACAAACATTTCAGTATTTGGCGAATGGGCTTCTGTTGAATTACATAAACGAAGACAAGAGTTGTACGAATTATATGAGGAGAAAAAATTCAATACTTGTGAGAAATTTAAGGAACATGTAAGGGAATATTCAAAGAAATTCAAAAAAGACTGTCATAAAGCAAAATCCAACTATTTAAGTTCTAAAATTAAAAATAGTTGTAATAAAATTAAAGCTACATGGAAAATTATTAATGAGGAATCTGGCCGCTCAAAACAAGGCAATAGTGAGTTTAAACTAAAAATACAAAACAAAATTATAAACAACGATTTTGAAGTAGCTGAAGCGTTTGAAGCCTTTTTTACTGACATACCAGTCTCCACAACCAAGTCCTTGAACTCATCAGCTTTCTCCGCAGTTGCATTAATGGAGGAGAATATACCTGAATGTGGTGTAGTTTTTAAATTCGAGCATGTTAGTTCCCTGAATATTATCAAAGCATTTAATTTATTAAATGTTAAAAAAACAAACGACCTATGGGGAATTTCCGTCCACGTCCTTAAATCTTTAATTGACGTCGTTGCACCTGATTTGGCGGTGATATTTAATAGCTGTATTGACTATGGTATTTTTCCGGACTTAATGAAATATAGTAAGATAACGCCATTATTTAAATCAGGTAATACTTCTGACCCCACAAACTTTAGACCTATTTCAGTACTACCTACTTTTAGTAAAATTTTCGAAAAAATTATGCTGTTACAATTATTAAAGCATTTTTATAAAAATAGTCTTTTGCATAATAAACAATTTGGTTTTACTCGGGGTCGCTCAACGACTGATGCTAGTGTTGAGTTAATTAAACATATTTTTGATGCCTGGGAGGAGTCGCACGATGCTCTGGGAATATTCTGTGATTTATCCAAGGCGTTCGATTGTGTCCATCATGAAACATTGATTAAGAAATTATATCACTATGGAGTTAGAAATACAGCTTTGACTTTATTGCAATCATATTTACAGGGCAGAATTCAAAAAGTGGACGTGAATGGAAAGCTTTCTTCCGGCTCAATAGTTTCAATCGGTGTACCACAGGGCTCGATCTTAGGTCCTTTTCTATTCCTCGTCTATATTAATGACTTACCTTGCCTCGTAATGGATAACCATGACATTGTGCTATTTGCAGATGACACATCACTTCTATTTAAAATAAAACGACAGCAACAGGTTATTCATGATGTGAACCATGCACTATCAAAAGTAGTTAACTGGTTTAATGTAAATAACTTGCTATTGAATAGCAATAAAACTAAATGTATAAAATTTACATTACCAAATGTAAAGCAAGTAAAAACCAGTATAATTGTTAAAAATGAGGAATTAGAGGCAGTAGATGCTACAACATTTTTAGGTCTGAGATTGGACGCGAAATTGCAATGGGGTCCTCATATCAATAATCTTTCAAATAAACTTAGCTCTGCTACTTTTGCAGTAGAAAAGATTCGACAGCTGACTGATATGGACACGGCTAGATTGGTTTATTTTAGCTACTTCCACAGCGTTATGTCATATGGAATTCTTGTGTGGGGTAATGCCGCGGATGTAAATAGTATTTTTATTTTACAAAAAAGGGCTATTCGTGCTATATACAAAATGGGTCCACGAGAGTCACTAAGGGAAAAATTTAAAAGTATTAATATAATGACTGTGTATGGTCAGTATATATTTGAAAATTTAATGTATGTCCGTAAAAATATTTCTACATTTAAAAGAAATAGTGATAGGCATAATGTAAATACAAGAAGTAAACATAAGCTTGCACCGCTCTCTGCTAGGCTCCATAAGGTTGGAGGTTCATTTAAATGTTGTTGTGTGAAATTTTATAACAAACTTCCAACCCATGTACAAGATTTGTCTGTTAAGAAATTTAAATTATTTATTAAAAGTAAACTTATGTCCAAAGCATATTACCATATAGATGATTATTTGAAGGATGGTAAAGCTTGGGACTAAATTGTTATACCTACCTAAATGTAACTTTATTTTATTTATTTTGGTTTGACGTTGATAAGCAATCCATGGATTCTACATCAATAAACATTATTTGAATTTGAATTTGAATTTCGATATCTCTGGCGATGTCCGCATACTACAATAGCGACCCTAGTCTATAGATAAAATATAAAGGATTGTATTGTGAATATTTGTTAGAGATAACCCATTTTAATTCTAAAGAAGATTGCGGACAATAGTACCGAGTACAAATTTCTAACTTTGTAAAACGATGAGCTATGAAAAAATTAATTAGATATTTGAAAAGCTTGAAAAAACGCGATTCTAAAAAGTGTAAATTTTTTTTTTTAGAAATTTTTTCTAGGCTTACACCGAAATCCACAACATTTCAAAATTTTAACACCCTAATTTTATTAGCTTATATGAAAGTAGGTGAAAAATTAAGGTACCCGTATTTTTGCTTTTCTAAAATTTTAACTTTAAAACTCTTAAATTAATTTTTAAATATTGTATTATTAGAAAAAGCCGATAACGGCTAAAAGTGTCAGGTGTCTATGCGTATTCTGTATTAAAAAAAAAGAAATGACATGAGCTGCGTGCGTTCGTTCGTTTCATTCGTTCAATAGTTCGTTCATGGTTCTTTTGTTTCATTCATTATTGTTTATTTTTGAGTTTATTAATTTAAAATTAAATTTTATTCACTTTCATCAACTAAGATGGGTAGAGAAGCACGTAAATTAAATTTCCTTGTATCTATTCTATTCTATTTTTTCGTGTTATGGCTCCATCAGTAGTCCCCTTGTATTCTGTTTTGTTTTTACAACTACAACTAATACTTTTTAATGCCAGTTTCCCTTGAAGGCAGAGAGTATAGTAGCTTTGAGCGGTACTCGTTACACAGTGTAGTTTTTTCAAAATATCTCTTAAACCACTGAATAAAAAAATAATTAAATAGTGTATCGTGTTAAGCAAAGGAAGATCTCCAAACGGATTTTTAATTTTGGCACTTAACGAAAAATGAAATGTTGTGAATTATTGCCGATTGATGAGCAAAAAAAAAAAGGACATTTCCAAGAAAAAAGGTCTATACCTGGTCCAGCTCTCTCCTATACCCACTACTAAATTAATTTGACGTTCATTTGGGAATTTTAAATTCAAAAGCTTGCAACATCGTACAAAGTTGCTGATTTTAAGACTTAAATATTATTTTTAGTACACGTGTTATTTTTGAGAAATATAATATTATATGACTTACTTACCGATGGTAGGTGATTAAAGTAGTTGTTTTCAAACGTCTTCTATAATTTCGGCACACTTTTATAACACAAAACGCCATTTTGAGGCACAAAATTTTACACTTAGCACAACTGTCAGACACGATGACTCAATCGGTACTGAGCGGTGGTAAAGTTCAAGTCAGGTAACTTTTACACAACATTTTTTTCGACGTGGTCGCGCCGCTTTACTTTATCTAGAGTGTATATAATCAAAGTATTTACCGTAGTTTAATTTTAAATATTGTTACGTATTTTAAACTAATCGGATTGGACGTCCTCTCATTTACCAAGCTAAATGCGATGAGCACAGGCGTTTTATAAGCATATTAGTCGTGTTCAATGAACTCTCTAACAATAAAGTTTTACCAATCCTATTTTAGTCCTATAAATAGGGGTGATGACAGTGAAAGAAATAAACACACAACAATAATTTTAACATAGTTTATATTATATCGTATACTCCCTGATAATGTTTATTTATTTGTTTAATAAATATATTTTTTTAATATCTAAAAAAAATTAATTCATACTTCCGGTTACGTGACCACAACGGACGTCATATTAATTAAATAACCACAGACTACTAACTATATTATAATAACTGTCTGTCAATCAGTCACTGACAAAGTTATTTTCTTGTTATTTTATCTAATCTGTGAACGGTTTCACGGTTTGAAAAACAAAATTAAAAACATGTTTTTTATTGAAAATGCAAATATTATACAATTTTCTAATTATTTTATTAGATATAATAAACTTTACATCTATAATTTAATTGTCATCATCCCTATTATAAATGTGAAAGTTTATTTGTTTGTTTGTTTGTCCTTCATCCACGTCTATACAGAGCAACGGATCAACGTGACTTTTTTGCACAGTTGAAACTGTTTCATCATAGCTTCATCATAGGCAACTTTTTAGTTATTATCCCGGAAATCCTTTGAGATAATTTTTATGTCACGTTTTTGAGAACCTCCTTCTTTTTCGACGGTAAAACAGGCCTGCTATTGAACTGTTTACATTGAGATTGTAGTTCTCTAAAGTACATACCTACGTATAATTTTGTAATTTCAGATGCGTTGTCCCAGAATGCGAAAGTTCACAAGATGTAAACCGTCCAATATGGTGGCCTAAAGACACAGATTATAAATGTATGAAACCAATGTTGAGAAGTAAATTCCATAATGGATCGTGTAGTAACACTTCATTCTCGGATCAGGTGGATCAATGTCGAGAATGGATCTATGTTTCTAATAACTCTATATTTGGAGAGGTAAGTTATCTATATAAATGAAATAGAATTTTCTGTCTGTGATTTCAAAATTAATATCAATGTATCTAAGTGAGATAAGTATCTACAGGTGTTTTAGGGTTCCGTATGGAAACCCGGGTACCCAAAGAGTGCCAACGGAAACCCTATTACTAAGGCTCCGCTGTCTGTCCGACCGTCTGTCACAGGCACCGAGCTTTGAAATATGTATGTATTTACAAGTTCGGTGGTCACAGGGCTGTCTTTGAACCGTAATAGGTAGACACTTGAAATTTTCGCAGAGTGCGTATTACTAGATACGGCCGCTATAACAAAAAATAAAATAAAGTTAAAAATTAACAGTGTTTTCTTATATTCTAGAACAGTTTTTCGCTCAATTTTGATAGAAATTGTCAGCAAAATATTACTTAGTTGTTTACTAAGCCTACTAAACCTACTTTACTAAGGCTTACTGGCATCTACATACTTTGTAATTTGGGTGATAATAACCACTCGTGTTAGTGAACTTATAATTATCAATCTATATTTATCATGAGGATATTGTGAGCCAGTTTCAATTTCGACTGTTGACACACATTGCACGTGTATTCGTTCGTTCAAGGCCCTTTCTGCAATGGACAACATTTCATTTTTTTAATCACCCATTTTTATTACTTTAATTAAAAATATATTAAAAAATAAGTTACACGTATTTTTGTATTTTATTTTTGGTTGAGTTTTTATATTTTTAATTTAATTATGAATTTTTATAAATTCTGAGGACTTATAAACTAAAAACCTTAGCTAGGACTAAAATTAAGAAATATAAACTGTCACCCAAAGAAAGTGACTGATAGTGTCAGTCAAGCCACAGAGTAAACGTTATAGAAATGCAAAGAGTATAATATACCGTGTTCCAAATAGGTGTTGCCGTAGCCGGAACTCAAATCGCCTACAACATTATTCATAATGTATATAATAATACTAGCTTTTGTCCGCGGTTTCACTCGTAAATATATTTCCTGTGATAGCCTATTCGAAACTAGCAAAACTTCCAAAAAATATTATATAAAAGAAGTATTTTTATAATATTATTTAAAGAATAATTATTAATTTAGCTTCAAATGGAATAAAAATGGGTAAAATTAATAGAAGGCAACACCTGAGTTCAATAACTAACAACTCTGCCAACAGACATTAGTATTTTTAAATTAGAGGGTTAGCACAGATTAGGGCACCTATTAATCCTCATTTTTCGTATTTTAAGTATTTTTAAAATAACTCGAAAATTAAAGGATATAAAAATAAAAAAAATGAAAAATAAGCTTTCTAGCATGTAATCTCCAAACGGTTTTCGAATTTTGGTACCTTACGAAAAATATTACTCAAAATATTTGAAATAGTTAGAAAATGAATGTTTACGATAGATTATACTTCCTCTTTGATTAATAGGTTTTCAGAAAAATATGTTAAGTTCGGTAAAATTAGTTAAAATAATAAAGATATATCCCCTCGACTGATCTCTACTGGTGACTCGCTCAAACGATTCAGCGGGGAAATGCAGCCAGTATTCTTGCCACTATTCTACGCGGACCTGTTTTAATTACTTAGTTTTAATGTTTTAGGAAAAAAATTGGTGTGGGACGCTACCTGTGTGGATACAATGGCAGCATCTCACATACAGTATACAAAATTAAAAGCGGGTGCGGCGGCAGAACACGCTCAACTGCTCAAGCGCCGAAAATATTCAAATATTATAACAAATTACTTATTTTCGGCGCTTGCAGTGGAAACAATGGGTCCATGGTCATCCGAAATGAAAATATTCTTGAAAAATTTAGGTACGAGACTAGTCCACGCCTCGGGTGACCTAAAGGCTGGCTCTTACCTCGCTCAAAGGATCCAAAAGGTTTAACCATTCAGCGAGGTAACGCAGCCAGTGTTTTGGGAACCATGCCACAGGGAGGGGTTCTGGAAGGGGTATTCTTTTTATAATTTGTATATATAATTTTTAAAAATGTTTAGATTAGATTTAAGGTTTTATATAGTTATGTGTAAATAATTGCCTTTTAGAAAAAGTGTACCGACTTCAAAAATGATGCAATGAAAAGTGTTCTTTCCGAAAACAAATGCACAAGTCTATACAAAAAATACCCAAATTGTTTCAAGTGTGCCTATAAAATTTGAAGAGTTCTCGATTTCTCCAGGATGCCATCATCAGATCCTGACCTGATGACCATGTAAACTGGGAAGTATAGTACAAACAAAAAAATAATTTCCAAATCGGTCCAGGCGTCTTCAAGTAATCGAGGATCATACATAAAAAAAACATAAAATATTCCTACGAATTGAGAACCTAGTATCCTTCTCCTTTTTTTAAAGTCGGTTAAAAATAAAATTAATATAAAAAGTTAAAATATGCAAATGCACATGACATGCAGCTGATGCATGCAAATAATATTATGATCAGTGGAACTTTGAAGATAACATGGATCAATTGATTTTAATTTGTCTGTAGCATGCCTACCTAATATATAAAATTCCCGTGTCACAGTGTTTGTAAACAAACTCCTCCGAAACGGCTTGACCAATTTGTATGAATGGTAGGTCTGAGAATAGGTCGTAAACAATTTTTCACCTTCCTACCCCCACTCCCATTTTTTAATCGAGATTTTCAAAGTTAGTGATAGTGGTAGGGGTAGTGCAGGCAAGCCAACGTTTACGGCTATGATTTTGTATGTAAGGTCCACTTTTCTAGATCTTTCTTTGCGGAAACCCTATTACGAAGACTCCGCTGTCCATCCGCATGTCACCAGACTGTATCTCATGAAACGTGATAGTTAGACAGTTGAAATTTTAACAGATGATGTATTTCTGTTGCCGCTATAAAAATAAATACTAAAAAACAGAATAAAATAAATATTTAAAGGGGCTCCCATACAACAAACGTAACAATTTTTTTTGACATTTTATAGATAATGCCGCGGTACCCTTATCGTTCGGTTTTTAAATAATTTGTCATTTAAAATTATTCAATGACGTTATATTAACAATTTTACATCCTAATTACGATTTCTAACATAATTTTACATTTGTAGAACTAATAATCTCATTTTTTATAAAGATCATTTAAAATTTATACAATAAAAAGACATGCAAAATTTGTTTACCATCTCGCCTTTTATCCCAAGAGGGGTAGATAGACAATTGAATGCCATTTGTGACGATCCCGACATACTTCTTTCGCTTCTTTTATATTCATCATACCTTTCATACATACTCGGCGATATATATATATACCTTTAATATTTCCATCGATCAATACATTTTTTATATGATCAATAAAAGTACACCTAGGTCATCCTCTTTATTCGTTTTGTTTACCAGAACGGACTATACAAGGCTTAGGTCAATGACGAAAAATAAACAAACAAACCAAAATTAATTTATTTATTACTAGCTGTTTCTCACGACTTCGTACGTGACTATTTCAGAATGTTGGCAAACATACACTTCATACATAGCTTTTGTCATGTTTACCTCTGCCCACCCCGTTCCCGTCGTCATGCCGTGATGGTATATAGCATGTTACTCAGGGATAATGTAGCATTCCAATGGTGAAAGAATGATCAAAATCCGTCCAGTAGTTTTGAGTTTATTCGTAACAAACATACAAAAATACAAATCTTTCCTCTTTATAATGTTAGTATAGATGTAAAAGACGCCATTTTGAAGATCACTTGAACTATGACAACAACACCACTAATAATGCGAAGTATTCTAGTATTCACAAAAACTAATGGCATTGTGCTAAACAGACAAAGTGCCAGCCACGAATCATTCTTTGCTGTGTTTCGTTTGCACGCTCCTGGCTCCCAAATGCGGATGTGAAATGGCATAAATTATACCTAGCTGTTTTTAATTTTTCAGATGAATTTAGCATGCCAGTCATGGAAAGCAACATTGGTTGGAAGTGTACACAATTCAGGGATGATCATTTCCATGTTTGTGATGGGTTGGGTTTCGGATAGGTGATTACTTTTTATTTGACATACATTTTGTTTTTATTAAATTTAAGCTTTCCGTCCTGGCTTCGCTCGTGGGACCCATACTAACTTTCATCCCCTATTATAAGGGGGGGGGGGGGTGGGGGGTGGAATAACAAAAATGCCTATATCCTTCCCTCGGTTCAGTGGTTTTTCCGTGTAAGCTTAACAGACAGACAGAGTTACGTTCGTATTTATAATATTAGTATGGAATATGGATTACATTATATGCCATAAAATATGACCGCTTTTCATAAATCATAATTTAAAAATGCGATATTGCCTGGCCATCGGCATCGTTAGGTATATCTCTAATTATATAAAATTCCCGTGTCACAAGTTAGTTGCCATACTCCTCCGAAACGGCTTGACCGATTTTTATGATTTTTTTGTGTATATTCGTTAGGGCCCACGATCCGTCTTATCTATTTTTCATACCCCTAAGTGATAAGGGTAGGGGTAGGGGTAGGAGTAGTGCAGGCAAGCCAACGTTTGGGCAAGACAATGTCTGCCGGGTCCGCTAGTATAATTATATATAATATCCTCACAAATATACCATCGGCTAAACGAGGGACACTTGGTCTTCCGCTGGGTATCCTGGGATCCTAACACGGTTTCAGGAGCTGTAAGGCAACCCGTGAAGAAGCAGAAAAGTGATAAAAGCCTTAATAATGAGCGTGTAGTTCTCCCTCTAACATATTAAATAAATGACATATTTGTAAGAATGTGACAAAACAAATTATAACTAAACAATTGTTCATCAAATTTTATTAGAGGCATGAATGTTAATGAGACAGGAAAATGTGCTTTATTGGTTAGAAACGTCAATATTATTGCATCTACATCATATTCAGTATTATTCAGTGTATTAAGCACCTGCCTACCTTGAAAAACTTAAAAAATAATTGTTTTTTAACCAAGAGGGGTAGCTAGAGACAATCGAAAGCAATTTGTTACGATCCTGACATACCTCTTTCGCTTCTTTTATATTCATCATACCTTTCATACATGTTCGGCGATTGTGTGTACATCGATGAATACATTTTTTATATGTTCAATAAAAGTACACCTATGTCGTCCTCTGCCAGCATTTCCTTTCACTTCAGGCATATAAACCTTTTTAGTGAATCTTTCATCTTTCATTCTTTCAACGTGTCCAAACCAGCGTTACATCATCATCTTTCACTCCGCATTCTTCTCTAATGACATTGTTCCGGATGCGGTCAATACGCTTTATATCACACATTCTACGTAAACGTATTGTTTTTTATTATCATTATATCATAATCATTGTGATAGCGTTATACATACACCTATAATTATGAAGTATGGAACGTTGTAAGGTACATGTTTCTAGACTTGTCTTATTGAGAAAACATTGCATGTCTTTTTAAATTAAGTTAGTTATTTAAAATTGTTTAAAGACGTTAAGTTAACAATTTTACGTATTAATTAATAACATGCATTTTAATCTATTTTACATTTGCAGAATTAAAAGGTTATTTAAAAATAAAAATACCAATAAAGTTTGTTTACTAAATCAAGTACTTACAGGAAAACGAACAAAAAAAAATCCCATGTAACTCAATGCGAGAGATTATTAGTCTATGCTATTACATTTTCACGGCCAATCCAATGAACCAATTTTGCTGAAATTTGTTACGGAGAAAGCTTGAACCCTATTGAAGGACATATACTTCTTTTTTTCTTTAATCCATCCCCATAAAGGTGTATAATAAGGGGATAAAAGTTAGTATTGGCCGAAACCCGATGCGGAATGATAGTAATAATTTTCAGCAAGGTATAATTTTTGCTGGGTGAAACGAAAATATAATTCTTTATATTTTATTTTTCAGATTTGGAAGAAAACCAAGTATAATTGTTTGTGCTGTAGGAGGTTTTGTTGGAATTGTGAAGAGTTTTATGACTTCTTATAATGCATTTCTAGTTCTGGAGTTCATAGAGTCAGTTATGTCTTCAGGTCTCTATACAGTTGCTATAGTATTAAGTAAGTACAAACTTTTTTAACCCCATGCCAAGTTATTCTTGAACTCTACATTCATTTTTACAGTAATTTTTTGCATCAACCAAATCAATTTCTTTGAATAATAAGATAAGATATGGCGCCACTGGTGAAGATTTTCAGAAAATTGAGAATTATTTTATTTATCCGACCCCTTTTAGAAGGGTTTGGCTTTTTCAAATAATCGGGGTAATCTAAGGAAAACAAAATCTAAACATTTGTGGGTACAATTATTATTCTATTTCCAACACTAGGGCCATTGAGTTAGACGGTATAGTCAGTATATTAACACATTGATTGATTTTGTGGACTAATCACGTTTGAACATCATAATATTCACGGCAGTTCCATCACGTTGCCAAATACACGATGTCCACATATTGAAGAATCTAGCAATTTCTTCTCAAATAGATGTAATGTATCTATTTATTTTTGTACATACACGACTTTACGTGTTCTCCGAATCACGAGTAAGGTTTGAATCTGGGACAGTTCCAGTTTTAAGTTCGGTACACACTTCTTATTATTCTAGGGTTAGGTTAGGTTAGCGCGTCACTTTAGAACAGGTGAACCAATTTGGTTAAATTTTTTTTTTGTTTGTAATAGTCTGAATCACGGCTTTAGGGAAAGAAAAGTTGGAATAAACGAGCGAAATAATAAAATTAAAATAATTTCCTATTTTTTTCAGTGATAGAAACAGGCCACAAAAAAAGAGTTTTAGCGGGAGTAATATTTTCGTACGCTGTGTACATCGGTGAAATGTCGTTTGCTGTGATAGCCATGTTTGTTCCTTATTGGAGGCATTTAGTATTAATAATCTATAGTCCTACTATTATATTTATTACATACACATTCCTACTACGCGAAAGTACCAGATGGCAATTGATAAAAGGGAGAATAGAAGGCGCTAAAAGTACCTTGAAAAAAGTAGCAAAAATGAACAGAATTGAAATAACGGAAAAAGAAATTAATGATTTACAAGATGACGAATTAAGAAACAAGTTTAATGTGTCGAATAAAAAAGACAAAGTGTGTTTTAAAGATGTGATGGGTTCTACTGAAATAATGAGACGACTAAGCGTTGCTACTTTTTGCTTTTTCTCAGCGGGATTTGTGTATTATGGATTGATGGTGCATTCAGTTTTGTTGCCTGGGAATAAACATACGAATTTTATTTTGGCGTCTGTTACTTCGTTTCCAGGAGATTTGCTAGCATATTTCACTTTCAACAAATTTGGAAGGAGAATATCGCTCATGTGTGGATTTGTAGCGTGCGCCATCTTTTGTGTTGCAACAGCTTATTCGCCTGATTGTAAGTATTATTTTACTATGAAGTATTCTGTGTTCCCTCAGCTCGGTTACTAACAAAAGGCGATTGTAACAGTCCACAGAATCTACGGCATTACATAAGAATGAGGAGTGAAAGATGATGTTGTGACTAAAAGCTGGTTTGGACATGAAAGAATGAAGGATGAAACCTAGTTGTACTTTTATTGAACATATAAAAAAATATTAATTGAAAGCAATGTTAAAGTAGGTACACATGAATATATAAAATAAGCCAAAGAGGTATGTCAGGATCGTAGCCAATTGCATCTGCCTATCCCTCTTGGGTTAAAAGGCGTAATGAAATGATGAAATGAAAATCCAGGCGTGTCTTCGTTCATCCAGGCATATTATATCAGTAGCGACAGAGAACTTTTAAATTACTAGCGGTAACGATTTCATGCAACGTACAAACACTAGATTCTAGATTTACATATTCACAATTTAATTATTATTAACTATAATAATGTATGTAAATTGTAATTTCAACTTTTCATTGTATTTACAAAATGTATGTACTAACACAAAAGAGTGGAAAATCAGAAAATACTAGCGGCAGTTGCAATAAAAGATGTTTTTGTAACGGAATATTGCACAGTGTTATCTATTATTAATTTATTCAGATGCTACCCTTTCGCAAGGTGAAATATTTTTAAAGAGGCAATATCAACCTGTATAGGTCATCTACCTCAAAACACGAGATTGTGTGTAGGTATATAGTAATTATTATTTAATCTATGCTTGCGTTGAGACTGTGACCGATATAAAATGTATAGCAAATAACGTTTTAAGAATTTTCATGTTTATATTTTTTTTTCATAAAAATTATATGACATGGACTCAAATTAAATAAATAAATAAAAAAAGAATAATAAAGTAAATTATGACCTTACTATTTACATAACTCATAGATTATTTAGTGGGGAGAGGGCAAGACCAAACCATTCATCATGACATCGCGTTTTCTTAAAAAAGCTTCGTCCGTGGATATTTTTGAACAAAATAAAATATAGTCTAATGTTACTCAGGGATATCGTAGCTTTCTATTAGTAAAATAATTTTTGTGCCGTTTGCCGTGGAAACCTAACGTCCATGGGGTCCGGCGGCAAAAACATTTAAAAAAAATAACACCTATATTAATAACCGCGTCGGATGATATAAGGGCTGGCTCGTTCCTAGCTCAAAAAATCAGCATCACCATGCATACAGCGAGGGAACGCAGCCAGCGTTTTGGTACCATTCCACTCGGGCAAGACCTCTTTGGCCAAACGGAGTTTAGCCCGGGCCGTTATTTTTATTTTATTATTAATATAGTTTATTTAGATTAGATTTAAGGTTTTTATATTCTTTGTGTGTTATTGAAAGATAAGGTTAAGAGCAAAAAAAAAATTTGTAATCGGACGTAATTTTTTACCCTATTAGTTTATTTATAGGCACCTTATACATAATATTAACTTTCCATAATTAAACTAATACGATGCTATACAATACTAAATTATAAGCCAAAAAACAAATAGGTACCTAGTACCTACTTAAATATATTGAAATACCTATTTATGCATAAACGAATCACTATCAGTCAAAGATCGCCCTCTATAAGCACTTAATTTATTATTAAATTAGAAGTACTTATTTGCACATGTATAAAAATGTATGTACCTAAGATATATCTTAGAGATATTTTCTTCAGCATACAAAAATCATGTCAGATTTGTAATAAACTTAAATACCTCAACAAAACACTTACATCTTCCGAAACCGTGTTACCCAGCCTGTAAATGTAAACAGTAAAAGTAAAAAGAGATTTATTTTGTATCCAATGAAACCATGCATAACAAAAAATAAAATTTGCCAAATCTGGCATTTACTATGGAGCTGGTACACTTTTTCTTTCTTCAAGGATAGCCTTACAGCTCCCTAAACTATACCTAACTAGCCATATATATGCGGTATAGTTCTGTTGAGGACTTGAGATATATTTAGATTTTTGTCGGATTATGTATGTACTTATGTAAGTTTTTAATTATAAAAAAACCCATTGGTACATTTAAGTATAGGTACTTAGCTAATATTTAAAGACTTTTAATTTCAGCTATACCTTGGTTGAAAGTGATGCTATTCCTCTGTGGCAAGCTGGCTGTGGCGCTATGTTTTACTGGGATGTACACATACAGTCTGGAGTTGTTCCCTACAAATGTTCGTGGGTCTCTGGTCGGACTTTGTAATATTGGAGCGAGGATTGGCAGTATGTTAGCACCTATTACACCCTTACTGGTAATTATTGTTATTTTATTATTATAAGGCGGTGTAGACATGTCACACGTGATAAAAGGCAAACCGATGCTACACCAGTAACAGTGTCTACTTTTTGCCAGTTGTCCATATTAAACAGAACAGGTGGCAAGCCTGGTGCTGCACTTAATGGACAGGGTGTCTCTTATTTAACAGCCAAGTACCTATCTGTTAGCTTTACAATTACCAAAGTCACTTAGGCACAATTTTTCAAAGAAAATTTATGCTAATAATTTTGAGCATGAGTTGGTACAACTAGACTACGTACTAAGATAATTTATACAATATGTATTAGGCATATTTTCTAAAGTTGGTCAAGGTCCTTATAACTGTCAAAAATATGGCAAATCTCAGTTAATCCTGGAAAGGCGAGTTTCCTTACCACACAGTTGATAGTTATTATTTTAAATTGGATTGAGCCATATTTTCATTATGGCTCAATCCAATTTAATATAAAAAGCAAAGCACGTTTTGAAAACTACGGCTATTTAGAACCCTAAATAATAAAAATATCAACTGCGTGGTAAGGAAATGTTGTATAAATAAACTCACCTTTTCAGGATTAACTGAGATTTGCCATATTTTTGACAGATACAAGGTGACTGAGAGCAACGGTCCTTAAGTATTCTGTGACCCAGGGTAAAGAAGAATATCTATATTCAGCAGTTGTGAGTGCTGAGCATGACAGCAAGTTTGTTTATCCTACTGCCATGTAAATTAACTTTTATATTTTGTTTCCAGTCTTCTACAATGGAAGCTTTGCCTTCAATATTGTTTGCTTCCTCTACATTATTGGCCGGAGTTCTGCTCGTGTTTACACCAGAGACTAAACACCTCCCCTTAGTTGACACCATCGAACAAATGGAGAAGACCAAAGATAACAAAATGGTGACGTCTTTATAAATAACTGTATATTTTTGTGATATTATATCTCTCCATTTATGTTCCGATCTCTTACCTTATAAATGTCTTTGGCCTGAAACTTTGGTTATATTTTTCCTGTAATATCTATTTATAAACACAATTTTTATCTCAAAAGAGGTAGGCAATTTGGAGTAATTTTGAGTCAAATACGAGCAGCAATGTCTATACTTACCTATCTCTTTTAAAAGTTGATATAGAGATACACTGCAAAAATGATCGATTAAATAACTAAGGATAAAATAAGATGAGCCAAGATTCACGTACCAGAAACTTGAGAAATAACGATTTCAAAAACAATTGATCTTGCGAAAATACACAAAACGGACATAATTATTGCTCTTCCAGTATTATACAAAAACTATATTAATGTTTTCATAGGATAAATACGAGAAAACGGTACATTAGTAAATATATTAAGAGAACTCGAGTCGCAAAATCGGTTGAAAATACGCGTGAAATTTACGACTTTCAGGACTTCATAAAACTTAATTGTAACTGATTTTCATTATTGTGTCAAATACAGTTATCGCGTAATTTCAGAAGTCTTGAAGCATGTAATTTGTATAGGACAGGAAAGTGAAGTAAATAATAAAACAAATATAAGATGATGATATGCTTAACAATATCAAAAAATACATTCACAAAATAAAAAAAACAATTATGAATTATATAAAAATAATTAAGTATAAATACCTAATTTAATAAAAAGTTTTTAATAAAAAATAGAGGTTTCTGATCACTTTGAAAACAAACAAATTGAAAGAGTCGAATACTCGAAATATCTAAAGTCAGGAGATTATGGAAAAATAATAAACAAAAAATTCAACATTTTTCATATAGAACTTATGCAATTGCAATGTTGACAATTCCTGTTCGCAAGTTTTGAATAACTTGTCGTATTTTTATTACTGGTACATAGCGTGTTTGATATGTTTACATTATTTCTAATATTCTCCTGACTATTACCGACGCTGACACCGAGTGGTTAAACGGCCTATAAATGCGTCATGCGACTTACACAAAAAATATCAGTCTAATTTATGCTGAATTATTTATCGGGATAAAAATATACGGATGCAATAATTCCAACTAATACTTATTGTAAATGCGAAAGTGTAACAGAGCAACGGATCGACGTGATTTTTTGCACAGGGATACCTGGAGGGCCTGTGAGTACTAAATGCTACTTTTAAATGAACGCCCATAAAATAATTAGTATTTCATTAAAATTGGTAACTGATAGAATTACTCTTATAACTACAGTTTTTCGTTATTATATATTGAAAAATATTGATAGCAGTTTAAATACATAGCTCTTTCTGCGGTTTCACGCGGTAGAATTACGTTCACAAATACATATAAAAATAATAAATATAAGACTGTAGCTGGAATTTCATAGTATGCTGTGACGATCAGGGTCCCACTCGGGTCATTATAAAAAAAACGTAAATACTTACCCCCTTATTCATAAACGTTTATTAGCAACGTTTTTGTTAAAATGTGTTTTGTTTCTTTCTATTATTAGTAAAGACAGGTTTGTTAGAGTGACAAAACATATTTTAACAAAAACGTTGCTAATAAACGTTTATGAATAAAGCCCCTAATCTACTACGTCTATTCTTTAAACTTATCAATATTAAGTAATATTGCATTTAAAAGTTTACAATTAATGCTCATAGTTTTACACACGAACACATTTTATATCACACATTACAATAAATATAATTAATAAAGTAGTTCTATATATTGTCTGCAAAATGCCCCTTAATTAAGTATATAATAGAGTAAAAATATTTGTATTTGTCCATTTCTTTAGAAATATACAAAATTGTGCTTTTTTATAAGTTTTTGATTGCTTCATTAATTTACTTAAAAAAATAATTAATGTGTCGTAAATTGTTAATTTATGAAATGCGTATTGAATCACATTGATACGAAGGTATTCAAAAGAATTACAATCAGTCTTCATATGGTGTAAGTTACAGGCGTTGCAAAATTCATGCTTCTTGATTTTTCGAGAGAGATTATCGAATAATATAAAAAATATATTATAAAATAAATGTCTAGTATCTACAAGAAAAAACATATTCACAGTAAATAGTTTTAAAGAAAATCATTAAAAAATAAATAGCTAATAAATTAGACATTAGGCAACTTTGAAGAACTAAAATCCACCACTTATACAAGTATTTTTATTCACTTATGTTGCATTTACATTGGGTCACTGTGGATAAAGCATTTAGTGAGGCTAGTAAACATTTTATACGCGAATTTGACAGCGCCATCAGGTTTGTTTTTCCACAGTATTTTTACTTATTATACTAGATATGACGAAATCAGTGTGTCTTCGATGATTTATCTTAATGGAACTGTACATGGTTTCATCTCTATACTTAATCCAAAGTGAAACCAATGTAAAAGTATCAATAAATACAAAAACACAGATAAATAAGTATAATTTCTTAAATATTAAGTATACCTACAAAGGTAAAACTAGTAAGTACTTAAATGTTAATTGGAATACATTATGATTCTGCTATTTGCTGTTTAGATTAGCGAAAATACGAAATAAGGTCAAGGAATTGACAGTCAATTATCACGACAAATCCCCTTTTTATTCGCAGTTTACGAATCTCTGTGCCCTAACAATGGAAACAATTTTAAATATTTATTTATTTTTTAACATTGGAATTGTTTTTCAATAGCTTCTGTAGAGGCTCTCTCTTTAGCAAAAGTGCGAGATATCGGCATTTTCGGAAGTTGTAGATCACTATAGTTTCACGGAAATGTTTGTATTGACAAAGTCTACAATGTATAAAAAAATTAAAAAAGGCTCTGAAATGGTAATTTTTTGCCCTACATTTAGTCTTAATTGTTTTTTTAAATTCTACATATACCTACGTGTTCAGAAAGGTCTTTCGGGATGTTTTTCGATATTTGAAAATAATAATTTTAATAAAACCCCTGATCCTGACTGGTCTTGTCCTTACCAGCTCTGATGAAGTATGTAGATTGCAAAGCCTTTTTGTACGGTTTGTCGGATAATATACATATATTTTTTATTATAAAACCCATTGGTACATGGTCGGATGTGGGGATCGAACCCGCGACTATTCAGTTGTGAGCCGACGTTTTACCAACTCAACCAATAAAATTAACTTGAATATGATTAAGACAATAAGTATAGATATTATGCATCTTTACTTAGAATATCCATTGAATAATTGACAAGTTATGCACCATCGTAGCATAAATCGAACCAATCTTGTATAGTTCACAACTTGTAAATTGTGCAATATTCGCGCGGCTGTGTAGATCATCGAACAATATTTCCTTATACACTACAAAATGGCTTTCTAGAAATTTCAATAAAGTTATGCGTTGTCCGTGACGTCTGTTCTACTGTTAGCCTGTAGATCTACGACTTCTAATAGAGATATGTTTTCAGCTTGAGCTATGGTGTCAGGTAGTTTCATGCGCAAAGTTTCTGGAGTGAGGGTCATTAGTAACCCTGAACATACGGCCATCAAACCAAATATCAAGTATGGAAGCGAAGCCATGTATGCCATCTGAAATAATAGTAAATTAGGCATAAATCAATATACATGACAAAATACTAACATACTTAGTGCAACGACATCATAGATAAATGGCATCCTACCTACCTAACAGACGTTCTTAATATTAATGAGAACTTAGTACAATTCGTCTTCTTCTCAGTCGTGGTCAATCATGGCGATCCATAGCACGACGCACCTAGTATTGACTCGCCATGGTTAACTTTATAGAATAACTTTATAGAAGAATAGTGCAGTGGTTTCCCCTTGCCTTCTGCACCAGACTTTTGAGACTATTATGGTCTTCAGACTTGCTGTAGCGTCTTCCAGCCAGTTGCCTAGCTAGGTGTGGTTATACCGCCATTGCTCGGTCGCCAGAGCCTCGTTTGTTGTCTAACAGAGGGTACCAAGCATGCAGGTGAGGATGACATTTGGGGTCGGATTGATCTTATTCCGTTCCCCTATTACCCTCTGCTATTCGTCTAGTTCATATCAATTCGGTAACTATATCAACTTCAATATTAAGTGATGAATAAATAAAAGGTAAATTCATGTCAAAGTTACATGTTTATAAAAATACTTAAGAAAGACAGACTAAAGACATCCACATGCCTCGAATCTTGGCACAACTATTTCGCATCATTCAAATCCATAAATCCTTTCATGCATGCTCTTCGATTTCCACACTGTTCTCTTATCAATTGCTTTTAACTTACCCCAAATAAAAAAAACTTACCAATAAAGGTGTTTGCGGTGCAATAATAGAACCTATCCGTCCGACCATAGAGCAGAATGCGAGCAAACTATGGCGGGCGGTTGTCGGGAACAACTCTGAAGTATAAATATATATACTACTGAACGCCATACTAATACATAATTTTCCCAACATGTTCAATGAAGTCGCTAGCCATTGTAAATCTGAAAATATAGGAAAACTCGATTCCATGAAGAAGAAATGTTATTTTTCGTCGCAAACTTTTATACTGCGTGAATGAGTAACAAACATCCATCCATCTATTATTATTTTATCAAAGCCTCACAAACTTTCGCATTTATAATATTAGTAGGATTAGTAGGCCTAAAAAGGTTTATATGGCTGAAGTGAAAGGAAATGCTGGCAGAGGACGACCTAGGTACCTACCTACTTTTATTGAACATATAAAAAATGTATTGATCGATGGAAATATTAAAAGTACACACTATCGCCAAGCATGTATGAGAGGTATGATTAATATAAAAGAAGCGAAAGAGGTATGTCAGGATCGTAACAAATGTTATTCGATTGTCTCTGCCTACCCCTCTTAGGATAAAAGGCGTGATGATAGATAGATAGTAGGATATGTAGTGATATCGTTGTAGGTATGCAGTATTGAAATAAATCTATACTTACGTTCAGGAACGAAGGGAAACGCCACGAGAGAAAATCCGCAGATAAAGAAAGCAGTCATTATCGAGGTTTTTCTGCCAAACCTGTCCAATGTAAGAACACTGAGGCAGTACCCTGGTATCTCTACCATAGACATCAACATATAATTCAAATAACTGTTCCCTCCCAAAGAAACAGAATTAATCGACAACCCATAGTATATAAATGTAAGTGTTATCCACCAGAATGAACAAATGCATAGGCGGGACATGATTATTCTGGATTTTAACACTTGCCATAGTAAAGAAGGTGCTTTTACATCAGATATACTTGGCTCTTTAGGTTTTTGCTCTTCAGCACTATCCTCAGTCAACTGTCTAATATATTCCTGAGGTAATTTCTTTTTATTTATAATCGCTGCTTTGAAAATAATCTTGGCAGCTTCCTTTTTCTTGCCTTTACTGAGCAACCATCGAATGCTCTCTTCGATAAAGTAGTAATAGAATATGAATACAATTGATGGAGCGTAAAGAACTCTGGTGAGTGTTTTCCAATCAGGGATCGCCCAAGCAAAAAGGGCTAGTGTTATTTGTCCGACTGCGAAACTGCATGTGATCAGATTTCCACCGAGGACCCTTCCTTTAAGTCCAACCGCTTCTAGAGCTGGAAAATGAAAAAAATGAGGTTAAGGATAAGAGGATAAAGAAATTCAACTGAAAATATGCTCTCCTGAAACTGGATGGCATTTTGAAGTGTATGTAAACCCTAACGGGTTTGTATGAAACATGGCTCTGAATCAAGTCGGAAAAAGTTAGTACCAGCATTTGATAAAATAAAAAAAATTAGATATGTGAAATACTTTTTGTGACTATCAAAGGAAATGAAGTTAGCGTTATAAGTAGTTTAAAATTGACCACATTATCTGTGCATAATAGCAAAATTACTTACGAGTCTAAAGGTCAGATTGATAGGTTGCACACCCGTGAAGAAAGAAAAAAAAATGTTAATCTTCGGCCCTCCAGCTGTCTGTGCAAAATATAACGTCGATCCAAAAGAAGGACAAACAAACAAACAACTTTCGCATTTTTAATATTCGTTAATTTTCTGAGACCCATTTCATACTATCTTATCACATAGAGTCACGAGAAATCTGACCTTTAGACTCGTAAGTAATTTTGCTAGATAATGTGGTCAATTGAAGAAAGAAAAAAAAAATTACATCTCCCGAAACCGAGTTAAGTCTCTCTCTTTTAGCCGATGGTATTTGTGAGACTATACCTAACGAGTGGCCAGTCTGTTGAGGTATATTTAGATGGAAAAGCCTCTAACTATGTACATAAGCTTTTAATTAATAAACCCATTGTTACATTATTTTCTCTATTCTATTTAAATTAATTGTACCTACATATTACTACAGTTCAATATTTGTGCACCCATATGGGTTTGTGTTTATTTATCTGTGAACTGACAAATAAAGATATTTGATTTGATTTCATATGCCACATTTAAAAAAACCACTAGCAAAAAGCATACACGGGTTACCATACAGTTCCCGTGAACCATTGCCGGCCCCAGGGTACCCATTTTTGAGGCTATACCTAACGAGTGGCCAGCTCTATTGAGGTATGTAGATGGAAAAGCCTAGTACATTGATAATCAGATAAAGTTACCTAATATGAATCCAGAATTGAAGACACCAGATGCGAACACAGCGTCTAGGAACTCAAATACCATGTACATGACATAATTGACACTGAACGAGCGTATCACTCCGATGAAGCTAACTGACATAGCACTAAGAACAAATGCGTTGCGTCGGCCAAATCTGAAATTAAATTAACATTTTTAACGTACGAGTATATACTCGTATATACCTAGATGGAATTATCCAAGACGTCTCCAATAAAGGTGACAAAAAAATACGATTTACGCCAATATCCCAGGGTTGGCCTTGGCACACTAAAATCTAATGTAATACCTACCTCTCTCACACAATATGTCTGTTACGAGTGCTTCAAAATTTTATGCTATCGATGGCACTTCTGCCATGTAATTTTAGACAATCTTTCATTCTTCATTCGTTCAATGTATCCAAACCAGATCAAATGTCCTGCATTTTACTGATTATCAATTTAAAAAAATATACAATATAATAGGCCGTTTGAAGTGTTTGTATTTTTGCATAGACTTATTTTTTTATAGGAGTAAGTATGTTTATTTTTGGCATTTTTTTATTTATTGTTATATTTTAAATATTTACATCATAACTTAAATGTATAGTAATAAATAAATAATATATTTAAAAACTATATATACAAATTATAAAAAGAATACCTCTAAGAACCCCTCCCTGTGGCATGGTTCCCAAAACACTGGCTGCGTTACCTCGCTGAATGGTTAAACTGATCCTTTGAGCGAGGTAAGAGCCAGCCTTTAGGTCACCCGAGGCGTGGACTCGTACCTAAATTTTTCAAGAATGTTTTCATTTCGGTAGACCTAGGACCCATTGTTTCCACTGCAAGCGCCGAAAATAAGTAATTTGTTATAATATTTGAATATTTTCGACGCTTGAGCAGTTGAGCGTGTTCTGCCGCCGCACCCGCTTTTAATTTTGTATACTGTATGTGAGATGCTGCCAGTGTATCAACACAAATAGACTTATTTAATGAATACATTTTTTTTAAATATATAATTATTAGTTACTAACTTTCCGCCCCGACTTCACACATGGAGCCAATATTAACTTTCATCCTCTGGTCTTGAGTTCATACAAAAATCCCATAGAAAAAAGCACTTTGGAACCATTTTCAACTTCTCTTTCCATTAAAAAATAAATACGCGTATGTTAAAGCGAGAGAGATAAGACCTTTTTTAATAACAGCCTAGCGTCATTCGTAATTTCGCTTATTTTTGTAAAATATCATGTCCTAAAGTATAATTTAGTGTTTAGTGTCTATGATTAATTATGGTTACAGTGCCTAAGATGAAAAATTCACAGAATTACACATTTACACACACAGTCATGTCACTAATGACTTACTTTTTTGGTCTCGTTCTAATGACGACATTACCAATCAACTAGTTGAGCGCTAGCATACTACATCTATGATTAGATATACGAATATTAAGAAATAATTAGCCAAATCGGTCCAGCCGTTCTCAACTGATTTTTATTTATATAGATTTACCTCATTGGTTGGCCCAGTTTTGTATCTATTTAGATACAACATGTGTAACAAATAATACAACATAATAAATAGTGATAAAACATTTCGAAGATTGTTATCTCAATTTACCTACTATCATCATGACATTTTTTATAAAATATTTAGAGTTTAGATTGTAAACATAGATGTAGTCAGATATGGGCAGTAGTCTCTTCTGGATCATTAAACATGCAGGAAACAGATATAAAAAATAATAACATTTCTTCCTTCTCCATTTTACCATTTTCAGGCTGAAATAATTTTGTTGTTTATGGGAATCTTAATTTTTTTAGGTAAGCAACTTTTTAATTATGTTTTGTCTACTCCTATCTAATATTATAAATGCGAAAGTGTGTTTGTTTGTGCTTCTTTCATCTCAAAATAGTGCAACGGATTGGCGGTACATTTTGCACACAGACAGTTAGAGGGTTCGAGAGTGACATAAGAAAATCTGAAATCTTTCGGGATAAATTATTCTTATGTCACTTTTCAAAAAAATCCACGAAAAGCTAGTATAATAGTACCTATACGGTTTTGGGGCCAAAATGCAATATTTGTGTCAGCTGTATAGATATACACTTCACACAGAAAATGTTATTTTGTCTCTCTCAGATTACATCTAAATACTAATATTATAAAAAGGAAAGATTTGTATGTTTGTAATGAATAAACTCAAAAACTACTATGCCGATTTCAAAAATTTTTTCACCATTAGAAAGCTACATTCACCCTGAGTGACATAAGCTATATTCTATATTAAAAAAAATTAGGGATTCTTACTAAAACTCTAATAATGTAACCAAAGGTGTAAAAAATGACATAAGAAATTCCTTACATCGCGTGCGCTGCGAAAACTATAGATGATATAGAGGTAGTGGTAGAGGGTAGGGGTAGGGATAAAAGTAGGGGTAGAGGCAGGGGTAGGGGTAAGGATAAGGGTAGGACTAGGTATAGGATATATTTTATTTTGTTCGTAAATATCCACGGGCGAAGCCGGGGCGGAATGCTATAACAAATAAAAGAGAGAGCCCCGCTCGACTCTAATTTCTTTGATTTAAACTACACAAGAAATCCTATTAACATTATAAATGTCAAAGTTTGTATGTTTGAATTAGTCATTGTTTGCACAGGGATAGCTGGAAATCTTTAAGAGATTTTATATCTAATTTAAAAATATTCACGAGCGAAATCGGGGCCGTTTCTTTGCACAGAGATATTTTATCCGGCAAATCCTTCAGGATACATTTGATTGTGACATTTTAAAATTATCAGTATGACGAAATGATTTCACCTAAGCATTTCAAAGAGCAGCTAAAGACAAAACAAAATTTTTATTTATGGAATTATCTTTGGTGATAAGGAGATTGTAATTTTATTGCCCAATGCCCAATACTATTATTTAGACATTTATTTTAATTCACGGGTTGCCTTACAGTTCCTGAAACCTGATCGGTCCCAGGGTACCCAGCGGAAGACCAAGTCACCCACATCTGCTATACATAACGACTGGCCAGTTCTGTTGAGGTACATTTAGATGGAAAAAGTGAAAAGTGTGGGTTGTCGGATTATGTACCTACAATCAGGAGCAGCGTTGGTAGGACTAGTAAAGGCTATACTCGCTTGCACATTGTTTCATTTCTAATGCCAACCTATCACAATAGATATGAACCAATCAGATCAAATCACAACTGACATAGATTTAATTTTCGTTTTCATGTCATTTTAAATGTCAAGCGAATTCTAGACGCATAAGTTTTTAATTATAAAAACCCATTTAGACATATTTAAGTGAAGATTACTAAAAATACGGTAATAAAAAGCTGCTACAGGATGGGTATTAGGTATTAATTTATTTATGTAAAACGAATATTTGATAATATAATGTTATCGTTTATGACGATTTCGTGGCAATGGATAAAAATCATTACCAGACAGAATTTATTGTTTTTATTCTCAGAGTGCACTGATAAGATTCATAACAGAAAATGGATTTGTAAATTGTAGAACATGTAATACCAGTGATTCACTTCTTACTTGAAGATTATGTAATTTTCATAATTTTCACATAGGAAATAAACTCGAAACTATTGGACCGATTCTACGAATTTTATTATTACAAAGCTACAATATTCCAGTATTAAATGGTCATAAAGAAGGGCCGGAAAAAACGACCGAAACTAAAAATTCCAATTGCTAATCATGCCAAGAGCAAAATCTATTAGGTAATAAAAATATACGAAAATACTGCCCTGAGACGTCTATCAAGCACGGCTACAAGACTTGGAAATCTTGGAATCCAAAACGAAATTCAAGGGATTTTAATAATCAAAGGACAGACAGATGTAACAATTTGATTTAATAGCTTTCTAACACGCCGCCTATTAAGGCTTGTTAAAAATTTAGAACAAACACAATATCACTGCACAATAAGGGTGATGACAGCAGATGAAAATAAATACACAATAATATTTTTTATCTATTCTTATATCGTAAAGCCTCTATTACAAAATCGAATTACACTTCATAATGATATAATATATGTTTTACATACACGCGTCTGTAATATGTCAAACTTCGATACCTGATGTATTGTATTATAGTACTATAGAAGTTTTCATACAAAAACGATATCGTAATGTTTTGTTTTTTTTTTAAATGCAGAAAGGGCACAGGATATGTGTTATGCAGCCACATCCAGATCCAGAAGGCAGTACTCCGCAGCCCTAACCACCGGTAGTTTGGGTATTTACCTCGCTTCCGGAGGATACCAATTTTTTTTATATTTTTATGTTTTATTATAAATATGTAAAAATATAAATTAAAGAAATTAATTGAAATAAAGATCATAATTATTATTATAAATGTGAAAATGTGTTTGTTTGTTTGTCTTTCTTTTACGTCAATACAGAGCAACGGATATTTTGCACAGAGATAGGCAGGAAATCCTTCAAACTTTTGCCTTTTAAGGCTTATTGTTTAATTATTACATTGACCTATATGTGTTTGAGGAAGAACTCAATGTTTCATTTATACAGATAAGTTGCGGTGTAGATGATTAATAAAGATTTATTGACTGCTGATAAATAATATTGATGCGAGGAGAACAATAGTCTCTTATGTTAAATTACTCTCAAAATATAATAATAACGTTGATCGGATATGTTCAAGTGATCGTGATATATGTATGTGCAAGTAATTTATTGTGGCTTCAAAATTTAAATTTTACGTTTTTGATTTGAATTTAGTGTCCAACACAGAACTTATAAAAGATCTGTGGTGTCCAATCATTGGATAATTCAAATTTACGAAAATGATAAGTATTTAAAAACCGGACAATTACGGAACTTGCATTTATCGCTTAAAACCTTGGCCGATTTTTAACAGACTTCGAAAAAATAAAACAATTCTACCGTATTTTTATGTGTAGGTATGTATGTACACCGATTACTATGCCAGTAAATTTGTGAACCGATTTTGAGGATTTCTTTTTTATATGATAATTTTTTCGTATTAATATTTCATTTTTTTTCTCATGGTTTACTTCACATGGTTAGATTCACAGGAATTTTGAAAAACTGACTTAACAAGTAATTTTTTTTCGCTCAGAACAAATTGATTTATTATTATAATAACATTACTTACCCCCTTACTAATAAACGCTGTACAAAGATATATATAGATTTTTTTTAAATTAAATAGGCAAACATTGAATTATATAAAGTAAATACTTTTTTTTAATCTCGTGGTTGAGTTAGGATTCAACCGAATGCAAAAAATGTCAGTAGGTTAGGTACTTATACTTTTTGTCAACAGTTGCTAGGGTTAATTTTTTTAATCTGTCTTGATTCACTAATAATAGACAATAAAACCCGTAATATCTGCCATTGCACATTTTTGTTAAGTCGGTATACTTACGCATCTGAAATAAGTCCTGTTAACGGCAGGGCAGCGAACAGGCCAGCAGAGTGAATTGTTCCTACCAGAGTACGTTTCCATTCTTGGCATGCTAAGTCGAACTGAAATTACAAAAAGCAAAATAATTAAATATTTACGATGCAATCCTAGCCTCAAGGTTTATGGAGCGTAGGATGCTTGGGATATACCTCAGTGATCGAAACCCAATGTCCAAATGAGACAGAAGACAAGAGTGATGGACATTGGAACTAGAGTTGCGACACTGAAGTGGAGTGGGCGGAACACGTAGCTCGAAGACACGATGGTAGATGGACGTCAAGAGTTACCTAGAATGGACCATAGAAGTGTCGGCAGACCACCAGCGAGAGAACAACTTTTCAGCGACAAGCATTGGGGAGTATTCCCTTTTACTCTCAGTTGTTGGAGTGCTGTATATGTAGCCATTTATATAGAATAAAAATAAGAGATTTTGGTATTTTAAAATCGAAAACCTCAAAATATATTTGGTAACATACTGCCCACCACATAAAAGTGAAACAGAGTGATGACATCAGCCCAAATTAACAAAATTGTTGTATTCAATCAATACAATGTCGGAACTTTTGTCTAAAATTAGTATGGATATTATATTGAAGATTTTCCATAATTATTATTGACTCGCTTTTCGCCCCGGCTTCGTCCATGGAAAATTTTGAAATGTGACATTCGAAGGATCACGTCGATCCGTTCCGCTGTTTTAGCGTGAAATAAGGACAAAAAACAAATACACTTTGCGAAGAAATTACTGGCGAGAAAAGCGCCGATGAGGTTCGTTTCGACGTAATTTCATGGTAATGGACGTAGCTTCAAACAGCAAAAAAAAAACCGCTGTAGATGGGATTTGAACTATCCTACGCTGAACCCCATGCGCTTAACCGCTCTAGATCACTGTCGATACACAAATTGACAAGTTCGTGTCAATAGCAACCCTTCTTTTTTTTCTGTTTATTTAGGAAAACAGCAGCGTACATACTTGCAACTTATATACTAAAAAATAGATATATTAATAAGGCCAATTAAAGGTTTCAGGAGGCAGCTCAGGGCAGTTGAGCAGGCCGCGGATGATGTCAAAAAGCAATAACATGTCTGTCAAAGTGCGCATTGACCGCATCCGGAACGATGTCATTAGAGAAGAATGCGGAGTAAAAGATGATGTTGTGACAAAAATGAAGAAAAGTAGTTTACGCTGGTTTGGACACGTTGAAAGAATGAAGGATGAAAGATTGACTAAAAAGGTTTATATGGCTGAAGTGAAAGGAAATGCTAGCAGAGGACGACCTAGATGTACTTTTATTGAACATAAAAAAATATGTTGATCGAAGGAAATATTAAAAGTACACACAATCGCCGAGCATGTATGAAAGGTAAGATGAATATAAAAGAAGCAAAAGAGATATGTCAGGATCGTAACAAATGGCATTCGATTGTCTCTGCCTACCCCTCTTGGGATGAAAGGCGTGATGATAGATAGATAGATAGAATAGATCAAAGTGCGCCTCTCTTCGAGTGTTAGAAGTTTGAGGGCGCGACAGTTTTATTTTCCCTAATATATAATTTTCAGCCGTAAACAGAGGCAAATTACTGTCGAGAAATTATTATATCCTTAAAAAAGTCGTCCAAATCAGTAAATATTTCACCGAGATATTAAGAAAAATTGTCATGTCGGTTTTTCAAAATTCCTGAAAAACCAGTGAACCAATTTTTATGAGAAAAATAGGACCAATCCGGAAGAATTATCTGTCGAGGTACCCCTTACATGCAAACTTTACCTCTTTATAATGTTAGTATAGATGTATCTTACCTCAGCAACTATAGTGTGATGCGATTGGTAGACCCACGAGTCACAGCGCAACGTGTATTCATGGAATCCATTTGCGCTACATGTATGATTGCGTGGTGCGAATCTCTCGCAACTGGCAACTCTAGGGTCGGAAGGGAGCGCCCATTTTCCCCACGGATCCGTCTCGTAAGTCGCTGGGGAAGACTCGCATTCTGGTATTCTGCATCTGAAATAATAGGATAACTAGGATAAAAGGTTATTTCTCCCGGGGAAATGAGATAGTTTCCCGGGATAAAAATATGTCACACTCTACTTTCTCTGTGTAAAAATCGCTTCGATTCGTTGGTTTATTTTGACGTGACAGAAGGACAAGCTAACAAACACACTTTCGCATTTGTAATAGATATTAGTTAGGATTAGGAATAGGCATACAGCTCCCGAGGGCCGGTTTAACCACCAGAACGAGGCCCACACCATACAATTATGCCTACAGGCCCAAGACGCCATTCATGTTTATCCGGCCCTGTACCGATCCCAGGGTACTCAGCGCCGATGTCATTTTTTGGTCTACCTGACAAATGGCCAGTTCTGTTGAGGAATTTAGAAATTATTTAAAAACCCGTTGGTACATGCCCGACATGTTGAATCTAATAGGTAATATAAGATTAACCACTCGGCTACCGACAAGGTATGCTAAGTACCAAGTACTTTGCGATAGTCCAAATATACCTTATTTGCCAAAATGTGGACATAAGAAATATTCCAAAATTCAATGATAAAGTTCAAATTACTACGTCGCGTATACTATATATGTCGTTGCTTTTCCGTCTGAGTGTGTGAATTTCGATGTTTTACATCTGCCGGGCGTCCTGTGACGGCTACATTTTTTTTAAACTACAATTAATTGCGCCATATCATATTGTATATCATGCGTGATAAATGATGTTGCATAAAATGTTAAATACATAATTACTGGTTTAGTTGACAGTATTTATTGTGATAATAGATAACTCTGCACGCAACTTCATGGAATGTTGGTTCAATGAAAACTGCCCAAGTTCGCGTGAGACCTAAGTAGGTATAATATGTCTTTATTAAATAGTAGATGTGTCTTGCGGTTGCCTTCTTTGGGTCGTAGCGTAATGTTATATAGCCTATAACCTTCCCCAAGAATTGGGCTATCAAATGCAATTTCAAATCCGACTGGTAGTTCCAGAGCGCGTTTAAACAAGAGTTTTAATTATTAGTATAATATGTTTTTTACTAATTTCATATTTATAAACTTTTATATTAATTATTAATATTACAAGCATATTACAAGTATATTTCTTACACTTATTGTTGTGGTTGAATCCCAAAAACGAGAACATTTTTTGCACGTGTTCCCCATTTCCGTCTACCCCAAAAAAAACCTAGATGGAATTAAAGAATACCATTTTGACAGTAGTTCTGTTTGAAATATATTCAATATTATAAAGCTGTTCTACTGATCGGTACTATTTGTCGGTAAAACGGAATAAAGGAAATTCGATGCTAAGGGGTGTCTTCCATTTTAACCGATTTAAAAAAGGAGGAGGTTCTCAATTCGGTTGTTTTTTTTGTAGAAAAATAAATTACTAATCTTAAAAAAAAATTGTGACAAATTAGAAACTACCTAGCTCTAAATTTAATTTACAAACATAAATAACATTAAACAGATCTTTTTTAAATCTATTTTAATTTTGTACATTAATTTAAAAAAAAAAAGTTAATTCATCGTAACGTCGTGTTTGAGACGTAATTATCGTTTGATATAATTTTAACAGGAAAATATGGACACAATTTTTTTATTGTAAGTAAACGTAAAATGCATAATGGAGGTGATGTCACGTAATCCAAATAAGAGCACAATATTTAAAGGTGATGAACAAGAAAAATGATCTACCTTTATGGTTGTCGGAGGTCAGATCTTACGTATTTAGAGCAATTTAGACCCGCGATATGAGAATTAAATAGGGTTCTTTTTTGAAAAAAGTAGATTAAGAACTCTCTTCATAACGTTTGTCCCATATTAATTACATGCTGCAGCTATAGGTATGTAAATTACGCAATAACTATATTTCTTGGGTACGATATTAAAATTTTTAAAAATCAGTGAAACACAAGTTTTATAAAGCCCTGAAAGTCCTCAATTTTCCCGTATTTTTAACTGACTTTGCGACTCAAATTCTTTTAATATATTTATTAATGTACAAATTTATTTCGTTTCTCTCATAGATAATTTCATTTGCTTTTCCTAATAGATTTTGTATGATACTCATACAGCCGTAGTCCGTTTCGTGTATTATCGCAAGACAGGTTTTGATGAGAAATCGTACTTTCTCATGTTACTGATACGTGAATATTGGCCCATCTTATCTTACTTGGTTATCTTATCGATTTTAATAACATTCCATCTAGCTTACATCTTTCTAAAGAGATTTGGACAAAATAAGTCGTAGGTAAGCATAGTAAAAATGAAAATATTATTACACATACTTACGATTAAATATAGATAATATTTTTCTTCATAAAAATGTGTTAAAACATAAGGAAATGCAGACATACACTTAATTTGTCGAGACGTGAATCACATTCCTTGACATTATCATAGAACAACTTACACCTAACAACATAAAATCTAAGAAACCTATAAAAACTGATGCACAATGTTTAAAATAAAATAATTGGCCAAGTTATATGACTTGCGCGCTAAGGGTTCTGTACCTCGCCCCCGCTTCCCATGGGGGAATTGAATATTTTCTAGGAGTAAAAAGTAGTCTACTCGTATGGGTAAATGTTTAGATTATATAATCCTGAGATTATCGTGTTTTGTCGACTTTATTAAATTGCTGCACTGTTTTATTGCATACTTTAACTATTTTCAAGTCTCGGTAAGGTATAAGTTTTTACAGGAGGTCACAGGTTTTTGCAAAATTAAGGTTGGAGTGGAGGAAACGGGGCACTAAGAAAAAAAAACTTAGAATATTTTTTAACCGTTTTATACGGATCAGTGTCTTAGACGAAGCTCGATAATGCAAAAATATGACTTTTTTTACTCCATAAAACACCCATTTTTTATGATGCCATAAGATGAAATGCGTCACAAGGAGCAACTTTCGTCCAGGACACCAATCCCGGAAACCCCTCCTGTGACCGCCCGTGAAGCGCATATTTTATTTTAGAACACGAAAATCTCAATTTCAGATTTTTAGTCAAGTTTTTCAATGTCAATTTTCTTATAAACTTGTGAACACCGGCGAAAAGTGGTAGGTACTAAGACCGAGACTTCAAAATAGTTAAAGTATGTAATAAAACAGCGCAGGATTAGATAATCTGTACCTTTACATATATAACTCTCCGCTCCTCCAACTATCTCTTGTAAAAATATCACATCGATCCGTTATTTCGTTTGATGTGAAAGAAGGACAAACAAATATACTTTTACATAAATTATACATTAAACGTTCTCAATGAGTGGCCGCGAAAAAAAGGTTATACAACAGTTTGTAAACACGTCTGAAACGAACTCTGAAGACAATTACAATTGTTCGAAATTTTCCACGAATAACTTTCTAATTGACACTTTATATAACGACCTACCTAATTGAGAGAATAAGATATATATTGATGGGTGTATCCCAAACGGTTAAATTCCGAATACCTTTATCCCGTTTTTTAAATAAAAAAACTCGTGCGTATATTTTTTAAGTGCATAATTTTTTTTAAATACATAACCACACAATCTATAATAAAATAAATACTTATATACTGCGATCAAATGCCTTAGACTAAACTACAACTAAACGAATATATAACTTTAAACCAATGATTGTATGGGACCGACTTAAATACAACCACGTGACCCAACGAAAATGTCCTTCACTCTGACGAAACCAAGGAGTTTATAATACTTGCATATAAACTCTTTGAAGTATAAACTCTTTGTAGAAAGTCATTTTGTCTTCAATTAGCGTCTTTCGTGAACGCAAAGTTAGCGTCTGCCCCTAAAATATTGCCTAAAATGCTGAAAAAATGGCGAAGGTTTTGGTCGATCAGCAATTTTTTTGAGGTAATGCCTGTTTTGTTGTTTTTCGGATTTTTTATTTATTAAGTATTGTTAAAATGCATAAATTGAGCTTCTTATTATAATTCGGTCATAAGTTTCTGCATATAATATTTTTTATTTCTGCATATAATTATGATTTAGCGTTCAGAGAGAATAGAATACTAGCATTCAGTACATTGTTTAAGGGGGCTATTATAATATTTCTAAGTAATTTTCCGCCCCCGGCTTTGCGCGTAGATATTTTCGAACATAATAAAATATAGCCTATATTACTCAGAGATATCGTAGCTTTCTATTCGTGAAATAATTTATAGAATCGGTTCAGGAGTTTGAGAATTATCCTTACATCCAATCATACAAACTTTACCTCTTTATATAGTCTCTATAGACGTCTGATAATATTTGGATGAAATTATAGAATGACCTATCGCTGTAGGTACATGTCAAATATTTTAGAAGTCAATCACACCACGTAGCCTTTTTAGGGTTTCGTACATCCGATGAAAAAACGGAACCCTTAATCACTTTTGTCACAGTCACAGCTTATTTTCTCCGAATCTACTGGACGAAAAACTTGAAATTTGATACATAATGTAGCTTTTGGTGACTCAATCACAGACGTACAGCGCCGTAAATTATCAAATTTCGATTTTGGGGGAAAAACTAAAAAGTAAAATATTACAATACAAATATTTTTTTATAACTTTAAATTGCATAGTTTAAATTATATTTAAAAAAAATACGAAAATTAACCGTTCCTTATCTCCAAAACCACTAAGTCTAAAATTTTGAAAAAAAAAATAGGAAATCAAGGGACTCTCTTTAAATCCTTTCTTAAAGTTCTGACTGGAAAAAATTGTACTGAAACCTCAGCACAAGAGTCGTACTCGCAACTTGGCCAATTATCATCAACATAAAGCTTATTATATAGACAGCACGACACGTGACTCGCCATCTACTTGGTGGAAGTCCATGAATGGAGGTGACAAGCAAGAGAACATAATAGTCTTATATCTGTCAGTTATGCACGAGCCAAGGCAAGCGAACTGTGTGATTACATATATTCGACTTGTCAATGATATTGTTAAAATGCACTTCAACTACCTTATTAGTGAATAAATTAGAACATGGAAGTATTTTTGCCCAGTAATCAGCACTAAACCGGTTTGACGACGCGATTGATAATAAAAACCGGATGCAAAGTCTTTACTAAGTATTGTTCGAGGTTCTAAAGTTTCATCTCGACTTGCGTTTTCCTACTAAGTACCTACTTAGTGACAAAAAAGTACATGCTTGTGCCGTTGTCTCATGGACATTTAAAAATTGGTTCGAGTGCGAAACCATTTGCAATATGCGAATGTGTTTGATTGTTCTTGTTTCACGTCAAAACATAGCAACGAATCGACGAGATAGTGTTTAACATAGGCTTGTTTTTATCCCGGAAAATCCGGAAATCCTTTACTTCAATTTTTATATAGAGTTTGTAAAATTAAGTTTTTAGTAATTTCTTATATTCCCTCATTTTATTTAAATTTAATTTAATAAAAACTATAACTGAAAAGACTTTTGAGAAAATCGGCTGTGACTAATGAACGTAGGTAGGTAGGTTAGGTACATGTTCCGTTTTTCCTTTGAATCTACAAATTGCGAGTAATGACTCGCGCGCAGTAGAGGGTTTCAGTACCATCGAATTCGGGACCTATGGTTTCTAATTAAAAGAAACTGCAAAATGAGAACTTTTGGGTGGAAAATATTTTAGAATTTTTAACACGCCACATTGACATCGCGCTGTGAAACAATGAAAACTTGAATTGAAAAAATCGTATCGGGTCACATTTCTGTGGAATAATTAATTTCAAGGTGTAATTTTAACAAATACACTTGACAGATGTTTTGGGCTTTCTAAGCAAAGGGGTCTACAGAGAGTGGGTGATCGTCTTTTTCTTTTACAGATTAAATGAAATCAATTAAATGGGCCATGACCTAGGTATGACAAAACAATTTGGCCAAGTTGCGAGTACGACTTGCGCGCTGAGGGTCCCGTACCATTTTTCGGTCAGAACTTTTAGACAGGATTTACGTTTAGGTTTCTCTGTAAACTACATATAAGAGAGGCCTTACATTCCCTATTTTTCAAAATTTTAGACGCAGTAGTTTCGGAGATAATGGGGGGGGGGGACGGTCAATATTCGTATATTTTCTTTAATATAATGTAAACAATGCATTTTAAAATTATACAAAAAAATATATTTGTATTTCTTGCCATTTGATATGTCAAATGATGTCATATGATGCACTTGAAAAAACATTTTTTTACTGATTAATTTTCCCCCCAAAATCGAAATTCGATTAATTACGCTACACGTCCGTGATTGGGTCATCACACTCTACAAATGTTCAAATTAGTAGATTCGGAGAAAATAAGTTGTGACAGACGGACAGACAGACACACAGACACAAGAGTGTCCTACTACGGAACCCTAAAAAACCTAAAGCTCATCTCATTATATACCTCTAGTTGGTACCTTTGTATGAATGAATAATAATAAATGTATGGATCACGATCAAGGACATCCGCTTCATAGTATAAAGTATGAGGTAGGTATTTATCTCTGAATATCTTTGGTACCAGGTAGGTACATTACCAACCTGTAAAGTACGGAATAGTGGCAGATTCAGGTGGGCCATAGCGGTCACAGGAAAATTAGAATATGATTTCGAAAAAAGTCCGACCAAGCTGAGTTTCAGTGAAAACTTTTAATAGCAATTTTTTTGGACACCATTGAGTAGGTAGTAGCATTGATCTATAGTAGTATTTTCGAGAGGTGAAAAAATAGCACCAACAGCACTGTGTCAATAACAATGGACAACATTTCATTTTTTTAATCACCCATTTTTGTTACTTTAATTAAAAATATATTAAAAAATAAGTTACACGTATTTTTATATTTTATTTTTGGTTGAGTTTTTATATTTTTAATTTAATTATGAATTTTTATAAATTCTGAGGACTTATAAACTAAAAACCTTAGCTAGGACTAAAATTAAGAAATATAAACTGTCACCCAAAGAAAGTGACTGATAGTGTCAGTCAAGCCACAGAGTATACGTTATAGAAATGCAAAGAGTATAATATACCGTGTTCCAAATAGGTGTTGCCGTAGCCGGAACTCAAATCGCCTACAACATTATTCATAATGTATATAATAATACTAGCTTTTGTCCGCGGTTTCACTCGTAAATATATTTCCTGTAATAGCCTATTCGAAAATAGCAAAACTTCCAAAAAATATTATATAAAAGAAGTATTTTTATAATTATATTTAAAGAATAATTATTAATTTAGCTTCAAATGGAATAAAAATGGGTAAAATTAATAGAAGGCAACACCTGAGTTCAATAACTAACAACTCTGCCAACAGACATTAGTATTTTTAAATTAGAGGGTTATCACAGATTAGGGCACCTGTTAATCCTTAATTTTCAATATTTCAGTATTTTTAAAATAACTCGAAAATTAAAGGATATAAAAAATTTAAAATAAGCTTTCTAGCATGTAATCTCCAAACGGTTTTCGAATTTTGGTACCTTACGAAAAATGAAATGTTGTCCATTGACACCCTGGGACAATTAAAAAAAAAAGTAAATCACATAATTACTATGTACTTATATCTACATGCGTTTCATATTATTTTGCATTCAAACATTTAAAAACTTTTGCCGGTCGGGAATCGAACCGACACTTCTACCGTAGACATTAACATTAAAAATTAATCAAAAAGATAATATTATTGTTGTTCATACCTGTATGGTACATTAGCTGCATTAAAAACATATTGTCCAGTATATATGGCACTGAATATAATAGGCACCAATATAAACGAATAATTAATTATTTGATATTTTCCGAAATGTCCCAATTCTTGAAAAATACCATCCAAATCCACTCCACTATCGTCGGGTTTCGTCATTTTTATATATTAAAATTATTATATGTACAAAGTAATTTACTTTTTTGTAATACATAAAAGTATTTTTTATTGCACAGATTAGTGTTTACGTAAAAAATAAACTCGGAAAATATAACTAAACTACATAAACAACCACACTCGATGATCGATTGATTCGAACTGATTGAACGAAACGAACGAACGAACTGAAAGAAAAACTGACTGACGAGTGAACGAATTGAAAGGGAAATGGGAAATGAAACAATGCAACCAACATGAAAATATAAAAGTCAGTAGTGTTGTTTGTAAGTAAGTTAGTGATACATTGAGCCATTGAATGAAAATCCACAATAAACAAAAAACTAGGTAGTACTTTTGTCTGTACGTCATTGTGAGAAATTCAGCGGTAACCCGGTATTTTCAATGAAAATTGGCATTGACAGAATTTGTAGTTATCGGGTCACATTTCTATAAAACAATTTATTAGTTTAAAGTTCAAGGTAGGTAGGTAGGTAACAATCTTTAGCAATATACATATTATATATAGTATTATCTATAAATACATTTGTCAGGTTTATAGATGTTATTGTGTATTTCATATTTTCTGAGTTTTAGAGTTTTCTTTTTGTTAATTTCACACTAGCATTCCGCCCCCGGCTTCGCCCGTGGATATTTACGAACAAAATAAAATAAACCCTATACCTACCCCTACCCCTACCCCTACCCTTATCCCTACCCTTATCTCTACCCCTACCTTACCCCTACCCCTACCCCTATTCCTACCCTTATCTCTACCCCTACCTTACCCCTACCCCTACCCCTACCCCTACTTCTACTCCTACCACTACCTCTATATCATCAATAGTTTTCGCAGCGCACGCGATGTAAGGAATTTCTTAGGTCATTTTTTTACACCTTGGGTCACATTTTGGAAGTTTTAATAAGGATCCCTAATTTTTTTGAAAGTAGAATATAGCTTATGTCACTCAGGGTGAATGTAGCTTTCCAATGGTGAAATAATTTTTGAAATCGGCACAGTAGTTTTTGAGTTTATTCATTACAAACATACACACACACTTACATACAAAAATACAAATCTTTCCTCTTTATAATATTAGTGTAGGTAGATTAAATTAAATTCATAACTGGGTCATGACAAAACAATAAACAAACAAACCGTTTAAGTTTTTTATATAAATTATTATATAGAGAGAGTATTGCTTAGTAAGAAGTAGATACAGTGGAAACTACTGTACCGATCTTAAAAAAAAACCAATTATTTAGAAGAAACCATATTACAGACGGACATATCATATTTATTTATGTTATAAACAGAATTTTAATCTTTACAAAATTAGGTAGACTTACTTTTGATTAATTTATTTTATAATTTGTGCAAAATGTAACTTAAAAGTTAATTTTATGTCAAATAATACACCTAAATCCCTTATCAAATAGATACTTTCTATCAATGATATTGTTGTTAATGGAATAATCATATTTTATCTTTTGAATTTTTAAGTCAAAGATAAGTAGAGATATTAAACTTCATTTTGTTAACGTTGCACTTGCACCAATTTGTAACTTATATCTTTTGGAAGCATTTTTTTGTCTTCACGGGTTACCTTACGACCCCAGACACCGCGTTATCGCTCCCAGGGTACCCAAAGGAAAACCAAGTTTCCTCTTTTAGCTGATGGTATTTGTGAGGCTATACCTAACGAGTAACCACTTTTGATGAGGTATATTTTAGATGGAAAAGCCTCTAAGTGTTGTTTGTCGGATTATGTACATAAGTTTTAATCCGCCTAGTTACTACCAGACGCCCCGACGCACCAGAAGAATTAAAAAACTAGACAGTTATATTTTCTTATTTTGGAATATACATTGACATTATATTACTAATGAATAAGAAAAGCAAAGAAACCAGGTTTCGAATCCCGGACCAACTAATTGAGTACGGTTTCAAGATACGAGGCTATCCAGCGCAGTAAAGGCGGACCACGTATAATGTATGAATGGGTTTTTCATAATTTAAAACTTATGTACTTAATACAACAAACCATACTCAGAGGTTTTCTTTCTAAATATACCTTAACAGAACTGGCCACTCATTAGGTATAGCCTCACAAATACCATTGGCTAAAAGAGTAAGACTTGGGCTTCCGCTGGGCATCCTGGGAATGATAAAATGTTTTCGGGAGCCGTAAGGTTACCCGTGAAGAAAGAAAGAGAACTATACTACTCACTTATTAATGCTTCAAAAAGTTTGGCAACACAAGAAAGAATACCGGTCTATAATTTTCACATTGATTTTTATTTCCAAAATAAATCGGTATTATGTGTGTAATCTATATAGAGTTAAAAAGTTTGTTTGTTTGTATTTTCAACGCGATAATCTCAGGAACTACCAGTCCAATAAGAAAAATATTTTTTTGGTTAAAGATCTTGTTTATTAAAGAAGAAGACTTTATAACATCACATTACGACCCAAAGAACCCACGAAATTTCCTCGGGCGAAGCTGGGGTAAAAAGCCAATCTCATAATAAAGTGATATATAAATGACAATGTTTGTAATAATATGTATGGATCACGATCAAGGACGTTTTTCGTCCTTCAAATTACTTTTCAGGTTGGTATTAACTAATTAGGTAGGTAGATTAACAAAAATAAAAACAAGACTACAATTTTTCCCACCAGACTGGACAGGTTTTTAGGATTTCGGAAATGTGAAAAATAACACCTGTATCAATAGCATTTGTTTAGATTACCTACTGTAATAATATGTATAGGTATATACTTCACCTTAACTCAATTTTAAAAACAGTAAATCGTTTTACTTAATTTTATTTTTGCATTTAAGTATATAAAAAGCAGAGTCGGGAATCGAACCGACACAATCGAAAAGAAAGTTAACATACCTGTATGGGACATCAGCTGCATTAAAAATAAATTGTCCAATATATATGGCACTGAATATAATAGGCACAATTAAAAACGAATAATTAATTATTTGATATTTTCCGAAATGTCCCAATTCTTGATAAATGCCATCCAAATCCACTCCGCTATTGTGGGGATTTGTCATTGTTATATATTATTACCTAAGTACAAAGTCATTTACTGTTTTGTAATACATAGGTACTTAAAAATATTTTTATAGTTGTGATAAGTGTTTACGTAAAAATAATCTTGGAAAATATAAACCACTTGTAATGATCGACCGAATGTAACTGATTGAACGAATTGAAAACTTAAAAACCCCCGACACAAAATGAAGCTTTAAAAGAACAAAATAATTTATATTCACTGGCTCGAAAAACAGTCATAAACAATCATAAGTGCATTGGGGACTGCTGTAATGAACATATAACAACTCTCATACAGTGAACTATAATAAAATGGAAGTTTTTGATTGGATGACGTTTATGGTTACTGCATGCATATGCTCAGCTCTTTTGTGCCGTAGAGAGATGAAAATTAAATAGCCTATTTTAATATACCTTCTTCAATAAACAGACTATTTGTAAAACATTTTATCTCTCGCTTTCCTATAATATGTGGAAGTGATTTCGTGAAAAGAAACGGAAGTGTGTAACAGGAAGCCGGGGAAGCGCGCGCTGTTTGATTTGACCAATGAGCGCGCGCGGTGGTAGTGTTGGCCGTCAGAACCCATTTTCCGAGAGGTTGGTACTGTCAGCCAACAATGTGTGCGTGTGTGTAATGAGAAAGAGAAATAGAGAAGGAGAACGCATCAGCTGTGTGCTTACAGTGTTGTGTATAAATAGTGCTGTTATATAAACTAATGTATGTGTAAACTATATTAAGTAATAAATGTATTTACTGTACATAATAAATGTCTGAAATATTGAGATTTATGTTTATTGATACCATTGCTAATATGCTTTAGATAAGAGAAACTGTTTTTGTCATAAACTGATTAATGTATCCGGTGTCACTTGGAAAAATAAAAATGAAGTAAAGAAAGCTTATTTTATTTATATATTAGAAAATCCCCAACAAATGGTTATGGGCCCAGGATGCTGCATAAATAGCATGTTCCCAGTATGAATATATATATAGAAATAAAATATATAAATGAAGAAAAATAATAAAGAAGAAAATAGATATTTAATAAAAAAAAAATTGTACGTAAGTAAAAATGGCCGGAACAAATATGGCCGGAACAAATGTGCTACCTCAGTTGCATGAGTCTACGAATTTTAGCAACTGGAAATTCAGGGTATTATTAATATTAGAAGAGAAAGGAGTAGCAAATGTTTTGAATGTGAAAGAGGGGGAAATCGTAAACGCCGCCGTCGATGCGAAGGCTAGATCAATTATTGTACAATGTATAAGTGACAGATATATAGAAATAGTTAAAAAATCGACATCAGCGTCAGAAATGATAAAGGCGTTGGAAGAAATATTTGAAAGAAAAAGTCTGTTTAACAAATTACACCTAAAAAGAAAACTAATTAGCATAAAATGTCAACCAAATGAAAAACTACAAGAATATTTCATAAAATTTGATTCAATAATAAGCCAATTAGAAGCGACCGACACCAAGTTAGACGATATGGATAAAGTTTGTTACCTTTTATCGTCCTTACCCGACAAATATGACCAAGTAATAACGTCAATAGAAACGCTATCTCAAGAAAAGAATATAACATTGGATTTTGTAAAGGCACGTCTTTTAGATGAAGAAATCAAAACAGCAGACAAGTATAAAAACAAACCTGAACTGGAGCAAGCATTTACCATAACATGTTACAACTGTGGAAAGAAAGGCCATAAATCTTTTGAATGTTACAGCAAACAATATAAAAGTACTACCATGGAACAACATGAACTGCAACCATCAACATCTGGTAGAGGTGGTTTAAACTATACAAGAGGACGCGGACATGGAGGACCAGGAAGAAGACCATTCAGAGGAAGAGGCCAAATAACCAGAGGGTATCAGCCAGGACGAGGACATTTTGCAGGAGTAATGCCCTATGAAGAAGAAGAGGATCACGTTGAAGGTTATAGATATAGTTTTACAGCTTATAGTACTGATGTAAATAATTATAGTGAATGTAGTAATAAATCCGAAATAATTTTTGTAATTGATTCAGGCGCCACAGAACATCTTTTACAAAGTAAATATGAGAAATATATGCGTAATTTAGAATATTTAGACAAATATATAAATATAGCAGTTGCAAATGGGGAATATTTACAGTGTAGTAAACGCGGTAGGTTATGTGTTAAATATAACAATATACCTATGGATATAGATGTATTATTAGTAGACGGTCTGTCTCATAACTTATTGTCAGTTAAAAAACCGCTGGATAAAGATTTTAAAGTAAAATTTAGTAAAAATATGGTTACTGTAAGTAATGAAACACGAGAGTTTCATGGATATATTACTGGAAGATTGTATGTAATGTCATTTCAGTTAATGAGAAACAACGAACAATGTTTGGTTGTAAATGAAGGTATTTTATGGCATCAAAGGTTAGGTCATTTGAACAGAAAAGGTCTCAAAATTATGAAACTTCCTACAAGCGACACTGTATGTGGACCGTGTATGCAGGGTAAGTCTACTAGGTTACCATTTCAGTCTGTCAAGACACCAAGATCGAGAAGATTATTGGAGCTGCTGCACACAGATATAGCAGGACCAGTGTTGCAGCATACAGCTGAAGGTCACAGGTATTATCAAACTATTGTTGATGATTATAGTCATTTTTGTTTAGTATATCTCTTAAAGAACAAAAGTGAAGCTACTGACAATGTTATAGACTATATTAATTTTATGGAAAAGTATAAAGGACTTAAGGTCAAACGAATAAGATGTGATAATGGAGGAGAATTTAGGGCACATAAGTTAAAGAGTTTTTGCTGGAACAGTGGTATTTCTTTGGAGTATACACAACCATATTCACCTCAACAAAACGGTGTAGCGGAGAGAATGAATAGGACTCTTTGTAACAAAACCCGAACTTTATTAGCAGAGACTAACTTACCAAAACATTTATGGGGAGAAGCTATACTATGTTCTGCATTTACATTAAATAGATCTCCATCAATTGCAATAAATTATTGTTTGCCAAGCGATATTTTTTATGGATCAACAAACCTGAACAAACTGAAAGTGTTTGGATCTAAAGCATGGGTTGTAAAAACACCAAGTAGAGACAAATTTGATGCAAGGGCAACAGAAATGAGATTTGTAGGATATGGAAAGAATGGATTTAGATTATGGGATCCAATAAAAGATGAAATAACAATTTCGAGAGACGTAAGATTTGATGAAACGCAGATAGTGTATAAAGGTAATGAAACCAACAATAAAAATATGTATAACCAAGTATATAAGATGAATGAAAGTGACGATGATGAAAATACAAATTATGATTCTAAAAATGAAAAAAAAGAATTAGAGAAAAAAGAAATAAATGAAGAAAAAGAAGATACCATAACCGAAGAAGAAGAAATCACAAATAATGAAAATTATACAACAAGATCAGGGAGACAAATTAAGAATCCGAAGAAATTAGATGATTATGAGATATATACAGCATATTGCTTATATACAGGCGATCCCAAAGATTATAAGGAAGCAATTAGTAGAGGAAGAGATTGGATAAAAGCAATAAAGACAGAACTTGATGCACATGAGAAACTAGGTACATGGGAAGTGAAAACACTACCAGAAAATAAAAAAGCTATAGACACTAAATGGATTTTCAAGACAAAACAAAACAAGACAAAGAAAGCAAGATTAGTAGCGCTCTCAACTGCGGAGGCAGAATACGTCGCAGGTGCTCAATGTACAAGTGAGTTAATTTATGTTAAAGGTATATTGTCTGATTTCTTTTATAATGAATCCATTGATACTCGTTTGCTAATTGACAATCAAAGCACAATTAAACTTATAGAAAGTTATGAGAATAGTAAAAGGTCAAAACACATTGACATAAAAGCACATTTTATTAGAGATACTGTTAGCAACAAAATTATCTCATTATATTATATATCCACAGACGAAAATGTATCTGACATTTTTACTAAAGCATTGTCTTACCAAAAGCATGATTACTTTACTACAAAGCTAGGTTTATATTAGTAATAGATAAGGTTTTAATTATAAGTAGATAATACTGGTACTTAGTTGTATTATGGAAGAAGTGTTATTTTAAGTTGATTAAATTTCTTTTGTACCAATTACAAGAACATTTTTTTTGGGTACTTGTTATTGTTATTATTTTATGTTCTTATAATTGAAGGGGTGTATTGAGATTTATGTTTATTGATACCATTGCTAATATGCTTTAGATAAGAGAAACTGTTTTTGTCATAAACTGATTAATGTATCCGGTGTCACTTGGAAAAATAAAAATGAAGTAAAGAAAGCTTATTTTATTTATATATTAGAAAATCCCCAACATGAAAAAGTGCAGATGATTGATAAAAAATGCAAGTGAGTAATAATGAATAATTATTCGAATAAATATTTTAGTTTTTTTGATGTTAATTTCTGTCGCTTCTCAATTGATATTTTTAATTTTGATCACATTATAATATTATCTACATATGTAAGTTCACCGCCTATAAACTGCAATGCGCAAAGGGCTAGAGTCACGGCCGATCATGCGGTCGGTTTCAGGACAGGTAATTGTTCAATGTTAATGATGCTTATTACCAAGGTGAGATGTCAGATGTTACACATCATATGCGACTACTGTAAGGCTCGCTCGTTTTTCTTTTCAGATCAGACTGGTAGTTCCTTAGATTACCGCATACAAACATATATACAAACAAACTCTTTATATATTAGCATTTATTTTCTTTATTTTTTCTATTAGTATTAGATATATTAACTAAAGCAAGTAAAGATATCAGCGGTCCCCGACGCATTTATGATTGTTTGTGATTGTTTTTCGAGTTAGTGCACATACAAAGGTTTATAATTTTTGTCGGAGGTTTATCATTTTTAAATCAATTTTTAATTCTCTCTTCTGAAATATTTATTCTTTTTCTTTTAGTAGGTTGGCAATTATTATTATCATATAAATGATAAAAGATCACTCATAACACAGACATTGTATTAGCAGGAAGCCGAGATGCCTACACAGGCTCTGATGAAACCTAAAAGTCTTGGAAACTACTTGTTCGATTTTCATCAAACATAGCTAGAACCATCCCGTCTAAACTAACCTTCCGTTAAAAAAGATTGCATTGTAATCGGTCCATCCGTTTGGAAGTCCATAGACACAAACTCATATAGTATAGATAGGCCTCAACATATATAACTCTCCTCTTGTTTCGTCGGGGGTTAAAAAACTGAGTGACGAGTGAACGAAATTAAAGGAAATGGAAATTTGGAACCAATCTCTGTAATCAAATAAACAGTGCAACCAACATGAAAATATTAAAGTAGTGTTGTAGTGTAGTAGGTATACTTTTGTTTTCTTTCTTCACGGGTTGTCTTACAGCTTCCGAAACCGTGTTACTGTCCCGTACCCAAGTTACTTATATATTGAGTAATATATATAGGGTTACTTTTATCCCGGAAAAATATCTCATTCTAATTTTTGCAGGTTACTTACATATATAAAAAACTCGCACAAAAGGTTTCCGTACACTATAGTATGCACTAAGGCCAGATCAAGTTTGAAGCCCTGTATGTAACAAAATAGCGGGAGTCCGACTCACACTTGGTCGGTTTTTATTATTTACTGTTTTATTCAAGAGTATGCATTATAGTTAGATCAAGATAGCTAGTTAGATCGAGCAATAAACGCCGAATACAACACGTTTCTTGTAAATTAATTTTATACAAAAAGTTTCCAAATCGGTCCAGGCGTCTTCAAGTAATCGGGGAACATACATAAAAAATAAAAATAAAGATTCCGATGAATTGAGAACCGAGCTCCTCCTTCTGTTTTGAAGTTCGGTTAAAAACAGACTCTGTCAAAATGTCTACCTATTACGGTTCAAAGGATCTCAGCAAAGGATACAGCCCTGTGACTGTGACAGACAGACGGACGGTTTTCCGTTTACACCCTTTTTAATAAGTGTATTTTACATTGTGATCACAAAAATGCATATAAGGTTTTTAGAAAAAAAATATAAACTGACATGTATTAAAATATATATGCACATTTCGTATAAATTTAATTTCCCTGCGTAAATATTTTTAGAAAAGTATTGTCTGAATTGACAAAGTCTATTATGTCTGATAAAGCTTCTGATAAAATCATACTTTTTATTTAAGTAATTTAAGTTTTGTTACAATTCTTATGTTTAATAAGTATAAGTTTGGTATTTAATTGTTTAAAATATTTATAGTAAGTATAATTTATTTGATAAACGCTATATTAGGAATTTGCAATGCATATAAACCACATCTAGAGGCTTTTCCAACAGAACTGCCCACTCGTTAGCCACACAAATAGCCTCGCTAAAAGAGGAAGGCTTGGTCTTCCGCTATATACCCGGTATATACCGATAACACGGTTTCGGTTGCTGTAAGGCAACCCGTTTTAAAAGGATTTTGTGTGGCTTTGTAAGTTTACATCTTATCTTGTATATTGGGCTGAGACACCAGTAACATTGTCCACTTTTTGCCAGTTGTCCATATTGAACAGACCAGGTGGCAAGTTCTTACTACTGAAACAATTCCATTGAAAGCTCGCCTAATTATGTCACTTTAAAAATAGAAGTAGGTACCTACGTAACGTTCTTTCTGACGAAAAATGTTTCATCGAACAGGCATATCATAGAGTTCTTCATAACACATTTCTTTTTATCATGATTCACAGACGCAATTACCTAGATTGGTTACCAAATCAATGAGACAATCACTGTACATCAGCATCCTGTCATGTCGTTTATTTATCACAAATTATTTCGGCTCCATTGATAAAACTGTCTCTTATTCTCGTTCTAATTTAATTTAGATGAATATCGGACAAGAGCCTACACTATCTTATCATAAAGACAATAGAAACAAATCAACAAAAAGATTTCTCTCAAAAATACTAAAGATAACAGACCTATAATAATATAAAATTTCCTAATAGGGGTATATAAAACTAGCTTTTGCCCGCGGTTCACTCGCGTGGATATAGAATATCCCGTAACGCCTGAGAAGAAAATGGCAATGATGTTGCTTTATATAGAAGGCGCTTTGTACAAAACGTCATTAAAAAAATCAAAGCCCTTGTTTAAATTAGCCTTTGTCCACCGGAAGGTCGATTCTAAATATTTTGAAATCATATGAGTGGTTTCGGAGATTACCTCCTACATCAAAATTTACAAACAAACTTAAATTACCTCTTTATAATATTAATATAATTGTTTCAAGTGGTTTATAATAAATTAAACCAATATTTTAAGTAAAAACCAAATATATTAAAAATCTTCAATTTAACATGACTGTTTCTTATTTACAAAACAAACATCAATCAACATCGACCCAGGCATACGTGGAAGCCCAGTACACGAATTCCTGTCCTGACATTTTCGAGTCGAGCATACTCGGGCCGGGTAATCCATGGTCTTGTAATCCATAAGATTTGCCCCTAAAAAGAAAACATGTATTTGTGTACACGCGTAAGAAGTGAAACTTCTATGGCTTATTATAATTATCTATTTAACATAATTAAATAATAAATAAATATGATTTTTTTAAAAAGAACACCTCACACGCAACGACTTTTTTTCTCTACCCTGCCTTAGAAAATAGTAAATGGTAAGCCGTCAGTAGGTAGAAGTTAATTTCACATGTTTTTCAAATGTAAACTTTTTTTAATTTCATCTTAATTTATGATAATAATAAAAGTTAAAAATTACTTTAAATTATTAAGTCTTTAATACTAATACTAGCTTTTTGCCCCGACTTCGCCCGTGGACAATTTTGAAGCTGTTACAAAATTGTCTATGTGTTACAGAACCCTATTTTTTAAATAAAATATAGCTAATAGTATTCACGTCAGGGTAGCACGTTCCTATTAGTGAAATAATGTTTAGAATCGGTTCAGTTGTTCTAGAGATTACATACCAACAACCAAACAAAGTCTGCAAACATCCGACCTTTGGTATTTGTGTTTTCTTCGTAACAAAGAAAGGAATAGCCTAGTTGGTAGGGAGTTGGACTTGAAACGGGGCGGTCCCGGGTTCAATTCTCACCAATTTATTTAAAAAAAATCTTCTTAAAAACACTTCTTCTAAAAATAACAATTATTAAAGAAATGACACATCTAGGTCCAGGTCCAGGAACAGGCTTACAGTTTAATATGGACAACTGACAAAAAGTGGACACTGTTACTATTGTCTCTGGCCACACCGCAAAGTATACTTATAGGCCGTAAATATGTGTGTAACGTGTATGCGACTGTACTAGGGTCATCCACTTGTGACCTCTTTCCTCAATAAGATCAATTTAAATCGATAAAATGTTATGAATAGGACGTTTTAATTAATTTCCTATCAATAACGCATTAATAAACTGCGACTTCTCTTTATGTTATTTTTTAACAAGTAGTGCGACACGACCTCCTATTAAAAGTTTAGGACATGAATTATAAAAAAAAGAAAAACATATTTTATAAGCAGTGTCTTTCTCCACCCTTTTTCGTTGACTTTGTTTGTAGAGACCTTTTAATTTGTTATGGTGCGTCGGTGGCCGAGTGGTTAAGTAAGACGGTTGATACAATCCCGGCCATGTAAAAAAATCGGCCAAGTGCGAGTCGGACTCGAGTACCATTATCTATAAAAACGGCAAAACAATCACGTTTGTTGTATGGGAGCCCCCCTTAAATATTAATTTTATTTTAATTGTTACCAATGGGTTTTTTATAATCATGTACATAATCCGACAAACCACACCTCAACAGAACTGGCCACTCGTTAGGTATAGCCTCACAAATACCATCGGCTAAAAGAGGGAGGGTACCCGCTGGGTACCCTGTGACCGACAACACGGTTTCGGGAGCCGTAGTGTAAACTTTGAAAATGTCCTGAAAAGTCTGGTTTGAAAGTGTGATTTAATTTCTAGGGCATTCAACCCCTAAGGGGGTACAAAGGTTGTATGCAATTATTAAAAACATTTTTAGAGGGGTTGAAACAGTATCTACATTTTATTGGAGCGTATTTTTTTTTTCTTCACTTATAAATCTAATGTGGTTGTTTTTATGTTTTTTGTAATGTAAAAAAATTACACTATATTTTAGCCACCAGACTAAATATTTCAAAATTCTAAAATAAGTAGGTACTTATTTTATTATGTAGATATATTGTTCTTTTATATTTATCAAGTAAATTCGACCAAAATAAATAAATAACTCAAACATAATGGACTTTCAAGATACGTTTATGACCATTCATAAAAACAAAGGTCTCAAAGAATAAAATTTTGCTTGATCTGATTCATCATGATGATGATGATACCGTAAAACAGAAACTAAAGTATATCTAGAAGTATTTCATATTTTAGTAGCGTTTCTGTCCCGTGGACTAAGTTAGACAATTGAGTTGAGAAATGGGACAGAATGGCTTTTTAACCTAAATGACGTCACTTTGTCGTCTGTTGGCAAAACTATAAAAAAATATTATAGAAAAACCTACTGCATAGAAAAAAAAAGATTATTTTCTTAAAATAGCTTAATCTTTAAATAAAAAAACATACCTTAGTTTACTTAATATACCGAATTCAATAAACTTTGGAAAAATTCAAATAACTAATATGTGTAACCAATAAAAAACCAAAGACATTGACGTTTATTTTTACTTATTTTATTATATTATTTCACAGAAAATTGTATGCAGAGTTATCATATACCACCTTAACTGAACGAACGCATTTCTTACATCTACACACATCGAGTCAACCGCTTTAGTTAATCTGAAAGGAGAGTGCGAATGAACCGGGCGTCGAGTAATATATTATTGTAATAAGAAAAACAGTGAAAATAATTACGGAAATGACTGAAAATACAGAAAATAATAAAAAAGTTGTTTATAATGATGATCTATTTGAACAGTTGGATGGTTTTGGAAAATTTCAAACGTTGCAATATGTTCTTGTGTGTTTACCGTTGTTGTTTGTTTCTATGATGAACGTTAACTACCTTTTTGTAGCCGGCGATTTGAACTACAGGTTAGTGAATTTAATTTGTCATTTTAATTAGATAACTTAACTATTTTTTAAATATGTTTGGCATAATATAATACATATTTTAGGAATAGGTAGTAATTTCGTAAACTTTAAAGACTTTGTTTGTTTGTTTGAACGCGCTAATGTCAAGAACTACCAGTCGGATTTGATAAAATATTTTTGCATTTGATAGCTCATTAGCTATATAACATCACGCTACGACCCAAAGGAGCGAAACAGTAACCATTAACCGCAAGGCACAGCTAGTGTTAAATAGAACGGAAGTGATATAGAAGTTGTTTTTTTGATTACACAACATTGCGAGTACTGTATGACTTATTTTTTTATTTAATTCATATATTCATAATAATTCTAATCTGTTTAATTGTAACCTGTTAAAGAAATAATTTAAATCAATTTACAAAACCAAATAACCTATATGATATACCGAGTTCCTTTATTAACTGGGGAGTTTCAGAAGAGGCACCACATAGAAAGTATTTTCTTATAATTTCCAGAAAAGTAAACCGCCACAGAGTCTCCAGCTAAAAGAAAGATTTTGTATAATATATTTTCCCTTTCAATCCCGGATCCCAGCCATGTACCAATGGGTTTTTTAATTAAACACTTATGTACCTAATCCGACAAACCACACTTAGAGGCTTTTCCATCTAAATATACCTCAACAGAACTGGCCAATTGTTAGGTACATAGCCACACACATACCATCGGCTAAACGAGGGAGACTTGGTATTCCGCTGGGTACCCTAACACTGGGAGCTCTATATAAGGCAACCCGGGATAACTAATTGACGTGTTATTTATACATTATAGGTACAGTTTTTACTTACACGAAAAAAATTATGAGTCCTAACAAAAAACTTTCGCATCCATAATATTAGTAGATATAATTGATCAATGATTTTTTGGAATCGGATATGAAATGCATTCTGTTTTGTATAAATAAAAATAATTGGCCAAGTACGACTCGCGCGCTGAGGGTTCCGTTCCGTTTTTTCGGTCAGCACTTTAAGACAGGATTTTTGTTTAGGTTTTCCTACAAACTATAAAAAAGACCCAATATACCCAATTATTTTTTTAAATTTTAGACCATTACTATCGGAGATAAAGGGGAACGGTCAATTTTAGTATATTTTCTTTAATATAATTTAACTGTGGATTTTAAAATTATAAAAAAATTTATATCTGTATTCCTTAAAACGAACCCTTTAATACACTAAATAATTATTTTTTATGTTTTAATTTTTCCCCCAAAATTAACTGCTAAAATCGAAATTCAATTATTTATGCTATACGTCCGTAATTGGGTCATGAAACTATATATGTACCAAGTTTCAGAATTTTTCGTTTAGTAGACTTCTAGTAAAAGTGTTTCCGTTTTTTCATTGGAGGTGTTCGGAATCCTAAAAACTTTCCAATTTCTTTCTTTCGTTGCTGACATCAGGAATTTGATTCGTGTGCAAGTTCGTGCGGTATTAGTAAATATGTCTGCCTGGAAAATGTTTCTACAGAATGTGTTTTTGAATATTTGCAGTCTACTTTGGGAGACAATGCTCCGTCTTATTCTGCAGTAGCACAATACATATTAGATCGACGACAGAACTAGTTTGTATTTTGTTGCGATTTAGTTGAATTGTGACAATTCAGCAGAATAGGTACTTATTAAAGGTCTTAATGGCCGTTGGTCAAGGTCATCTTATAACTGTCAAAAATATGGCAAATCTCAGTTTATCCTGGATATATACAACATTTCCTTATGCTTGTTTTGGAAACTATTGATATTTAGAACTAGGGTCCTAAAATAAAAATAGGGCTCAATCCAATTTAAAATTTATTTATTTATTTATTTATTTATATTAGGGAAACAAACAGTATATAAAATAACAAAATTTCAGACATAACATTAATAATACATATTTACCAACAAAGTTTCCACACATTAACTATTAATTGTGTGGTAAGGAAATGTTGTATAAATAAACTCACTTTTCCAGGATTAACTGAGATTTGCCATATTTTTGACAGATACAAGATGACTGAGAGCAAAATAAGAGATACATTTCAAAGCAAAGTTTGGCAATTCTCCAGTTATTGGCCAGTTTCGAGTGCATTTCGTGACCGCTGATGAAACGTGGGTTCACCATTTTGACCCGGAGACAACAAAGGTTTAGAAAAGATCCTCCACCAGAGATTCAAGGTAAGGTTGTCTTCTGAGATAAGAAAATATCATTATGATCGACTAAAGGAACTGGGAGAATGCATCATTGATCAAAAAACTATGCGAAGAAATAAAAAATAAATTACGAGGAAAATTGCGTAAATGCACCTGCCTCCCATCCAAACGGCTGGGTTTCAGTTGATGCAGCCCCAGTCAAATTCTTCACCTTTTTACCAATTTGAAAAAGTGCTTGCGAATACATCGACGAAAATTATGATGACCATTTGAGATATATAGAACCGAAGGATTTCCAAGGGAATGGAAAAATTTCAAAACGTTATTTTAGGTTAGAAGGTGATTACATTGAAAAATAAATTTTCTTTTCCGCGTTATCCGCGGTTCCAGGGTACCCAGCGCAAGACCAAGTCTCCCTCTTTTAGCCGATGGTATTTATGAGGCCATACCTAACGAGTGACCAGTTCTGTTGAGTACACACGTACATCATTCAGTAACATCACCGTTCAACAATTTTGACTAATAATCTCTTCGTGATAAGTGAATCCAGTTTCAGAGCATTTTCAGTATAAATTACTACAATTTTCAAGTACTTATGTGACATGCAAATTGCACACAAGCAAAATATATGCGAGTTAAAGGAAAATTTAACCATGAATAGGTACCTACTACGGTCGCATAATGTTGTTTGCTTTAGTATACATGATAGGTACTTAATGAACTTCAGTGTGTTATCAGGAATGTACAACATTGCCTTTGTTAATTTTATTTGGCGATAAAGAAAATTTACAATAGGGTGTTGACAGTGAAACAAAATAAATACACTATAATGATACATTTATTTTTTAATATTTAAATAAAATATCTTTAATTCGTACTTCCGGTCACGTGGCCGCAAACGGGAAGTGACGTCACATTCATGTACATTTTAAATAAATAACCATAGACTACTAACTATATTATATTAACTACCTGTCAATCTGTCACGTTTTCGCGTTAGTTTAAAAATAAAATGGTTGTTTAAATGTAAATAGAAATTTCTAATTATTTTATTAGGTACCAGCTGATTAGGAATGCAATTCAACCCCTTGGGTAGGTAGCGTGATGTTAAATTGCCTATAACTTTCCCCGAGAATTGGGCTATCAAATGCAAAACTATTTTTTCAAATCGGTCCAGTACTTTTTGAATCTAAAGAATACGAACAAACAAACAAACATTGATATTTATATATTAAATATTGTCAAAATTTAAAAAATGTCAACACCCCTTGTAAGCTATTTATTTATACCCCATAGAAACAACTGTTGCGTAACAAATAACAGTCTAATTGACTCAAACAATTCATATAGTTGTTATAACTTCAACTTTTGATATCTTGAAAACTATAGATTTGAGCTAGAGTCGGTGTCGATATGTTGGATATGAACTTTTTCTAAAAATAACAGACGTCTTCAGCAACAAGCTTGCCCGTTCTGTTTAATATGAATAACTGGCAAATAGTAGACACTGTTACTAGTGTCTCTGGTCACACCACAAGGTTAATATAGGTACCACCACACATCATATAGGTACCCAGCGGAAGACAAATCTTCCTAATATTAGAGTAGATTTATTTCTTCGTAACTAGAATCTACTCTAGTCGTCCAAATGCCAGTAGAGGAATCTTATTTGTGTATTATACAGTCATGCTTATGGCTGGGTAAGGCTGGCGCAACTTAGAACAAAAAAATAGGGCTGGGAAAAATGAACCAATACTAATGGCGTCGTATCGCCATCTCTTTCACGCCATATACTGACAGAGATAGCAAGTATTTCTATACGAAACCACATTACGATGTTGTTAGGTTGGCAGTATCTTTCAGCCCTAAGTTTGTTTCATTTTAATGTATGGCAGTCCCGATTCTTATTAAATATATAGTGATTGCTACATACTCTATCGTTTTACCCATAGATTTAGAGTCACACGGGGGCTCTACTAGATTGGCAATGCTAAAGCGAAAATACGCGTATGATAAAGCGAAACAGATAGACGAGACAGTTTTTTGATAACTCTAACAGCCTGTAACAGTCTAGCGTAATTCGTAATATTGCTTATTTTTGTAAAATATCCTGTTGTAAAATTTAGTGTTGTAGACGTGATTAAGTATGGTTACACGTGCAGAGCCTGGATGTAAGTCATCTAAGCTGAAAAATCCACAGATTACACATTTGCACGCCCACTCATAACTTATTTTTTGGTCTCGTTCTAATCGTAAATTGCTGGGTCGCGCAAATGTAGAAACGAAACATAGATATCGCTGTAGTAAGTAAGCTAACCAATTTTTTGTCATTAATCTTCAAAATGGCGTATCAAATTTATTACTCATTTTATTAGATTATTAAATAAATTTATTATAAAACATTAACTTAAGGTAACGATATCAAATTAAGGGAGATATTAATTTGATACCGACAAAAAATACCTTTGAGAAATTTGCAATAAATAATTGGGCTAAGTGCGCGTCGAGTGACTAACCACGCAAAGAAATTTGGGGATCTATTAGTTGAGACTACATTTTATTGTTATTATTATGTATTTATTTTCAAGTCTCACTCTTATTGCATTTACGAGTAGAAGCTTGTCGAAGACGGACCGACAGACGGGCATCGTTCTTCTTCTTCTTTTATTATGGCTCGACCAAGGTTAATCGGTGATTTGCCAATGTCAATTTATAGTGTATAAAGTATCGGTATTTAAGATGATTCCGTCGACCGTGATATGTTTTTTTAATCACAGACTAATCACAACTATCACAGCGCGGACGGGATTAAACTGGATTTCCCATCACGTCACGACGGGACGCGTGCGTTGGTCGCCATGACATGACGTAGAATCCAGTTATCGTTGGCACAATAGAAACGAAACTGACCGACAATTTATGTTTTGGCAGTTGCATTGTACTGTATGTCAGAATTATCCGATTAATAAATCATCGAAATCGGCACAGATTTCATCGAGTTATGACAAAAACTGCCTGAAAAATCTGTTTGTTCAAAATTTCTGCAAACTATTAAACCAAATAACTAAAAGAATAATCTGTCGATTAAAATCGGTTCACAATTGGCGGAGTAATGGCGTAACATACATACAAAAAAATACAGTCAATTGAGAACCTCCTCCTTTTTTTGAAGTCTAACCGACTTTCGACCGAAAAGGATTTTTGTCATGAAACATTTGTCGAATAGTTATATGATCTTCTTCTTTTTCAGCCCACTGAAACATTTCGGCAATCGCATTAATTATCTCAATTCATAATATTTTCTTTGATACGCTTAATTCATTATACCATACAGTAGTTATTGTTCATAATCAGCTCGTAACATTAAAATGTTATTATAATGCTCATGTGAACGATCCGTCGATAACTAAACAATACTCACCGTAGTATGAACTATTAACTTTTAATTTATGAATTTACACACAATTTACAACAAATTTAAGGCGTGTTGATCGTTAACTGTTAATACTAGCTATGCCAACGACTTTGCTCACGTCTTGTAAATAAATAAATAATAGGTAAGTAGGTATTTAAATATTGCGTGGTAGCTGACACTCCCGCATTTGTTATGTGTAAGTTGTGTAACATCTTTCCTCTCGCTTTCCTGCAACCTGTGGAAGTGATTTCATGAAAGGGACGGAAGTGTGTAACAGGAAGGCGGGAAAGCGCGCGCTATTTGATTTGACCAATGAGCACGCGCGAGGTGTTGCGTGTGTGTGACGAGAAAGAGAAAGGGAAATAGAGAAGGAGAACGCATCAGCTGTGCGCTTAACCTACCATGTTATGTGTATAAAAGTGTTAATGTTTTCAGGATATAATGTTAATGTTGCTTATTACCAAGGTGAGATGTCAGATGTTACACATCATATGCGACTACTTTTACGTTTTTTTTAAACGTGACTGATATTTGACGGAACCCTAACTTTGCCTAAGCCGGTCCAGTACTTTTACACTCTTATTAATAAACTCGAAGTAGCGACGTGTAACTAAACTGTGTTTTGTCTTCGTCTATCATAATGAATTGCAGATTTGTTAGACGGAGACGAAATACAGTTTAGTTACTACGTCGTTACTTCGAGTTTATTAATAAGAGTGTTAGAGTTTACTAAACAAACAACAAGACTCTTAATTTTAGTATGTACTACCGACCCCGCCTCCGGCTTCGCACATGTACCTACAATATGGGTTTATAACAATTTGAATGCCTAATTGCCTACATAAATACGCTTATATCTACTTACCTATTAGAGATAGATATATGCTACCGCGCACTTTTTTGTAGATAATTTTATTCTACACAATTCTTTCGTACATCATTTTATTATATCCCTGACGGATTAGACAGCATACGCAATGAAAACACGCTGGAGCTAATTTTTTTCCCGACATGATTCACTTAATTAATGCTCAGCTCCTAAACATGATAGATCCATGTTTAATACTCGTAAATCCGTAAATTAGCCTATCTAATAGTTAATAATCCGTTAAATAGTTTCTGAGTGAAAAGGGCACAGATAGACGGAGCTGTTTTAGTTTTGTAGTAGGAAATGATGACCGCAAAAATGTAAATTATGTAAAATCTAGGTATGTTAGCTACATCCTCTGGTATTTCTAGGTTGTTCTGAATCACGTGTTTTACATTTTTCAATCACAAACTAGCGATTTACAATGCATTTCTCGTCGTGTCATGTTGTTATAATTATGTAAGCTCACGTCACATCACGATATCGGACTCTATTATTATTGGGGTTAGGTTTAAAATACATTATATTTAATAACATCTCGCCGCAAGAAGACACAAAATGATTACTGTCATTATGTCTGAAGGAATAGATTCCTTGTAAAATGGTTTTATAATTTGTTTGCTTCTACAAAACTGAAAACACAGAGAACATTATGAAGAAATGTGATCTGAGGTCATATGAACCTTTCAAATTTTATAAACTCAAGTTTCTTCTTCGATTACCTAATTAAAAGCTTGACAACAAGTATGTGTAAAAATTGAATACAATTAACAAAAACTTTACCGGAAGAAAAGTTTGCCATGGAAATCCTCGATTATATCTATATATCATAACAACTTTTATCCCAAGAGGGGTAGACAGAGACAATCGAATGCCCTTTTTTTACGATCCTGACATACCTCTTGCGCTTCTTTTATATTCATCATACCTTTCCTACATGCTACTTTTCTTCATTTTAGTCACAACATCCTCTTTCACTTCGCATTCTTCTCTAATGACATCATTCCGGATGCGGTCAATACTCTTTATATCACACATTTTACGTAAAGACCGCATTTATGCATTTATCTTACTTTCATGCTTCTTATTCCATACCCAAGTCTCGCTTCCATAAGTAAGTGATGGAACTTAATATATATAAATGTATATAGGTATTTTTTTATAAATATAGTCTGGTATCATGACCAAACTGATTTTTAATTAAACATGAATAATTTATTACTTACTATTTGTTCACATGATATAAGTTATTGATTTTAACTGGGGTTTTCAATATTTCATTTGTATTGGGGCAATATAGCATAATATAGATATTGTAGCTTCTTTATAGTGAAAAAATTTCAGAATCGGATCTGTAGTTTCAGAGATAACTCCCTACATTCAAACTTACAAACTTTACCTGTATGTTTGTAATGAATAAACTCAAAAACTACTGTGCCGATTTCAAAAATTCTTTCACCATTGGAAAGCTACATTCAGCCTGAGTGACATAAGCTATATTCTATTTTCCAAACAATTAGGGATCCTTACTAAAACTCCAATAATGTAACCCAAGGTGTAAAAAAATGACCTAAAAAATTCCTTACTACGCGTGCGCTGCGAAAACTATTATAGAGGTAGTGGTAGTGGTAGAGGGTAGGGGTAGGGGGTAGGAGTAGAAGTAGGGGTAGGGGTAAGGGTACGGGTAGGGATGGGGGTGGGCTTAAGGGTAGGCTTTCATCATTCAGCTGTAGTCTTACATTTACCTTTTTAGGGTTCCAAACATCTTTGAAGAATAAAGGGAAACCCAGGGTCACTTTATGTCTGTCCGTCTGTCACAGCTTATTTTCTCCGAATCCACTGGACGAAGAATGTTGAAACTTCATACAAATATACAGTTTCATGGACCAATCACGGACATATAGCGTAAATAATCGAATTTCGATTTTAGGGAAAAAATGAAAACGTAATTTTTTTAAATTATTTTCTCCGAAACCACTGAGTGAAAAAAGAATAGGGAATGCTTTTATTGTAGTTTACAGGAAAACCTAAAACGAAAATCCTGTCTTTTCGAGGCGTCGGTGGTCGAGTGGGTAAGACGTCGGATCGCAACTGAAAGGTCGCGGCTTCGATTCCTACATCCGATCATGTACCAATGGGTTTTTTATAATAAAAAATCTATGTACATTATCCGACAAATACAAAGAGGCTTTTCCATCTATATACCTCAACAGAGCTGGCCACTCTTTAGGTATAAACTCAAAAAAATCATTGGCTAAATGAGGAAGACTTTGTAAAAAAAAATCCTAAAAATGGTAGGTATGAAGTCGTATTCGCAACTTGGCCAATTATATTTTACCTGTATGTAAATCATACAAATAAAATAAGTCCCGGTTCTGCGCACACTCTTAGATGCGGTTGTAACTTTTTACTTTGAGTATATATTTGACGGAACCCTAAGTTTCACATACAACGTAGCCTAAGTAGAATAATGGAATATTTTTTAAATCGGTCCAGCTAATTACAAACAAAATCCCGCGCGGGGGCTTCGCACGTGTACAATATGGGGTTTCAACAACTTGAATACCTATATAAATACGCTTATAACTACTTATCTATTAAATATAGATATATATGCTACCGCTGACTTTTTTTAGATCATTTTATTCTACACAATTATTTCCATAATAATTTTGTTGTTACTGTGTCAGATTGGACAGCATACTCCATGAAAACTCGCTGGGGCTATCCTTTTTCAAGACTTGATTCACTTATACTGTTAAATGTTAATACTCAGCTCCTAAACATGATAGGTCCATGTTTAATACTCGTAAGTCTTTTCTTTCAAACTATCTAACAGTGAAAAACGTCACAAAATTCGTTCAGTATTTATTGTGTGAAAAGGCGCGGCGGGGGATTTCGTTTTGTAATTATGTAGTACGTTAGTAATTATTATTTAATCTACGGTAATAGTGATATAGAAGTGACATTTAACATAGAATAATTTGCCTTTTTTAAAAAAACCGACTTCAAAAATTATGCACTGAAAAGTGTGCCAAAATACCCAAATCGCTTCAAGTGTTCCTATAAAATTTTAAGAATTCTCGATTTCTCCAGGATCCCATCATCAGATCTGGACCTGAAAAGTATACCCTTTTAAACAAAAACAAGTACTTTGTACTTCCAAATCGGTCCAGGCGTCTTCAAGTAATCCGACGAATTGAAGAACCTCCTCCTTTTTTTAAGTCGGTTAAAAAGATGTCGATTTGACAACTCGAAGGATCAAATGTCTTTTATACTGGAGAATACTTATTGTCAAAATTATGGTTTGTTCACCGGACGAATTAATTCTCGTAGAGTAAGTAGATAATGATATCAAGTATCAACCGACTTACCGAGTTGCGAAACATTTCATATCCTTCGTTGATACATTTCTTTGGGACCTGGATTAAGTATGTACCAATTTTCTTTTTCTCGTACTTCGGAGGGCCCGTTAATGGAATGTTCGCACTTCTTCTAAAAATAAAGAAGTGACACATGCAGCTTGCCACCTGTTTCGTGGCCGTGAAGTTGTGTAAGTGTGTGTGTGTTTTTGTTTAAACATACAACATCAATTTTACAGTTACGTAAGCGGTTGTCAATCTTAAATTTTGCATTTTATTTATTTTATTACAATTTTCACAAAAAAATGTCAACTGAATATAATATTTATGTGTTGAAGAATAAGAGCGTTTCAAATTAAATTATCACGCGTTTCAATTTAGTGTATGCTCGACTCTTGCCACTTTGCTATGACTTTGTTTCATGGTAATTTCAAGTCATTTTTAATAAGAAAAAAAAAACCAAAGAATATTTACTCACAAATACCAACGGCTAAAAGAGGGAGACTTGGTTAGCCGTGAAAGAAAATAATACCAAAAAGAATAAAAACAATAATTATTATTATTCAAAGTGGGTTTCTTTCGTTACGTTCACGAGGATAATGTGTATTTATCATGTGTTTATTTATATATACACTATGTTAAGTTAATAACCTCATATACATATCAATAGGTATCTAAGTATAATAAATTTAGGAATAAGTAGACCTCAAAAGAATAATTTCGATAAATAAATAGAATAAAACTAAGAGCACAACGTCTCTATGGCTGACGACATCCTTTGATAGGGGGGAGGGTATTACAGAAAAATATATAGGTACTTACTTACTTTTTATATGCAGGGGTCAAATAATCTATATGGTATGCGGTATATACTTAAACATATTGTAACAATCGGTCAGTGTTTTATAATAAATACTAACTTTTACGTAAGAGTCGTGTTGAGCATTTGCTATCAGACAGATCTATCTATCTATTTTTTTTCTTTTTTCACGGTTTGCCTTACAGTTCCCGAAATAGTGTTACGGTCCTAGGGTACCCAGCGGAATACCAAGTCTCCCTCTTTTTGCCTATGGTATTTGTGAGGCTATACCTAGCGACTGGCCAGTATACCTATTTAGATAGAAAAGTATATTTGTACCTATTTTTGTCTCGGAAAGTTAATCAACGATTAGTAAACATGCAATTTGCGTGAAAATCTTTTTAATCTACAGAAAATAAGAAACACTTTTTCTACGTAGAGCTATAGTACAAAAACCTATCACTAATCATTTCAGAAGTCAATCTATATACTTTTTAACATTGGAAATGTTTTTCTATCGCTTCTGTAAGGGCCCATTTTTCAGCAAAAGTGCGACATGCCGGAACCTCCGGAAGTTGTAAGTCACTATAGATGATTGAGATGTCAAAAATGTTTGTATTGACAAGGTCTAAAATTTTTGAGTCATTCGTGTATTTAAAAAAATAAATAAAAAAAGCTCCTTTAATTAAATTATATTATTTTTCGAAATTTAAAATTTAAATGGCAATATCCCGAAAACCACTTGAGTTGGACTTGTCGTTACTTTTCCATTTTTAACACATGACCAATGCTCTTTGAAGGTTATGTGGTGCATGTAAAGGTTGTTGGCGTTACAAAATTAGAGTACGCAAATCGGTCGCGTCGCGTCCTCTGTACCGAACTGCTAAACCATATTATATGCTATAAATTTTCAAGGCTTTCCCTAAATTTACAACTCTTTTTTCAGATGTGTCGTCCCAGAATGTGAAAGCAACCCTACATTAGAGGTGCCCTTATGGTGGCCACCGGAAATCAACTTCAAATGTCAAACGCCTATCGTGGATCCAAGCCAAGTACATAATAACCAATGTACAAGCAAGTCATTTCTTGGTTTAGTTGGTGTTTGTAGACAGTGGATTTACGAGTCCAACAATTCTATTGTTGCCGAGGTATGGATATTCACACAATTATTGTATAAGGAATTTATGATAGAAAATATATCAAACGATGAGAAAACCTTGTCTGACCATACCAGTGGGGTTTGTTGTCGGGCCGGGCATTCCTTGGCTGGCCATTGGTGCAGATCGGTCGTTTTTGGACTTCGAGTTAAAACGAAAGATGTCGCGGGTGGAAATAAAGTGAGCAGTGTAGGGAAAGTACCTACCTTAAATATTAATTCTAGCAAATACTCAAAATAATCTATCTATCATTACGCCTTTCATCGCAATAGGAGTAGGCAGAGACACTACAATGCCATTTGCTTCGATCCTGATATACCTCTTTCGTTTCATTTATATTCATCATACCTTTCATACATGCTCCGCGATTGTGTTTACTTTTAATATTTCCTCCGATCAATAAATTTGAAACAAGCATTCCTATATTTTTTCTTTTATGTAAATAAGAAGATGGTGCTTTTCTTCAATTTAAGATGCAATATTTATTAGAGAGATTTTTTTCCTTATCATTAACTCAAGATACAGTTAATTATTTTTTACATTTTATTTAATTTAATTTGCAAGGTTAATCCTAATAATTTAAGGTAGGTACCTACTGTGCATTCACTGCCCATCTTTTCTTTACCACCCTGATAGACTTTATTTCAAATAAGACTTCCCTAATTCCCTTCGTCATAAAGTTGGCATCACTGGATTTGGTGAAAATGTACAACGAGTAACAGGGTAAATACATATAGGTTAATCTTATTTATCTTAAACATGCATACATTCACGCCTGCTTCCCAAAGGTGTAGGCAGAGAGTATGGAACGCCACTTCTCTCGATCTTTAACAACCTATAAGAATGAAAATTCATGCATTCAGTGCTACCAATATTGCGACGTAATTATGGTACCAAGAACAATATTTAATAAGTACTAGGCATGTCTTGTATAGGTTCAGACAGATAGGTTCAGGTTGACGTTCAGACAGATAGGTTCAGGTTGACGTTCAGAAAGCGGAGATTTTTACCTTCCTACTCTGAATAAAATATTTGATTTGATTTGAGGTAATAGGTACGTTAGTAATTTTAAACTTGTCGATTTTACGATATGTTGAATATTTAAAATTCATTTTTTATTAAATAACTTTATGAAATATGTAAAATAACTTCTGACTTTTATATTTTTTCTTTATTTATATGAAATACTTTAATTATATTTTCGCCTAGATAGACATGAGTTTTCATCTGAACTCATCAATCCGTTTCGGCATGCTTCACCTGTTGACGAATAAAAGGCTCGCTATTCGTTCGTCCAATCCCCGGCGCGTCGCCGTACGGTCCACCGAAACCGACCACAGACTCGTCCAATTCTTGTAACGAACGGTCCGCCTAGATCATCCGGCGGACGGACTGGAAAATGTTGGTATGATGCCGGACCAATGTGTAGGCCACACACACATAGGCCACTTTAGATAGACTCTATATGAAAGACATCTGAAAACGCCTGAAAAATGATTTCTCCAAAGATTTCACTCTACCGACAAAGACAACCTTATTCAGTCCTTTTAACGCAGGTTTCGGAATAGGGAGTCTACATCAGAAAAACCGAGCGTTACGAGACGGAATAGGCGTCACGTCAAATCAGAAATTCTTATCGGAGTATGTAATTGTCTACTTTAAACACTTATTCACTCTTTAAAATTTAGTAAAGCATTATTACATAAATATCGTTGAACAATTTAATACTTTGTAAAAAAAAAGTAGCAAGGTATATTTTGGTACTAGTAATCTGCCGACTATGAATTTGGTTGACAAAATGACCGATTATTTGCCGACTAGTCACCGACTACAAAAGTGGCCTAAGAAACTAGAACATTTAGTAAGTACTGGTATTTCGGTACCATTTATTTCCCGTTTCATTTACCATCATAACCTAATACCTCTTTACTTACTAATCGCCGACTATAAAAGTAGCCAATAGTCGGCTTTCCGACTACCCACCGACTAGTCTGTAGATCCACTCACACACCCGCTAATCTTTTTTCAGAGACATCGGCTACCTTCATTTGCCTATTAGAAATAACTTCAATGCGTCGTTTGTAAATTTCAGTTGAATTTGGCATGCCAGTCTTGGAAAGCAACTTTAGTGGGCAGCATACATAACGCAGGGATGATAGTATCTATGTGCTTTATGGGATGGATATCTGATAAGTAAGTTTTCATAGTTAATTCTTCTGCGTTTAGTTGCATAGCTTTCAAATAGGTCTTTCGTATTTCACTATTTTCTGTCTATCTATCTATCATCACGCCTTTTATCCCAAGAGGGGTAGGCAGACACAATCGAATGTAATTTGCTACGGTCCTGATACCTTTTTCTCTTCTTATATATTCATCATACCTTTCATACATGCTCGGCGATATGTCATTCGAGAAATAAATTCAAAAGAAGCGTTCCTATATTTTTTTTTGTAATTTTTTTTTTGCTGTTTTCACTATTGATAGGTTTACCGGGAAGGTTTGTGAGTATACATGGACCTCTCAAATTCTAAAAATTCTTAAAAGGAGCTGAGATCAAGTCGGGGAAAATGTTAGCCACAGCGAGTTTGTGATGGCGTACGGCTTAGACAGCCGTCAGAGATAAAACAAAATGATGTAGGAAAAAAATGTGTGAAATAAAATCTACAAAAAAATCCACAATAGCATAATATCTATCTCAATTAAATAATAAGTAGTCATTTGTGTAGTTATTAAAATTGTTATAAATTAAGTGAAATTAACTTATATTGTACACTGATTGTTTTTCGAAAAAATCTTCTTTTATACTAGAGTAGCATCTCATTTCAAATAATGTACGCGGGCAAAACCTGGGTGATAAGCAAACTATAGCTTTAAATTAGTTTTCCTATTTGATCTTCGGTATTTATTCTTTTAGTTTTAGATTTTTTGATAGTTATAAGATAAATAAAAATAATGGAAATCGTGAAGTCGTGAACGTCGTGACTTAGTTCAACACATTTGTTGTTATAATTATACATATATCATTAACAAGCTGTAAAAAATATGTACATATGGGGTCGGTTCACAAGAGCTATCATGAACTAAGAAAAAACCGCCATAAACAGTATAGTGAAAAGTTTTTACAAAACGGTCCACCGGTTTTCTAATTTACAAACAAAATTAATTTCCGATTAAAATGATTTTTTTTGTTGTTTCAGATATGGAAGGAAACCAGCAGTAGTTATATGTTCAATTGGTGGTTTTGTGGGCGTTTTCAAGTGTCTTGCAGATACTTACATGAAGTTTGTAATAATAGAATTCTTAGAGTCAGCGCTTTCTTCTGGACTTTATACAGTGGCCATGGTATTAAGTAAGCATTGACGTTTATTCAAATACAGCTTTTCGCCTAGGCTTCGCTTGTGTAGTTCACACCCGATCCATAAATTACGACACACGTTATGGGGGAGGGGGTCAATAAGGTGTGACAAGGTGGAGACGAATCATAAGTTTCGTAACGTCACGTCATGTATTAATCTAAAGTATCTATAGACTTCAACCTTCAACTTCAACGAATTCTAAATTTAACATAAATTACGACGTCACACCAGTTGTTCACACAATGTGACCAGCTGTGATAAGGGGCCATACATAAATTACGTCATACGAATTTCATGATTTTGGTCCCCCCTTCCTTGTCACAGATAATAGAGGTGTAGACCAGTGGTTTAACATGACATGTCACACTTTGTTGAAAACCTGTGTGAATTTATGGATAGCCCCTAAGTGCGGGGGCAAGGGCCTCCAAGATAATAAAAAAATATCAACCAAGGCAATGCATTTTTGTTATTCTATCTACGGAACCATTCAATGTATTAAATTGAAACAACATTCTAAGTACCCACTGTGATTCCTGAAAGTTACACGAAAATCCATTGAGCTGTTTTGGAGCCTGTTCTGGACAATCATTGCTAGTCCATTTTTCATCCAAATTTTTTCAGATGTCATTAATTGAGTATTGTAACAAACGTAGTTTTACCATTTATAATATTAGAAACATTCCTTAGATTTAATTAAATTTAAATGACTAATGATTTATTAATACTTTTTGTGTTTACAGTGATAGAAGCTGGTGGCCAATCAAAGAGAGTATTAGCAGGTGTAATATTTTCCTCTACAGTATACATCGGTGAAGCTATATTTGCTTTTATAGCCATGGCCGTACCATACTGGAAGCATTTAATTATTATTATTTACAGCCCAGCAATTATCTTTATTGTTTACGTTTGCATATTACGCGAGAGTACAAGATGGCAAATGCTAAGGGGGAAATTGAAAGAGGCGAAAATAACATTAGTGAAAATCGCCAAAATGAATGGTATAGCTATAGATGCAAATGTGATTATGAATTTAGAAGATAATGAATTTAGGAAAAAGTTTCATGTTGAAGATAAGAGGGAACAAGTTGTAATTAAAAATATTCTAATGTCAAAAGAAACTATGAGGAGGTTGGGTGTTGCTACCTTTTGCTTTTTTGCATCAGGATTTGTTTACTATGGTTTAACTGTACATTCAGTATTATTGCCCGGAAACAAATATACCAATTTTATTTTATCTGCACTTTCTTCGCTTCCAGGAGATTTCTTAGCGTTTTACACATTTATTAAATTTGGCAGAAAAATATCTTTGATGTTGGGGTTTTTTGCGTGCGGAATATTTTGCTTGATGACAGGATATGCACCTGAATGTAAGTGTTCTAAGCCTTATATATGTATTTATGATCTCAGAGAGTACTTATATTCCTTGATGATCTCTATCAGTCTCTTGATATCCTATACTTCTTCAGAAGTAACGTTAATTAAGGTATTTCAACTTTTATCTTTTATATTTTAATCTTTCGCTAGGGCCGGTGATATGGTTCCCGGGAGCTATAAAGCATTCGTGCCAGAACTTTGAAGATTCAATGTGAAAACAAACCCCCACTCGGGGTAAAATTTTAGAATTATATTCTTTTTCAGCTATGCCCTGGTTAACAATATTCCTATTTTTATGTGGGAAGTTGGCCGTGGCGTTATGTGCTACAGGAATGTACACATACAGTTTAGAGTTATTTCCAACAAATATACGAGGTTCTTTGGTAGCATTCTGCAACACTGGCGCCAGAATTGGTAGCATGTTAGCACCGATGACTCCGCTTCTGGTAAGAAAACCTAATTACAAGATATCCTAAAAACATAATGTTATCCTTTCGATTGTTGACAGGACTCAAGATTCAGTAGAATGTTTAAATTTAACAGCGAAAACTATTACCTAAATATCTTGAGCTGCATTCAAAGATAATAATAATTATAACCAAGGGTTCTGGGGCAACCTTTATAACTAAAGCAATTTTAGTACCTATGCATTCTTGTGAACCCGAAGGTTTCTAGGGTGGGCATGGAACTTGCTATGCCTATGAGTGTTAGGAAAATAACTTGCTTTCTTCAAGCGAAACGCGAAAACGCAGCACATTGGCATAGATGAAAGCTAAATATTGCGACACTGCCTAGCCAATTCTCGTGGCAATATTTGCCTTCACTAATAGACTCACCACAACTATTGCTTATCATCAGGCGGTGGTAGAAGGCATTTATATTTTAAATTTAATTTAATGCTTACTTTTAAATTAAAGCTGTAAGGTTTAATATAGGTACCGTACTACCTAATAAAATAATTAGAAAATTTTATATTAAAAATTGTATTTTCATTTAAAAAAATCATATTTCAATCTTTTTATTTTTCAAATTGCCGCGAAAACGTTCTGGTTGCGAAAAATAAATATTTATTAAACTTAAATAAACATTATTTTCAGTGATTAAGTATAACGTTATAGACTATATAAAAACAATTATGAGTCTTACAGGTTGCCAATACCTAATGTGTAATATCTAAATAATCTTAAAAATCGAATAAGTTTCAAATAATTCTAATCATTTGAATACCTATTCGAATTTGAAGTTATTGACTTCCGTTCCGTTTCAAGACATTACTCCCTGCACACTGCACATAGCCACAGCTAAGATGTTATACATAAAATTCTTATTTTATTCTTCTTTTTTAGTCGTCCACAATGGCAGCTCTACCATCAATTCTATTTGCCAGCGTATCGGTACTCGCTGGATTTCTTTTAATATTCACACCAGAAACAAAAAATCTGCCTCTAGTTGACACGATTGAACAAATGGAGAAGATAAAGAATAATATTGTTAGGCCTAATGTAACGTCTCTTTAAATAGTTTAAGTAAATTAATTGTTATTGTTTTATAGGGTTTTATTTTATATCAAAATACCCTTCCAGTTCCTAATAGTAAATAGGTAGTTGCAGAACTGTAGAACCAACAGGACGATAAATATTTTATGTCACGATGTCATAGGTATGATAGGAATAATGACAAAAAATTGTCGTTTTCATGACACAAATTTTATTAGGGATGAACATTGGGGATGAATATTGGGCGGAAAAACATTTCCCACTAGGAATTTGAGTATAAAGTGTTGTTTTTATGTTTAGGTTGTCGGTCAAAAAATGTTACAAAGCCTTTTAAATAGCTACCTACCCAAAATACTTTTTACATTTTTTATATCAAAGATAACAAAATGTAGGTATAGATATTGTTTTGTGATTAAAATATGTTTAGTAACTTTGCGAATTGTGCTCGTATAAACAGTGCTGTAAAACGTTTGATTAAGTAAATTCGAGTCTGAGTGCCTACGATCAACACCTTCTGTTATCTACGATTCACGAAGTCGGAGATTGGTTCTGAATTCGTTTTTTTCCAAATTATACATTTTCCAAATTCTATATTTTCTTAATTATGGATTGTGCTAACTCTGAATTTTTCCAATAAGTACAGTTTGATACAAAAAGCAAAAATTTTCAGTGATTATGTAAATAATAAGTATGTGTAATGAATGGTATTTAATATAAAAGAGCTCATGGAATATTGACAAGGAGTCTATCGTACTTATATAGAATACTAGCGGACCCGGCAGACGTTGTCCTGCCCAAACGTTGGCTTGCCTGCACTACTAGCTCCTACCCCTAAACCCCTACCCCTACCCCTGCCCCTACCACTACTTGACCACTACCACTAACTTTGGATATTGTTCATACAAAAATACTAAAATCGCGTTAAAAAAAATGGGGTATGGGGCGTTGCGGCGACCACGCGACTTTTTTCTAATACCTACTTACATTTTTAAACTCGTGATATCTTTGGAATAGAAGTTCAATCAAGAGAACGCTTAGTGAAAATAACGACCAGCTCTATCCTGTAGGCACCTTCAGGCTCCATCATCAGGACCCTGGACATCATCTAGTAGCAGAGTACTCGTGAAGACAAATCAAACGAGCCCAAACTCGATGGGGTTACGTGGCGTCGTTTCGTTACAGAGTTCCACTATCCACCTCCTGACTCCATCATTAGATCAGATCGATTACCAAATGATTGTATTGTCATCCGAATTACATACACTTGCAAAGTTTCAAATCCATACAACAATTAGAAGTATTAGGTAGATATTGTACTTAGTTACATTACGTTAGGTGAAACTAATATAAAGCGTGTAAAAAGTAGCCTAATTTCTAACGCTTATGTCAAAAATTAACTTTAAATAAAAAATTGTTACAACTTCAAAAATTTGCACTGAAAAGTAAGAAATAATAAATATTTCGTCGTAGAATTTGAAGACGGTTGGTGCCAAATTAGGATACAACATTAGGTAAACATCTAATTCTGTTTAATATTATATTTGTTTGTACTGATGATCGTATTATAGGTTCCTAATGAATTGTGAATTTGGGAACTAAGTTGTTTCTAATTTGGCACCAACCGTCTTCAAATTCTACGACGACAGATGATAGCCGCATGATGAAGCCAAAGAATATAATAATAGATGAAGCTTTGATCATAATCATGAAGCAAAGTCATAAAGTGAAGATATTATATTGTTGGCACTACTGATTCAATCATTACACAATTATTTTCACATCCCTTCATCAATCAATAGAATCATTCAAAGTTTGACAGCTGTCCGTTCAATTCGTCATTCAATCAATCAATCACTCATATTATTTTTGCATAACCTAACTTTTTTCCATCTTTTTTCGTATTTTTTCATCAACTTCCTCAATAAGTCCCCTGTGAGCACTTTTATATTTTAGATTAAATTTCAAGTCAATTACAAAAATGCAAGGTTACGAGATTAGGCCATCAAATAGTAAAAAGGTATGTAAAAATCATCTTGTAATCATGAAAACAATTTAAATGCTTTCATTTACACCATTTTTATTACAGGGAAAAGGATTATTTGCAACTAAAGGATTTGATATTAATGATATTATACTTGAAGAGGTTCCGTTGGTGTCATGCCAGTTTGCTTGGAATGCTGCCTACAAATATTTAGCTTGTGATTATTGCATGCGGTAAGTTTTTCTAATATGTATCAGTTAACACTAATAGTTATTCATTAATAGTGTGTTGGTGGCCGAGCGGTTACAGGGAACTTATGTAGCTATGTAATCCAACAAATCACACTTGGACATTCTTCCGTCTAAATATACCTCAACAAAACTGGCCACCTATAGCAACACAAATACCATCGGCAAAAACAGGAATGCTGTTCTCTGTGGGGTACCCTGGGACCGGTAATGCAGTTTTGTGAGTTGCAAGACAACACATGAAGTAATTTGTATCAGTGTTCTACACACAGCAATTTTTATTTTATCACAATACAGATATTATCAAAAGATTATTATTAAGCCATGATCTGGCTGAGAAACAATGATACTATAATTAAATTTATTTCAGGCCTCTTGAAACACCAGAACAAAATGTGAGACGTTTAGCTGCTAAACCGGACATAGTGTTGCCGCACCCTGATTGTGTGGATACCAATTTATCACAAATTGTAACTTGTGAGGAATGTGGTGTTTTATATTGCTCAAACTTTTGTAGAGAAAATGCTTATGTAGCATACCATCGCACTTTATGTTATAACCCTTCAGATGATAAACATCCAATTGTTAATCTTATGGAAGCTTGGAAGTAAGTTAATCTATTAATACTGCAGTAATTATGTGAAATTAATAATTTATTTTATTTAAAAAAAAATTGTTAAAAAAGTTGACAAATTAATTTGTTATTGTTGTGTTGTATACAGACATCTAATATTTCATGATGAAAATAAGCTTAAGATTTCACTGACTCTACTCTCTTAATTAATCTACATTATTATATGAATGATTCTATACATGACATACATTTTGTAATAGCTAATTTACTGAAAACCCAATTTCATTTTGAAAAGTTAGAGCAGGAGAGGTGTATAAGTCCATGATTAAATTTATTTCTATTGGGGGGTTCAAATTCCCTATGATTTTTTTTAAGTTGAGGGTAAAAGTAAAAGTAATAATAAATAAATCTACACTATCCCAGAGTAATATCTAAGGCTATATTTTATTTTGATCGAAAATTTCCACAGGTCAAGCCTGGTTGGAAATCCAATATCTAACATAGTAATATAATATAAAATCTTTAATTTCCAGGCAAATGCATTACCCTCCAGAAACGACAAATGTAATGCTGCTAGTTCGGCTATTAGCTTATATACAGCAACATTGTAACCCATCTGAAGCTATAGCCACTATAAAGGAGTTTTGTCATAGATCGGTGAATGAGGATTGCCAACTAGTCCACAAATTGCTTGGTGAAGAGTTCTCTAGTCAATTGGGTACTTTGAGGGAGTTGACTGCTCATGTTATTAATGGAGACCATGTGCAAGAGGTAAAAATATTTTGATTGTCATCTAAATAATAAAAAAAATATATCCCATTAATAATGGGATAATTATCCTAAGCTATGGGCAGATACTTGTTTAATTTAGTAAAAAAGTCTTGATAGGTCTTATAGAAATGGCAATACACCCAACAATCCAACGACTGAGAGTAAAAGGGAATATTTCCCGCCGCGTGTCTGCCAATCTATTAAATATTTTCATTAGCGCGATACAGATTTCAGTATTAAGACAGTTCTCTCGATCCAATTTTAACTAATAATAATATTTTCTAAACAGTTATTTAAAAATTTAACATTAAAAAGACTGGAAAAGACTGGCGGCTCATCGATAGATGGCGCTAATACTGAAACCTGTATTGCGCTTGTGAAAATATTTAATAGATTTGCATATATGCAACTTTGCAGCGACACGCGTTGGGGAGTATTCCCTTTAACTCGAGAGTAGTTGCAATAGGATTAAAGAAAAAAAAACCTCAATTTTAATATTCATAATATTTCATTAACAATTTGTTTACAGTTTTTGACCCCCGATGGCTTTTGCTCTCTTATGGCCCTCATAGGAACAAATGGCCAGGGTGTTGGTACGAGCCCACTGTCCATGTGGGTGAATGCTGTGTCGGATTTAACGATGTCGGATGATGAGAGGAATCAGTTGGATCTGTTTATTGATAAGCTGTATGAATATGTTACTGAAGGTAAAAATATTTTATTAATAACTTGACTTTCCGCCCCCAGCTCCGCTCGTGTATATATTCGAACAATATAAAATTAGGCCTATGCCACTCGGGGATATCGTAGCTTGCTATTATTGAAAGAATTTTTGTAGTATTTTAATTCAAGTAGTTTTTGAGTTTATTCATTACAAACAAACATACAACGATAGATAGTATAGATAACGATGTGTGCGTTTTCATAAGTTCTGAAAAAATCCGAGAAAATTTTGCACAAAACTTCCATAATAATAAATCGACACATATGCTCACCGAGGCAAAGTCATGACAAGTCTTCCTGAATTAGTTGATTAAGTTCTGAAAAGGTACCTAAAGAAAATCCACACGCGTTAACCACTCGATTACGAAATGACGCTCTCCCATACTAGATGTAGAGGCAACTACTACAAGTTGTGTACTTGCCCACAGACACAACTGAGTAATTAAAATTATCAAAGTAATTTAAACCTTATTTCATATACATTAAGCGTTACATAAATTAGAGAAATTTACGAAAATATTATAATAAATATTATAAAATGATTGAAAAAGATTCATTATTTTGAGTATTTTATCAATATTTACTGTATCATGTTATTTTTATCATTGATGTAAGACATGTAGTTATAGAGATATTTGTACCGAAACTCACCCGTTTCATTGTTTTCGCAGGATGAGATATCAGTTTATTGCTTGCCAATTATATATTTAAAAAATATGTTTAACACATTCCATAGATAAAGATTGTGTATCTTTAAGTATTATGAATACCTACATTCTTCAGAATTATCGTTAAATGTACCTGAAAACTCAACATTTTACCAGCTTCCTTAACGTAACCTCTATTATATTCCAGAATCTGGAATGTTCTTAAACACGGAGGGGTCCGGTTTGTACAAAATGCAAAGTGCATGCAACCACAGCTGCGAGCCTAATGCGGAGTGTTCCTTCCCGTACGGTGACCACAGAGTACAATTGAAGGTGGTAAAACCTATAATGCCGGGCGACGAAATATCCATCAGCTATTTGGATGATTGCAAGCTTGAGAGGTCGAGACATTCCAGACAAAAAGTAAGTGGGCTAGGACGCGGAGGATTTATGTCTATCTGGTACATAGAGTTGCTAAGCCTAAGGAGGGGGCATAGACGGGCTCCCCCTTTCGCCAATTTTCTGCTCTTTGACCAATAAAACTGACCATTAGAGCAGTAATAAGTTACCTTAGGTTTCGTTGGTATCGTTTTGTGTCGTGAGAAATAGAAAAATAGTTAATTGTGATGTTTTTAATGGAAAAGGCGATCTAGGACGTCTAATTTGCGGGAACATAGTATTTATTTTATTTATAATTATTATGTTTGTATTTTAGCATAATTTTCATATAACGTAAAAGCCGTTGCGACAATAAAACGACAGAAAAATACAGTGCATCACTGTCTTAATATTCAAAGATCTGGATAATGAAAGAGATTATAATATCCCATAGAGACAAAGCAAGACATGTTTTCAACTGGTTGTTCAATCACTTAATAAAACCACTATTTCGATTTACCTGTTTTACTTGCTACCAAACTATTTGATAATAATTTACACTTGATAAGGTACTTTTTAAACTGTTGAGTGACACTATAAACTGATTGAACTTTTGATACTGAATTGAAACTGAATTAATTGAGTAACAATTTCCACTATATAGCACAAAACTAATGAAGCAATAGCATCTTTACCGAGGGTAGTGGCGCCCTCTATCAAAAAAAATATTTTACATGAAATTATTATATTAATTAAACTAACTTAGACACTGGTAACCTTGACGCGACTCTTTGTTGTTCTTTTATTATCTCTTTCTAAAATTTCTACACCCGGTGGACAGAATGTACCGCATCGTGCTTCGCCCGCAGATACTATATAAGAAAGTAGTAGGTACTTATATGTGCTTAATATAAATTTTTTCGCGCCATCTGGTTCATCTTTATTTATTATATTATATTGTTTTCATTAAAATATTATAAATATTAGAGACCCGTATTTATATAATTCGAAGAAAAAAAGTAACTGAATGAAAAGATATAATATATAACTGTGCCGCCTTAGCGAAACTTATGTTAAATATCTTCTTCTGTGTCTTTTGAGGTCGGCCTTCCTAGTCTTAATGTGTGCACATCTATGCGCATTGTACGCATGTTCATGAGAACGTTTCCTTGACATATCTTGTCATGTGGTCCTTATCACGCACAATGTGACAGTATCACCGCAGGCGGCTTTCTAAAAATTTGTTGAATGTTCCCCGGACGTGTTCGTTCCTTCCTTTTTTAAAATGACTTGATATTCCTATTTTTCAAATAATTCCAAAATTATGGATAGAAAAAAATTAACAATTTTCTCTAATAAGCTTTATAGTCGACTAGCTGTTCGTCTCAGTTTCGCCTATGGGGCCTATACTAACTTTCCTACTAACCTTTAAAAGAAGTAGCCTATATTTCCCTAGCTTAACAGACAGACAGAGTTACTTTCGCATTTATAATATTAGTATGTATAAACTCCAAATTATTTTAGAATTTTGGTATCTTACTGAAATTTTGTCCATTACAGGAACTGGCTCAGAACTACTTATTCGTGTGCTGGTGCGAGCGGTGCACCAGTCAGTCTTCTCAACCGGACTGCACTAGCGAGGAGGAGATGAGTGAAGAGGACATCGGCGACGCTGATGACTGATGTTCCAATTTCATGGCACTTTGCCTTCTGGGCTTGTGACCTTACCAGAAAACTGGTTCTTATAAGCCCATTTAAACGGAGATGTATGCAAGGCCATGCCAAATTGTATATGTAACTAGAGACCCCGGCCTCGGCGTTGCAGGGGCACAATATGGGTTTACAACAATTTTAATACCTACATAAATACACTTAGATATATGCTACCCCGAAATTTTTTGTAGATCATTTTATTCTGCACAATTATTTCCTACATATTTTTGTTATATGTCTGACGGATTAGACAGCAGGGGGGGGGGGGCATTCTTTTATAATACGAGCATGTGGTGATGCAGTGCAGAGCCGACATTTGTTTCTTAAATAAAGCCTTTGAAGCTTTATAGCCCGGACTACCTTTGTTGTCACGCTATGTAATTGATAAGAAAATCCACTTCGGACCCGTGATCACACTGCTTGGTTACATTGGTGTAACCACTGAGCATCTCTATGAGCATGCCTATTGCCCGTAGCCACACTTATTTGATATGAACTACTGGTTGAGCGATTTTTAGTAGGGGAAATATAAATATAAAGTTATGTACAGTTTCCACTTCTGTCGGCAGTCCCTCATGACTGCATATGCCTTTTTTTCTTTAAGGGTTGCCTTACGGTTCCCGAAACCGTGTTATCGGTTCCAGGGTACCCAGCGAAAGATCATGTCTCCCTCTTTAATAAATATTTTTGTTTTTTTCATTAAGACTTTTAAATGTCCTCTAGGCGTATTCCCCATCAAAATGTGGAATTAATGTATGAAGCGACACTACCGCCACCTGATGACAATGATATGGTTGAAGTCTGACTGCATCACTGCATGAACGCAATATAACATGCTATCCGTTTGCAATTGCAGTCGAAATCGATTGTAAAATGCAAATAAAGTGCGTAGGGATGTGTCAAGTTTGACGAAAAATGTATCATAAGTAGAGGTACCTTCTAAATTTTTGTTATATTTGAATTGCTAGATTTTTTTGTGTAACTACAAAATTTTGCCTTCAGTTGCAAATTGCGATTTGAATATTTTCAGTATTTACTCGTACGACAAAAATATTCGATAAGTGAACAATACTTATTTCTCAGTTTTAATATAAAATATAATTGAGATTTAACTTGATGTGCTTCGTATATTCAAATATACTTAATAAGAGGAGCCATTTAACGTTTGAATTTTAAGCGTTAATTAAGATTATTAAAATTTAGGCTTTTGTATGCTGCTTAAATAAATATTTAGGCTTAAATTTGTTGTCTGCTAATAGCTAATTGACAATAATGTGTTGCTGTAAGACAAATTTTTTTTGTTTATTACATAATGTAACTAGCGGGACCCACGGCTTCCCATGGGTATAATATGGGTTTACAACAATTTGAATACCTAGATAAATACATATATAACTATTTATCATTTTATATCATTTTATATCTCTGACAGCATTCGCCATGAAAACTCGCTGCGGCTAACTTACTCCCCGACTTGATTCACTTATATACTGTTAATGCTTAGCTCCTAAACTTGATAGGTCCATGTTTTATACTCGTAAACCTTCCCGGTGAATCAATATATCTAATAGTGCAAACCGCAACAAAATCCGTTTAGAAGTTTTTGCGTGAAAAGGTCACAGACAGACAATAGCGGCAGAGGACTTTGTTTTATAATATGTAGTGTATATTAATGTGTAACAATATTTCAATATTTATAATAACATTACTTCTATTTTCCACATACAAGACTTAATTTTAAGTGTTACCGTTGTTTATTTAAGAGTATCGTTTAGTCACAGAGTTTGGGCGCTGTCACCCCGCGTTAACTTACATGTGTGCGATAGAGAGAGAGAGTTGTCTTGAATTAGCCGCAAAATAGGCGTTTAGGTGTTAATGTTTTTCTATACCTAAACGTTAACGAAATTATTTGATTTTAGTCTCTATCGTTTTGTTACATCATAAACTAAGTCGGCTCGTTTTGATTTTTTCAAAATTTTGTTTAGTTTCATAATTATAACGAGATAAGTTTTAGTTAAAAAAACGGTTTTTGAGGATTAATTATTTCTCAATTTATAAGGAACTAGCTTTTGCCCGCGACTTCGTCCGCGTAGAATTAGGAGTAATGACGTAATTTATGTAAATACGCAGAGATTTCCCTTAATTTTGTCGTTTACCCTCCGTAAATTACCCGTCAGTCAGAAGTTCAAAAAAGTATAAATTCGGTACCTATAAATTAATATCTTCCAAGTCCCGTAAAAATATTTCCCCATGTCCAATTTAACAATTTCTTAAGGGTTGTTTTAAAAAATCCTTTAGGTCAACTCCTATGTTCTCTAGCTAAGTTTCAAGTAGATTCGTCCAAAACAACATTTTTCCCCATACAAACTTCTACACCCCGTAGCACCCCACTTAAGGGTCCTTTTTAAAATAAAAAAAATACGTGTTTCTTTATTTGTTTTGAAGAATATTTGTACCAAGTTTCAAGTTGATTCACGCAGGAATTAAGATTTTACATACAAACTTATTGACCCCATTTGACCCCCTTAAAGGTTGAATATCGAAATTTCCTTCCTTATTCCTTGTCTACATAATAAAGGAAACCTCTGTGCAAAATGTCAGCTTCATAGGTCCAAGGGTTTGGGCTGGGCGTTGATGAGTCAGTGAATCGGAACTTCTCTTTTTATATATATAGATATGAAAAAAAAAACAAAAACGAGTCGACCTAGTTTTTACTTGTCTCTATAACATATAAAAAACAGCAAGAACGGACTATGTTTAGTGGGGTAGAAACGTTAACGCATTTTGTATGAAAATTTTTAGCTAAACAATAGTCTTAATGCAATTACGTCAGTTTTTTAAAACTATATTTTAAAATTTTCTTGTGGTGGAGTTTTAAGTTAAATACATGTGCTGTTAAAATAAGTGGTCTTAAAACGTTTGTAATTATGTCAATTAAACAGAGCAGCTTAAACTTGAAAGCGATTGCATTTACAAAATAATAAGATTAATTTAGCTCAATATTTTATGAAGTTTTACACGGTAATATTAAGACAAATGTGTGGCGCCACAAACGGTAAAAAGTGGAACTAACGCTTTTGCAAAAATTATTTGTACTGCAGTTTCAGATAATTTTATTGCGATATGAACAACATGCACAACGAAATATTTGTAATATTTAATCTGTGATTAAAGCGATATATTTACATATATGACATGTTTAAATAGGTTTTTCAACTATATTATTAGTACGTAAGAATATGCATGCATTTAACTTATTTATGTTTTCAGGCTTTGCTTTTTTGCGACATTAAAATGTTGTTTGTCAAAAATATAAAGGATATTTACAATGTATTTCTGCTAAATGAATATGATATAGAAACGGGTGTTAGTGTTAATGGTGTGTGTAACATGTAGTGAAAATATTTGAAAGCAATATATATGTTTAAAATTAAGTATCTATTGATAGAAAGGGGCCTAGAGTATTTGTCAAATTATAATTATATACTTAAGTACAACTATTTCTTGATGTATTTTGATATTAGAGTAGTAAATTTGTAGTTCCTATATTATAACAAAGTTCTAGGTCAAAAGACGTGCAAATATGAAACATTGTGTGGATGCGAATGAAGCAAAAGTGCGCTCTATCCTTTCTGCCTACCCCTTTGGGAAACAGGCGCGAAAGTATGTATGTAGGTTAAGCTAAAGACATGTAGGAATACTTAATATATTTAGACAAATATGTGGTATCTACCTTACCACCTTAAGGGCGCGTACACGTAGAAAGCAGGATATTAGCGCCGATTTCCCAGCGCATCGGTACCGGTCAACGCAGGTCACGCGCAGGTAGTCGGCGCAGGCAGTCACTATACTTTGCCGAACCATCACCGATAAGCGCCGAACGTCGCTGACAAGTTACAACCTGCTCCGAAAAGCGCAATTTGCAAGGGAACTCAGACAGCCAGCGTCTGCTTGCTTTATGTAGAGGTTATCTGAGCGGATCGGCGCTGGTAGCCTGCTTTCTACGTGTACGCGCCCTTAGTTTGTAATTTAAGAATTATAAGCGTTAACTTATGATTTACATCTTATCTTTTACATGTAGGTGTAAAGCTATTTTTGGTTATTGTATTTTAGATTGTAATATTATAATTATTCGAATGTGTGTAATTTATGTGCCAAAATGATGAATTGTCAACACTAAAAGCTCATTTTGAATCTCATACAGAAATTTCTTCAAAACCAAAAATTGTTTAAATGGGACATGTATTTGTTATTATGTTAAATGAACTACACTAAAAGTCATATTTTTTATGAATGTGGACAACATTATTCTCGACGATATACCTACTTACAAAAGTTACGTATTTTTAATATATGGAAATACAATAAATATTATTCCGTGTATTTTTTTGTGTATTTTTTTGTTGCGTTTTATTCAAATAACGTCTTTATAACAATCGAAATTCGACCATAATTTATTTAAATAAGTCACGTATTGGTACATGTTGATTCATGTATTAATATATGAATAATGTCCGACATGAAATGCCTGCTCCGGGATTACAACGCCAATGAACATGGATTCCTGCCCAGATATTCTCTGGCCGGACATTGTTGACACACTTTTCATTTTATTTTAAACCAATACTGGACCGATTTGTATTTTTTTTAAATGTAATAGTCGTAATAAGGTTTTTAGAAAAAGAAAAATTGGGGAAAAACTTTAATTATGCCAAATCTCATACTCATCGGTGACGCGCAATAGGGTTAAAGACGGCGTACGAAGTTTTGTCTCAAGGAATTAATATTAGATAATTTTATGACAAAAAAAAATTCGATTTGATTGCATTTATTGAAATTTAGAATTAATATTCCTGGTCTGGGATTCGAACCGGACCTTTGTGGGCAAGATCAAGATAACTACGCTAAACATGTCGCCTGTAGATTTCTTCTAAAATTCTTTTAAATAACTAAGTTTTAAAACAGAGATTGAACTAAAAAAAGTGATTTTAATGTACACAGTCCTTGCATCTTAATGCTATTATCTTCTATCGACATTTTATTTTATTTCTGCGGCAATACGGACGGAATGTCTTTGATGTAAAGGCAAACAAGAATAAAAAAACATGGACGAAAATGCACTTCAGCTGTCTTTATAAAAGGGGAAAAATATAATTTATTCACGAGATAATTTTCTCCTCCCTTTTTAAAGAAGGACCAGCCTTTTCAAGTAGGGTTCGCAAAAGTATACTTTACATTTTTTACCTGCGTCATTATAGTTTTTTTTTCGTATCGATCTCAGGTTTATATCAGATTTTTTAAATTAAATTAAATTACTTTATTTAAAACTAGCTTTTATCCCCGGCTTCGTCCGTGGAGCCCATATTAACTTTCATGGTCTTGAGTTCATACAAAAATCCGATAGAAAAAAACGCTTTCAGTTTTTCCCGAATTATCCAATGTTCTGCGCACTTTTCCAATTTTTCTTTCCCTAAAAAACTTATTCAGACTATTACGAACATTTAAAAACTGCGCTTACCAACGTACAGCATTTAATTTTTATTTATATAGATTTAACGACCAAATAACCAACAAAACGCAAACAATTTGTGAATGCATCACTCAAATATATATAGGTGTTATTACTTAGTTCGCTAAGTTTTAACTTAAATATTTGTATAGGCCTATCAGGAGCAGTTCTAGCACCACCTAGCTGTAGCCAGAATTGTTTACTTTTAAAAACAATTATATGGTTACATTTTTGTTGACGCTACGTCATGTTTCAGAAGACGGCGAACGATAGCTATAAATAGAATATGTTTGGCTATACCTACCTATAACGATCTCCAGGTCCCTGTACATTTCATGCGTTTAAAAGGCTGTTCGGTTTCTTCTTATTACAATAAATTGATACACATTAAAGTAATAGGTACCTATACTACTGATTGCGCTAGTTTTGGCGCATTCCGAAGTGTAAATAGGAATAAATAAATACAAAATTATATTTTTTATATAGTCTATAACGTAGGTATAATTCCCGGCAATTAACTTGAATATATGTCATCTACTGCGCAGTACAAATACCTTTTTATTTTAAGATTTTGTACTGCGCAGTAAGTGACAGATGTTTAAGTTAATTGCCGGTACCTATACCTAGGTATATGTAATTTACTTATATTTATTTGTTTAATAAATATATTTTTTTAATATCTAAAGGTGGCCACACATTCTTCCAATCCCCGGCGCGTCGCCGTACGGCCCACCGAAACCGACCACAGACTCGTCCAATTCGTGTAACGAACGGTTCGCCTAGCTAGATCATCCGGTGGCCGGAATGGGAAATGCCGCGATGTCGGACCAATGTGTGGCCTACATTTTGTCCCGATCAGAATCAAGCCGCCCTTGGACATTTTCCGCCCCTAGTGTAAATACAGCGCTGTTAGGTAGGTATATTATATAAAATAATATCAGAGTGATACAACATAAATTAAGAAGTCATTCTAAAAGAAAATTTGTGCTTAGCTTTTATGGATTGAATCTGAATCCCTCGATTTCAAGTCCAACGCGAAGAACGATCGCATCCAAATTAAAATTCATTTTGATTAAATATTTTCACGTAAAAAGGGTTTCAAACTAAATCAACCCTTAAAACAAGTAGATTATCATTATCTAATAATACTAATCGTTGCTTGACTAAGCATATATTTCAAAGGACAGTCACCCCAAATTTAAAGGGATGAAAATCACGAACTAGACGAATGCGCTAATAATTCTCTTTATGAAAGAGTCCCGACGCCAATCTAATGTAGGGCTCGATTTAAATTAAATGCCAACCCTCAGTTTTAAACTTTACCGTCTAGGTAATTGGATTGAGTAATAAATGCAATTAGTGTAGACGTGTTTGGGTAAATATGGTATGGTATGTTGAATATAAAAGAAGCGAAAGAGGTATGTCAGGATCGTAACAAATGTCATTCGATTGTCTCTGCCTACCCGTCTTGGGATGAAAGGCGTGATGATAGATAGATAAATAGAAGTGACATCTCTCGTGTATTTATTTGTTATAGGTATTAGTAGAGATTACCCAATATAACATATTATAAGTACAATAATAATAAGTAAAGACTTGAGACAGTGTTATCTGAGACGTGACAAAGGAGCGTATAAGAAAATAAAATACAACACAAGGGAAATGGAAATGGGTTAAGTACTCCTTTGGGAAAGGAAAGGTCTCAAGGTTCGGTTTTCGTTTGAAAGCTTCGTTCGAACAAAATATATGTCCGAAGTTAAGAATAGATGTCTTATGCTTACTTTTGGAAAAACTATTTTTTATCAAATATTCATGGAAATTGCCTTCTTTTTCTCACTATCGCTACCTTTCCTAAAAATAAAGTGGCTATTTTAGTGGATTATCGCAACGCAAATTTTTCTAAAACTGGAAAGATTTTCCGTTTCCCGTAGGTATGCTAAAGTTCGAACTACTCTAACACTCTTATTAATAAACTCGAAGTAGCGACGTAGTAACTAAACTGTGTTTCGTCTCTAGGCTGTGACAGTATTCAAAAAACGGTCTCGTCTATCTGTCTCGCTTTAACATATAATACGCGTATCTATGCGCTTTCTCTTTTGTATTGCCAATCTAGTAGTCAATATTAATTTTAAACTTTTTTTTTTTTTTTTTTTTTTTTTTTATAGACATGTGACTCATCGCCACTATCGCCAGCCACTTGGTTGAAAGTGGCTATCTCCACTAGGTATGATATGCTGACATATTTATTGCCTGGATACTTGTATCACGATGAGGAAATTGAACCCAGTTCTTCTTAACCTATTATTTCTATATTATATGGTTGATTTTTAAACCTTCCACTAAACTTACGCATTGTTTTTTGATCAAATGGACAAAATGGAAGACGGACTTCTTCAAGGACACCCCAGAAGAAAACTCGGCATTCTAGTGTTGGACATTCTCGGGCCGTGCATTCCTTGACAGTAGTTTCTATGCAAACAATAAATGGCTAAAAGAATTGTTCTAAGTTTCTTCATTCTGGTTAAAATTAAAGATGTAGCGGGGGGTCCTATGCTAACCATAAAAATTCTACCAAAAATATTTCCGAGGCGGTTATGAAAAAGAAACTGGTTTGCTGTTCTTTTAAAATTGACCATAACATAACATACATTAGACTGATATTGTACGTAGAGACTGTCGAATCAACGGGATTTTTTTAATGAATAAATATTCTTATAAAAAAAAGGGAAATAAAAGTCACTGGAAGTCGAAGAGCATTGCATAAACGAGGCGAAAGACCAGGATTGTAGCGAGTCTTTGGTCTTTCTTATATTGCATGATTTTTTGCTGAAATACTGTATGCGTAAAACATATTATTTAGAAACTAATTGGACGTGGCACAGCATGTTAATAGGTACAGCTATTTATAACACATAATCTGGGATCCTCTAAGCTCAGGCCAGAGCAAGCATCCCTTGGTTAGTCTCTCATCAATCTTCCTCCGACCCATATAATCGTAGAAAAGTCCGGATTATTGGCCGACCTCAATACCTAAACGTGAAATTTCCTTTATCGCTGGATACTTACGGTATTTTGTTAAATGTTATTTTAATTTGTTAATATAAATGAATTATCTTGGGTACTAAGGAATTATGGAGTTATTATTATTCTTATTAAATTTTATAACAATATAGAAAAATTATGAAAGCTAGACTTGGGTATGGAATAAGAAACATGAAAGTAATATAATCTAATGTCTTCTTCTTAATCTTAATTCTTAAAAGATCTTTATACTTATTCATAATTAAAATTTTAAACTTAATTTTCATTTTCAGAACTATTTATCAAGTTTTTTAAACAGTTTTAAACAAAATACATGCAAAGTTTGTTTACTAAATAAGATAAGTCTAAACAAATGGATTTTACAGTATATATACCTACCTACAAAAAACTATTTGTACCCCTTTTGTTTTAGTCTAAAATCAGATGTTAATATTCTTGTAACCACTTAACATTATTACAAATATTTAAAGCAACCTAATCTTAGATACTTAGCTCTAAATGGAATTAAAAAATATACAAAAGTTTAGACTAAAAACCAGCATCTTATCTTGTTAGACGAATGCTCTAAATACAAGATCGGCGGACCTGAATAAGATAAGAGAAACATCTTAGGAGGGTGAATTTTAATTAAATGCGTCTGCGACATTAATGAGATAAAAGTGAATGCTACTCTTAAAAGCCTATTTGTTTATATAATATAAGTGCTTTAAAGAAAGGGTCACGAAAATGAGACGGTTTTAGAAATATGTTCACGGTTTTTTTAAATTATGTTTTATAGAGATAATTATAATATTATTAATTAAAAAAAATATTTTTAACCGTCTATTAGTACCTATAGAAGACATAGGTACGACGATTTTAGGATTTTTTTACTTAAAATATATTTTCTCACAAACTACGAGCTAAGAAAAATAAATCAAAGCTCACAAATGAATCTTTTCGATAGCTATTTTTTATTTCGACTGTATTACACATTTTTTTCTTCACGGGTTGTCTTATAGCTCCCGAAACCGTGGTAAGGTGGTAGGGCACCCAGCGGAAGACCAAGGTCTCCCTCTTTTAGCCGATGCTATTTGTAAGGCCTCTGCCAATTCTGTTGATATAATATTTAAATGGAAAAGCCTCTTGTCGGATTATGTACATAAGTTTTTAATTATAAAAACCCATTGGTTGCAGATTTCATTTGAATGAACATACCTATTTAATAACAGACAGACAGACAAAACATTTAATAGGTATAGGTTGGTGTTTGAACCTAAATATAAAGTTATACTTATACAACCTCATACGTCTTCTTTAGCGTAGGTATTCCTACTTTTCAACTTCTAAAAAGGTCTCTTTATATTACGTAAGCGTCAAAGGACTAAAGTAAGAATTTTACAAAATTGTATGAAATTACGTTTTGAATATTTAATGAGCATGTTTCTACTTTACGTTTTCTTAAAAATACATTTTGAACTCTTACATGTAAATTACTTAGATAATATATAAGTATTTCCTCATGACCTTTTTATAGAAGTTTCTTTATAACAAACATGTTATTTTTTTTTGTAGGATTTACATATATATATCTAGGTACTGTAAATATGTTTGCTTTTACAACAACTCGAAAGCTACTGGAGGAAATAATATCAATATTGCGAATAAAACCGAGATTATTTTTCATTTGAAAAAGGTCCACGGGCGAAGCGAAATGAATGTTTTTTTGTTTTTTTGTCCCTTACAGACTCAAAAACTACTGGACCGATTTTGTTTTATAAACCATCACACTACATTTCTTAAGAGCCGATCAGTAACCAATAATCCTATCAAGTTCCTTATTCGGCGAATTCTACGGGCGAAGCAATTATTTCACTGAATTTTCCAAGAAAATTATGAAGACGTAACTTTATTACATGCAAAATTTCTGAGAAAATTGATCACACCTGTTAATATTTATGTTAAAGCAACTCAATTAGCAAACAAAATTGCCTCAGTGACCTGGAACATGGGATAGGTTCACACATATTAACTTATCGACGCATGCCTTCAGCGCACATGATATTGTAGGTCAATGTAGGTGATACTTGGATTATTGTTAGAGGCATGCAATATTCTGAGTGAGACGTATATGTGAACATAGGTCAAGTTTCTTCGCTTCAAGGTATTTCTCGTAGAACCTGTGATCAGATGAGCGAGGGAATTCAATCTCAGATTAGTTCGTAGTATGGACGCTATGTATCTGGTTTTGGAATACAGATTTACATAGATTAATATGTGAACGAAGCATCTCTACATGCCATAGCATCTCGTAGCAATCTCTAGTTACTTCTAAAAAACTTTGGAAAAAGATTAAATACGTTTTTAATTGTGTCAATTTCAATACTTGTAATTTTTTTAAAGGTAAACGTTACACATTTCGACTAAGCGTTTCGACCTTAAAATACCTCAGCAGAACTGGCCACTTAGTTAGGGTTAGCCTCAGAAATACCAACCGCCTAAATGAGGAAGACTTGTAAAGCCGTAAACTTGTACTTTTTGTTTCAATCATCTATATTAATATTATGAAGTTAAAAAGTTTGGTTGTCAGAACGAACCACTCCAGAATACACAAGAGTATAAAAACGTCATGTGTCCAAAAAAATGGCGATTTTCAGCACCCGTCCGATTTACCAATTTTGGGAAAATTTCTTGTTATAAGGATAATATTAATAACAAATAACACGCATTCTATGTTCTCATTCATTGTTTTATATTGTTTTTTTTTTATCAAGAAATAAAACAACCGGGTACTCTATTTTAGTGTACTATTTTGAGCCTCAGTATTCTTAGGTTTGAATGCGTTAACTACTTAGTCTGTCTGTGACATTTTTATGCAAAAACTACCTGTTACCAGATTATGTTGCGATTTTCTTTATTCACGAGGAATATTTACGAGTATTAAACATGGACCTGTCATGTTTAGGAGCTGAACATTAACAATATAAGTGAAGCAAGTCGAGGAAAAAGATAATATGGTATTCAAATTGTTGTAAACCCATATTGTACCTGTGCGAAGCCGGGGCAGTTACTTAAGTAGGTACCTACAAAATGCTCGTGATACTTAAGTTATTAAAAGTTAATCTCTCTTGTAACAATTAGCAATAAGAGTAAGTAAGGAATACTAAGAATTCACTTAAGTTAATGGAAGGAACTACTCTGAACATCAACGGTCGGTTTTACAAGTTATATATACATGGAGAAGACCTCTCATAAAATGAAGCGAAATCATTACAGGTATCCTCAATTGCTCGGACGTTTAGTAATTCTGAGAAAAATATTAAGGCCTCTTCAAATAAATTTAAAATCAATTATAATACTTATCACAGAAAAAAATTAACCTTCTTTAGGCGCGTTGAGCGATTTTTGATAGAGGGAAATCTTATGGATTCCATGTTTTTGGCGCAAGACCCAAAGAGACCATGGATTGTCCGTCCCGAGTATGCTTCACCCGAGAATGTTCGGGCAGGAATTCGTGTACTGGACGTACGTCTGGATCGGGCATTTTTGGCTGCGCATTTCTGGCCGGCAATTCTATGGTCAGGACCGATATTTTTTTTATAATAATAATTTTCACTTCTGTCGGCAGTCCCCATGACAACAGGGAAGGGGGGGGGGGTTTACATATCAACAATGTCCCACGGGCGAAGCTAAATCGATTGAAGTCGAAACATATTAACATCTTTTCATTCTACTTATCTTATATTCAAAACAAATCTAAGAGAAATTCTGAACATTATATAAAACAAGCAAAATGGAAAAAAACTCCCACAAATCGTAGAAGTAGTATTCGTAAAGTTTTCCTTCGCTCTCAGATAAGATCGCTTTCACTGAAAACATCTCGTCGTAGCAGAGAAACAAAATTAATTCAATATAAACACGAAAATTCACTCGTTTTCAGAATTTCAATCGGCAAATCTTTATTCTAACCAATGATATATTTTTCAGGACAATTCCTCCTTTTATTTCGAACTGGCATTCCGCCACAGGCTTCGCTAGTATAGAAATGTTGTCTGTATGATCGATTTTAAAACTCGAAAATTATTATACTGCTAGATTTTCGGCCGTGAACATTTTTGAATGGTATGGTGAAACTTTTGACTCATTATTTTATCTTGGGCGTTGATTTAAAAAAAACAGTAAGATCTTCTCAGTAATCAATGATAAATCAGGCAGGAAATAATATTCTGAATTTTACTTTTGTCTGAAAATGTCTGTATTCAAAATAGAACTTTGTATTGTAAACGAGATAGCGGTTTCCAATTGATACATTTTAAATTAATTCGTACAATAAGACGAGATTGTTTGTTCAGGAACCCATCCATATCTCTCGTAGACCGAGTGTGCAAATTTAATGGACACAAAACGCATCTCCCTTCGTTGCTCCACACACAAGATCTGTGCAAATTCTATCATTGTTTACATTAGGGAATGAAATTGAAAATTCACATTTGTGTTACGAAGTAGCCTCTCGAATATGTGGAAATTAAATCATCTATTGTCATTGTGGGGGATGCGGCAAGCTGACTCTGGGGTCTTGTGTTTCCTAAAGGAAATGTTTCAGAATTCAAAGGGCCTTGGGTCATGATTGTGTAAAATATTACAGAAATTAGAAAATATATTCAGAAAAGTTTCAGAAAAATCAAAAAGCTAAGAGTTTTTCATTCGCTTGGCACGGTTGCACTTTCTTCAGAGATTCTACCTTTGAAATAAAAAATATTTAATTATTTAAAGATAAAAAAAAACAGAAAACTTTGATAGGTATATTAATTTTTCCAAATTAGCTAATAGTTTTCGGGTACACCGTTTTAATAATATTTTTTTAAATCATTAGAGAAAGTAAACAGTTTGCCGGTGACTTTGCTTACGTAAAGCCAAGTGTTAGTTACCTCAAAGTCAAATTCAACAAAGTTTAAAGTCTGAGAAAAGTTGTACGAAAAAGCTCAAATTTAATTGTGAGTAAACCTAAAAATACCGACAAGATTTACTTTTCGATTGTATAAATGCAGTGGAAATGCGGTCTTTACTTAGAATGTGCGATATAAAGCGTATTGTTGTAACTAAAATGAAGAAAAGTCGTTTACGCTGGTTTGGACACTTTGAAAGAATGAAGGATGAAAGATTGACTAAAAAGGTTTATATGGCTGAAGTGAAAGGAAATGCTGGGAGAAGACGACCTAGGTGTACTTTTATTGTACACATAAAAAAATTATTGATCGATGGCAATATTAAAAGTACACTCAATCGCCGAGCATGTATGAAAGGAATGATGAATATAAAAGAAGCGAAAGAGGTATGTCAGGATCGCAACAAATGGCATGATTGGGATGAAAGGCGCGATGTTAGATCGATTGTTTACTATCATTTCATTACTTACTCATATACCTAATCAATTTAATATTTTTTCTAATTATCCAGCCATGCAGCTAATTTTAACTTTTGACCGTATATTTATTAACTTTTTTAACTTTTAGATCTGACGAATGGATCCTCTATTATACTCTATATAACTTATACTCCCTTAGGGGGTGGATTTAAATTTAATTAAATTTATTTGAAAAAAATAAAAATAAATTTAAATAAAAGTAGCATATGTCCTTCATCGGTTCAGTGTTTAGCCGTGAAACTTTCGCATTTATAAAATTAGCATGGAATTCTAAAAATGTATCCAAGAGAGAAGATGGTGATTAAATTAGCGTAGCGTAGTGTATGCTAAAACCTGTTACACAACGACAAACAGAGTTTCATTTTACGACTCTCTGAGGCAGTAACTTGCCCAAAGTAACGAGCTGGGTTGGGCTTGTTCATGAGTTTACACTAAATTTTGTATGCGTTTGTATGTAAAGCTAGGATAAACACAATTTTCAGATAGGAGACATTTTGGCCTTAGTGATCTTGCATACAAGGTCTAGTTGTAGATTGATGATGCGAGTTAACTAGTTATTTCAGAAGTAATGGCTCTCTGTGATTTAAATATAATATTTAAAAAAAATTGGTTACCTTACAGCTTCTGGTAACGGGGTCCCAGGGTAAAATATGTAAATTGGAAGGTATATTCTTTAGGTGGTGCAGATGTGCATTAAGAAAGGATTTTTAGAAAATCAATCCCTAAGGGGTTGAAATGGGGTGTTTCCTAATACAACGCGTACGAAGTAGCGGGCCAGTGCTATCCTACTAATATTAAAAACGCGAAAGTTTGTGAGGATGTATGGATGTTTGTTATTCCTTCACGCAAAAACTACTGGTCAGATTTTGATGAAATTTTACAATGTTTTAGCTTGTACATCAGAATAGCATTTAGCAAAAAAGGGCCGCGGTAGCATATATCTATCTATAATAGATATCCTATCCTACTAGTCCTACTCCTACTTAATATTATAAACGCGAAAGTTTGTGAGGATGTATGGATGTTTGTTACGCCTTAACGCAAAAAACTACTTGACGGATTTTCATGAAACTTTACAACATATCATCAGAATAGCACATAGGCTTTAATAGACAAAAAAATAGTCCGCGGTAGCATATATCTATTTATAATAAATATCCTATCTTCTAGTCCTACTCCTACTTAATATTATAAACGCGAAAGTTTGGTGAGGATGGATGGATGTTTGTTACTCCTTCACGCAAAAAGTACTGGACGGATTTTGATGAAACTTTACAATGTTATAGCTTATACATCAGAATAGCACATAGGCTATAATTGACATATCTGCAGCATACCATATTGTACCCGTGCGAAGCCGGCGGCGGGATCACTAGTAATTAGTATAAATATCTAAGTGGGAAATGCCATATACATGATACTGAAGTTTTTGTCTGTCTGTCTGCCTGCCTGTCCCAATGTTTGGCCAGAATAGCATGTCTCAATGGATTATAATTGTAATTTTCAGTGATTTTTAGAATTCAAATCAGCATTTTCTTTCATATCTATTTCTTGAAGGGTTCAGTAGAAGAATAAAAAAAGTTGACCGGTTTAGTTAGTTTAGTTAGTAAAGCTAGTTTAGTTTTGTTTGGTTCCCTATGACAGACATGACGCAAAAGCCAGTTTTTTTTCTAGCACCCAAAAAAATTACTAAGCTACGAGTTTTAGAAGAAATTTTATTAGCCATTGGTTCAATTTGGTGCCTGTTTGTATATAATTTAATTAGAAACTACTGTAGTTTCAAAAAGTTTAAACGAATGACAAAGAAGTCGCAAAAAAGCGAATTTTCTTTTTAAAGTTTAATTACTCTATGGTTTTAATAAATACGAGTTTTAGCAGAAACCTCCTAGTAATTTTATCAGCCGTGGTTAAGTTTGGTGTCGGTTTGTATACAATTTAGTTAGAAACTACAGTAAATCCAAAATGCAATGTGGAATGTGGAATTTAGTATTAAAGCAGCGGTAATAATGTTTCTCTCTGGCCGCGGGCTATGTGAAACAGCGTTGTTAGCAAAACTCTGTTAAAATGAATCATGAAATTGTACTGTAATTTTATTGTATTCCATTTGAAATGTCATTTACATATTTTTACGTGTTGCTGTTGTATCAGTTATATATCTATCACCACGCCTTTCAACCCAAGAGGGGTAGGGAGAGACAATCGAATGCCATTTGTTACCATTCTGACATACCTCTTTCGCTTCTTTTATATTCATCATATCTTTCATACATGCTCGGCGATTGTGTGTACGTTTAGGTAATATTTCCATCGATCAATATTTTTTTTATAGGTTCAATAAAAGTACACCTAGGTCGTCCTCTGCCAGCATTTCATTTCACTTCAGCCATATAAACGTTTTTAGTCAATCTTACATCCTTCATTCTTTGAACGTTATATATCAGTAGAAGCCGGTCTTAGGGTACCATGCAGAAGTCATGCAGTCTTCAAAATTAAGCAGATGACATTTTGGTACAGTATAGCCAACCAAAGAGATCAAATATTTAAACTCTTTCCTCGTATCTACGTAACGAGTGGCTAGTTCTGTTAAAGTATTTTTAGACCGAAACGCAAAGTCCATTTTTAGACTTGTCTTATTTGGTAAAAATTTAAATATCAGAACGAGATAAAAAAACGAGAGAGAGCGGGATGGCGCTCTACCGTTTCCCCCAAACGGCGTACTCTTTCTTAGGAATTTGTATGTAATTCGATTCCTTGATCTCGGGAATCGCGAAAAATTTAAGAAAATATGATATTAGATGTGTTGATTACCGCAAGTTCGAATGTCGAGCCAAAAGAGAGGGAATCTATGGTCTATGTCAGTGTTGTCGTTTGAAAAAATCGTAACATTTCTTTGGTTGGTTTCGAGATTTACACAATATATGAACTTATCCCAAACCTGTGCACAATAGATTCTACGCGGGCGGTCGCTAGTAATATATTATATTGTCCCTATTTGTTTCAATAATTTTATTTTCCTCTTAGTTAAAATCAGCAGACAAACGAAGTTGTTCAGTGACTCTTATGTATAGGTATGTCGTGCGTGCGTGCTATAGAGAAATTGAACAGTCTTCCTTTCCATTTTCCCAACAACATCATGGGCTCATTTGCTAATCTTATAATAAAAAAAATATGCATAAAAAATTACAGGTATTCATTGAATTCATATCGGATAATTTCAGCTTATACAGATCGGAGCTCATACGACTACAACGTAGAATTTCTATTAATATAAATAGTTGGTCGATTTTCAAGAATTTTAAAAAGGCACGTTTTGTCCGTTTCTAGGTTAGCTGGCTGTCCACGAGAACGTCTGAAAAGGATATTCGTAGTTTAGAAGCGGACTGTGGGTTAGCTGTCGTTACGACGACGACAGGCATTTCTAACCGTGTAGGGTGACCATGATTTTTCATATTGTTTTTCTTCTTGTGGGTCGGTGGGCACGTAAAGCCGGCCGACGTCCGTCCGCGCACTTCTTACTTAATAACACATATTCACGTTGTTAAAAAAGTGATACACCTAGGTTTATTAAGTGCAGCAACAGGCTTGGGTTGGCACCTAACTAATAGAAAAACATGCCAAGTCGCACTTTTATTAGCAATATTAGCAATGTCGTTATCCGAGTACTTATATTTTGTTACGAACTTGGCTTTCTTTCACATTTATGTTTTTGGTTGGATCTACGTTACTAAGTAAATTCTGTTATGTTCTACGCTCAAGAACACCAACTATCAACAATATACGATTTTAATCTACGAGATAATTTAAAGTTTTAGTTTAATTAAGTCAGCGAATCACTAGAATATATTTCAAGATTTCTTTATAAATGAATACCATGGTCACCCTATACTAGATGTGGTCACGTAGGAAATATACTGACACATAGAAACAGTAGGTAATATGCGCAGGTCTATAAAGAGTAAAATATTTTAAAGTTTTACTTTTGTATGCTTACAATTTTGTATTATAAGTGAACATTTTAATTTCAGAGATACTTATCAAATCAATGACATAATGGGGGATCCAATACCTACTGCTTCTATTGGTTGAAATTATTGGGTTTTGGGTAACTTATTGCCTGTGTCTTTAACTCTATACTTCTCTAACCCCCCCCCCCCCCCTACACCAAATGAAAACCTGGACCCGCCCTTGCGTAATGGTATTGAAGATAAACCGGGATGTTTTATAGTATTTTCAATTTCTTAAATATACTTTGATTATTTATTTAACACGTTTATCAAAAAGTTTAACAATATAAGCGAGTGAAGATTTAACTTCATGCAGTTTAAAATAAACTACACAATATTTCATTTTACTAAAAGGTTCTAAGCGATCCTTCATGTCGCTGCAACAGTTTTAACTTACTACTGCCATCGATCAACTTCACATTTTTACCCAAAAAAGTTAAGAAACTTTTAAACTACAAAATGGAAACCTGCTGGGCAGTGCTGGGCGTTTTTCTATAAATAACATTTACAGACATATATTGATTTAGTCTCAAAACTAGCATAGGTTTAGTGGTATGTGACATTAGGTATACGATTGAATAAGACGATGGGTTATAATTACAAAATGGAAAGTTTGTTTTTCTGTCTTTTGTAACATCTTGAAATTAAAATGTTTTGTTTTATTTGCAAGAATACAGGTCTTAAAATTATGATATTCCTGCATGAATGCAAGCAGATGTGCAAACATTATGTATATTTTGACTCTGACAACAAAATAATGGTTAATATCTACACAATTACAATAATGTTCAACAATTTCGATGTGCAGTTATATTCATTGATCTCTTTCCAGTTAAACTATCAAATAAAGGGTCAAATATTAAAATTTCAAATAAAGTTTCCCACTTTTGATATGATAAGGTTATAGGCAGACGACCGACTTTGCCGACATAAATGCAATGATTATCGGTGACCCAAGGCCAAACATTAGACTAAAAACTCACTTTTGGATAGCCTCTGTTACAATAGTTCATTCTGTAAGGTAAGCGTATTATTGCCGCTTTTCTTGGTAACAGTATATATGTCACAAATGAAGCAGCCTGTATACAAGTTTACGATTGCCAATAACGCTCCGTGTCACGTATCGTAACTTAACCTGGGAGTTTACAGTGTTTGCTTAACGATCGACTATTTGGATTCAAGCTACACCCGACTTTGTTTCACTAACTAAATCTTTCTACTGGATTACGCTCTTCGGAGTGAATTCTTTAAACATTTTTGAGGCAGATTTATTGCTTACTAGCTTTTCACTGCGGCTTCGTAAAAATATTCCATTTAAACTTAAGTAATCGTTGGATTATTTCGATGAAACAAAAACTAACACTTGTCAAACCTTAGATACTTGTAGCACTAATTTAAGAATCGACTTCTCGTGCTTCAGAAGTCGTTCGTATTTCTTCTAAAACAACAGTAAGTGAATAAGGTGTGTGTTTGAAGCTTGTTCAAATACCAATTTAGTTTTATTATTTATTTATGTGCTAAATAAAGCTAAACTTACATTTAAAATTGATTCAAGACTATATAAAAAAATATAGCAAATGTTCTGTTAAATATGGAACACTATGGATATCTAGCCACACAAAATATAAAGGCTGTGAAGGTGTGTATGATAATTTTGCTTAATACATTTCAAATTGGGACCATATTAAAAAATAAAAGTAAAGAAAGACGTAGGTATCTATCATTTCATTTATAAAAAGACACCTACTTTGATTTTACTTCTAAGTAACTACTTTGAGACAAGCTCAAGGGAATTTTTTCGTTTATTTATTTTGGACACAGCGCCGGCTGCAAGTCGTCTGGTCTCTTTCAGGGACCACTTGTAACGTAAAGTGAACATCTTAAGTGCTGTTTGGTCAGAGGGATTTACCTTTTACTCTGTCCTCATCCACTCAATCAAATACAGCTAACTTAAAACCCTAAATTTGTTTGTACACGTGTGTTCTTTGTAAGCTAGTGCTTGAATCAAAGGGAATGTATTTTTGAAGGTTTTTTAGGTTGCCATTTTTAGCGTTGCAAATGTTGTCCAATGACACTTGCTCTGATGAATAATTGTTAATTGCTAGTACTCCTCAACTTTTCCACGTTCTGTACTGAAGATCAAATTATAGCTAATTATCGCAAAGTAGTCGATAAATCACTTGTTCTGTTGAACTAGGACGACAATAACAAGCTAAAACATGAAAATAGCATAACAACCATTCTTACTGATTATTCAATAACACGAGGAAATAAACATAAAAAAATTAACTACGATTAATTGCCTAAGTGCGAGCGTTCGTCAATAGAAAGTTTTTTATAGTGCGTTATAATATTAGTATTATGTCATAATTTGTATGCTGTCAATAAACAAATCATGCCGGAATAATCAACTTAATATCCAAGGCCGCAATCAAACCAACATAAACAAGAAAATTATCATACATTTACAATCATTAAAATTAAACTATGACCTAATAATTATCGAGAATACGCAAGCATTTATATAGAAGCCCAGGAGATAAACAGATCATTTGTAAAATAATTACCAATAGAAAATCATCTGAAAATTATCAAAAATTCAACAATGTGGGGTTCAACAATTATTTTTGCTTTGTTTTTGATAAGTGCTGTGGTGTCCAATGATTTGCACCTTGGAAGTATTGAAAGAGGAGCCAAAAAAATCTACAGCGAGCACAAACAAGCAAATCCTGCTTTATGGAAAAGAAAAGATCAAGTTGTTATTGGAACCCTGGGTCAAGATGTTATAAGTGCCATAAATATCGAAGATCTCAGAGAAGGAAAAGATGGTGAAACCTTCATAGAAAGTGGTGGAGTTGGTACTTCTGGTGTTACCATTGCTCTAAAAAGTCCATCTCTGCTCAGAGGATATGATTTTCAAATTGATGTCTACACTTACAACCCAAATGCAAGGTATCAAGGAAAGGGAACTTCAGATAATTATCAAGTACAAAACGAACAATATGCTGTAAAATCTTAAATAAACAATATTTAGATGTAAGTCTCCAATGTTCTTCTAAAATATAATGACTTCTATATCAACTTGTAACTCTGAATATTTTTAATATAAATGATAATTTTAGAACAGAATATTATTTATTTAACGTGACGTGATTTGTTCCATATGATGAATAGAGAGTTTCTTGTTTACATTATAAAGCAGCACTGTACTTAATTTGTTTTTAAATTTACGTAAAATAAAAGGATATAAAAAATAAAGCCACAATATAATTTGGAGATACGAAAGCAAAATGTGTTGTTTCTAATGCTGTGTAAGGTTATTTAATTGATGGAATATCAATTAATTTCGAATCTTGATTCTCATAGCCATTTGCTTTCAAATGGATGAAGAGTCAAATGTCGTACCAGATAGATTGTATGTAAACAACTTTTATAATAAAATTACAGTTAGATAACTTTCCAAATTTAAAGTACTTACTTTTAATATTTGTAGTATTTAAGTTATGTAAATTAAAGTGAATATTTTCAAAAAGCTCTCTAATTTTAAAACATCTACCTCTCTACTCGTATATGTCCACAAAAGTACAATCATAATTCCAGTTCAATTCATCATTATTCCAAATTATTTAATCTTGAGACATATATTAACCAACTTTACGTATTATAATTGAAAGAAAATTTGTAAAATTTGAGTAAAATTTGCAGGTACGAGAAATGACTTTACGAGGCATGACTTTCTTTTATTTTAATTTTAGTTAGCAATATAAAATGTATAAATCGTTACATACGTAGCTTCGTGTCTATCTCCTATAGCGCTAGGCAGATATGATGAAGAACCTGTCCTCAGATCCGAATCCACGAAAGTGAAAATAAAAGCTTAAATGATGAAAATCTTTTTAAAGCTGGAATATCCTTCGCCAAGGGAGAAACGTATTTGAAGAACCACAGAAATTTTGTTATTTGTCGTTTGTATTCCACGAGCTGAAAGCACACGTATCTTGAACATGGGTCTTCACTTTGGGGACTTTTATTTTATTTTTAGATAGTTCTTTTAGACATTATTGCCTGATGAGTATCTATCGAGAAAGAGTTTCTTTAAAATCAATATGTCAACTAAAATAGAATATATTCATAAAACAACGCTATATATTATAGACTAAGTAAATTTTTGATAGAGTTGAGAGACAACTTTTTTGTTACCTATGTTTTGCTCGATTTGGGACTTCTGCAGTGGCTACCTAGTAAGGTGCAGTGGGCCAGGCCTCAAGAGCTTAGGAGTCTTGGTCAGTCAGGCTAAGCTGATCATATAAAAGTGCCATTGCCAGGTTATAATATATTGCCCGAAGAAATCCGAAGAGAGCCGTCAATGTTTGTGTGCCTGAATGTCTAGACTGAATTTCAGTGATCAAATTATACTTTCATTTTGAAATAAAAATAATTAATTTAGAATATTATGTTATATATGGAATTAACTAGGCGGACATTGGTTCAGACCAGGCCATCTACCAATGGGTTTTTTTATATAAATATACCTAAATATACCCTAACAGAACTGGCCACTCGTTAGGTATAGCCTCACAAATACCATAGGCTAAAAGAGGGAGACTTGGCTACCCTTGGACCGATAACACGGTTTCGGGAGCCGTGAAGAAGAAAAGAAAATTTAGACATTTTAATTTGTGTATAAATAAATTACACTGATTAGCATTATAAATCAACAAACAGTATTATTTACGAGTATTTTCAAAGAGATTCCAGTTTTTGCAAGACATCTGCAAAATTTTAAGTGTTGTCCTTCTATTTTACTAATCTGAAACGTCTTGGTTCATCGTAAAACGTTTAAGAAACGGATCCTAGTGTATTTCTTTACAATTTCTGGCCACTTAGTATTCGGGCCGCAGATCGTGTGTGTTACGCCCTGTTTCGGTAAAAAGGTACTCTATAATTTTATTTCCCTAACCCAAAGTGCACATACCCGTTTGCTATCCAACGGTAACTGTTAAATGAGAAGGTCTACTATTTTATAAGAATCGTATTTGCAGAATCTTTTTCAATTTGGATTTTTTACTTTAGCTTTTGTCTGCGGTATTTGCTCGTGAAAATAGTAGATACGAAAGCTTGAAATATTTTTTAGTTGAGCTATATAATTTAAGCTTCTAAAGTAGCCCACGCACCGGTCCGGTATCTCACCGAAAATTGTTGGTCCATCCAGCCGTATGACCGAGATTGAACACAGGGCACACATTAGCGATGTAAATCATACGATCTAGATCAGATGCAATTCATTCACTCACACAGACACACAAGATTCGATTAAACAAAGTGTCAAACTATGTGTGTGTGTGACAGATCGTTCCGGCCATCGAAATCAATCACATATACAACGATTTGAAAACGGATGGCGGACCGTTCGTTACAAGAATTGGACGAGTGTGTGTTCGATTTCGGTGGAACGTATGGCGGCGCGCCGGCGATTGGACGTATGAGTGGGCGTTTAAGAATAACTTCCATATAAAACTGAGGGTTGAATATTTTGTGTCTGGGATGTTGTGGCAGATCTTAAAAATGAATTATGACTTAGATTTGGTTAACAATCCTCCATCTGAACATGTCATTAAACCAATTGAAAAAAAAACCACTACATATTTGTATCTGAATCATGAAAGAAAAACCAATATGCTGGCACTCTAACTTGATATGTCGGACATGCACATGACCAGTTTTTTTAGACTGGTGGCAGTCAAAAGCTGGTAGGTAGGTAATAAATATAATTGTCCAGTAATAAGTGGTTGGCTTTTCATCTAAATACGATATATCCGACCCAAAACATATCGCCCATGAATTCAGGGATTAGGGAAAAGATTCATTGATGTGGTCTTTTAATTTATAGCTTGTTTTTTGTGTATCCGTGAGGGTTAATGACCCTTTAATGGGGCTTTATTTGGTTTGAATGAGGGCTGTAATAGGTGAACCTGCTCAAATAAGAAAAATAAAGATTTTAAGTAGGTAGTTTGTAAAATGAAATTTGGCTCTATGACCGTTGTCAGCAAAATCAATGATATAATTTTGTACAAATACTGTAACTTCCACAATTCACTACTTGCAACGACAACATTATACTACTTACTTCTAAAGAGCTTTTAGCGCACTTTGACAACTGAAACAGTTCTAGTGAGCATTTTTCATAGTTTTAAGTAAATACTAGATATAGTGATATTAATATGTGGTTGGCGTCTGTATCGATGATTTTCGTACTAGCGACCGGCCCCGGCTTCGCACGGGTAGAAACATATTGTTCATGGAACATTCCATTTTGCCGGGAGATTGAGATATTTTCTCGAGATAGATATAACCTCTGTAAAAAAATCACGTCTATGCATTGCTCTGTTTTGACTTTCTGAAAGAAGAACAAACAAACAACATATTTATAATATTAGTAAGATTATTTGTTCGTGCAGTAAAGGTATCCACTCATACGTCGCCGGCGCGAAATCGACCACAGACTCGTCCAATTCTTGTACGCGCGGCCCACGCCACCATCCGTTTCCAAAATTGTTGTATTTGTGGTTGATTGCGATGGCCGGAACGATCTGTCACACACACACACATCCACACGCCTTTGTTTAATCGAATCTTGTGTGTCTGTGTGGGTGAGTGAAATGCATGTGATCTAGATCGTATGATTTACATTGCTAATGTGTGGCCTGTGTTCAATCTCGATCCGACCGAAAATTTTCTGTGAGATACCGGACCAGTGCGTGTGCTACTATAGGGGCAGTTCCTCACAATAATTACTTAGTTCATTCAGGGCCCTAAGACCTTATTCCTCAGGCACACGATATATAGAAAATTTGCTTTATTATTTTAAAGGCAAGACTGAAATTATATGTCACTAACCGTTTCACAAAATATTTGTTAAATTCATTATGTTGATGAAAATGTAAGGCGTTTGGTTTGAGCATGTTGAGCGAATGTGTGATGAGAGACTGACCAAAGAATGTTATAAAGCAGTTTTATTAAATTATTAATTAAATTCTATAAAAATATGAATTAAGTGAGTATTTATGGCAAGTGGTGCGGTGCTCCTTCCATCTTATTACCCTTACCAATAGTCTTTAAATATCACTTATTTAAGTGAAATGCACCAAAGACAAAGAAAGATTACGCCTACATATGGTTAGTTATAGAGAAAGGTGGCAGAATAGCTCTTTCAGATTAATTATTCTACAGTCTTGTAACTAAGGTGAGGTCCGGACGCTGGACTCCTTGAATTATTTACGAAGGTATCCTCTGGGAAATCACAAGTGCGAACTCTAAGATTGTACAGACTGCAATGGACAAAAACACCTTCGTAGATAAGGTTATTGAATGTGAGTTGTATCTGATGTCATATTCGTATTACAAATTGGTAGAAATTAAGTTGAAGTTTTGTTGCAGGTACTTACTCTGTGACAGGATTTCACACTTAGCTCAATTCGGTATGTAAAGTAAAAGTTAAGGTATGCTGAATCCAAAACGAGATTGGTTTAATAATCCATATTTTTCAATTTCAATGTAGTTACATATCAGAATCGTGAGATTGTCTTTATTTTCTGTATCAACATCTCAAAGGTATTGAACTATTCAGCCGACATAATGACGTCATCAGTGCTAAAACTTTCATAATTTATTATAAAAAAACTACTGCAGTGAAAACAAAAGTATTCAAATTAGTTTCTTAAAATTGCTTAATCTTTGAAATAATTTGCCACTATCCCACGCGGACCTGTCTATTTAGTTATTTTTAATGTTTAGATTAGATTTAAGGTTTTTATATTGTTGTGTGTTTTTTAATTAAAAACTTATGTACATAATCCGCCTTCTAAATATATCTCAACAGAACTAGCCACTCGTTAGATATAGCCGCACAAATACCATCGGCTAAACGAGGGAGACTTGGTCTTCCGCTGGGTACCCTGGAACCTTAACATGGTTTCGGGACCAGTAAGGTAACCCGTAAAGAAAAAAAATGTGTTAATAAAAAAAAGGTTAATTATTTAATGATATGGCAGATATTAATTGGAAGAATTCTACGAAGGTAAACTTTCAACAGCTTAGTCTTAAATTTTAAATACCTTTTTAACAACAGAATATATTCATTAAATTTCTTAAAACGCAAGTCTGCAAGTTTGTGGACGTTCCACGCATTTCTCTACTGAAATATTTTAAAAGATCCCCCTGGCTGGGAATTCTGTAAAATATTTGATGAAGTCGTTGGTATTCAACTACAAAATGACAGGAAAATTTAGACAACTTTTTCATAACAGAAAAAAACTACCTCTTTAGAGCATTGAGTTTGGATTTTTGTATGTACCTACTTGCTTTTTTTACATGCTAATTTTAAATGTATTTTGTTTTGCTCCATCAGTCTTTACGATTTTTTTCTCTAGACGGAATAATATAAGGTTTTGTAAATTTACTCGGAACCCTAAAAACGACCCCTAAGAATATGTTTACATATTCAACTGAGTCAACCTTAAATTGATTAAGAATTAGGACAAAGGGGTGGAATAGTCTAAAAAGAGCCCTTACAAAGAGATTACATTTAAATTGATGACTTCATTGGCTTAACTCAGACACCGCATTTTGGAAACCCCCTTGTTTTTAAAATAAGAAAAAGGGCAAAGGTAAAGTACGTTTAGCTTTCTTACAGTCAAACGACGGCAAGGTGTATTTGTGTTACTTTCATGGAACAGCTGAATGGATTTTAATAATCGAAGATTCAAATCACAGAGTAAGGGTTATTGCGTTGAATTTGAAACTAGGAATTCTTGGGTTCAATTTCCGACTTTCGTATTTTGGAGGGCATACGTTGGGTGCGTTTATTCCACTTTTAACTAGAATGGGTTAAGCAATTATTTGATTATATATAAGTATACCAACATATATTTGCTTATCAATATTTAAATTTTCAGAATTCTTAATGAACTTAGAAATGTTCAAGCTTTAAGTAACCTTTTAATAAATAATTACAGTAAACTTTACCCCAAATAGGAACTCAAATTCCGCAATTTAATTCGTATTCATACAAAATTGTTCCTCATATTAAGTATAATTTGTAACTCGAAACTGACTTGATTGGGGTAAATTATGAATTTTAAATGAAATTATTTTGATTTAATTTGAAAACATTAGAGTATTGTGCTCTTAGACACTTGAGATTGTTTGTACATATACTTCCGTGGCAAGAAATAAGACTATTCTAAATAATGCTAGCTAACTCTGTCAAAAATATGGCAATTTTCAATGAATCCTAGAAAAATTAGTATATTATTAGTATATAACAATAAAAATATGGCTTAATCCAATTTAAAATAATAACTATCAACAATTTGAGTTAAAAATGTTGTTTAAATAAACTCATTTTTCTATAGGATTAATTGAGATTTGCCATATTTTTGACAGAAGTAAGAAAAACAGCTTTTCACAAATTTTATGAATCATGAGAAGGAAATGACAATAATATTTCAAAAGAAAATCAAAACAGAAATCTAAGTGCAGAACTCTAGGATTCCTTAATTTTACAATTATTTGGTACCGACTCCTAAAAAAATACGCTCTGAATTGAAAATTCATCTCCCTTCTTTTTTTAAACTTAAACTTTACAGTATTATCTTTGTTTCTAGAATTTTCGGTCTCAATTACATTAAATTATCTATTTACTGATGTGGATATATTTTTTAGCATTCAGTCTGCAGATGGGAGTCATTACTCATTAGTAAGGTTGTATCAGGGTTGATCTTTTTCAGTGAGGGGAGTGATTGAAAGGGGTTAAAACTCATTACTGTTGGCTTCATTATTAGAGAAACTGGGAGTAAGTTAGGGCTGACTAAATTTTTTTTTAATTACTGCAAATTTATTTTGTACTAATTAAGACATTTGATTACTGTCTCGAATCAAAATTAAATGTCGAAAATACAAATTACAAATTCTGCAGCTTCATGGAAACTATTGAAATGTATCATAAGAAACGTATCGACCGCATCCGGAACGATGTCATTAGAGAAAAATGCGGAATGAAAGAAGGATAAGAGATTGACTAAAAAGGTTTATATGGCTGAAGTGAAAGGAAATGCTGGCGGAGGACGACCTAGGTGTTTCAACATATAAAAAAATATTGATCGATCATATTAAAAGTATACACAATCGCCGAGCATGTATAAAGGTATGATGAAAATAAAAGAAGCGAAAGAGGTATGTCAGGATCGTAGCAAATAGCATTCGATTGTCTCTGCCTACCCCTCTTGGGTAAAAATCGTGATGATAGATAGATAGATCATAAGAATTTATCCCGAAGGTGCCATGGTAGCCGAGTGGTTATCACGTCGGGTATAAATAACCTACATAACCCACGGTTCCATTCCGGACATGTACCAATTGGTTTTTTTTATAATTAAAAACTTATACATAATCGGTTAGAGGTTTTTCCATCCTCAAGAGAATTGGCTTCATAAATAAATCGGCTAAAAGAGTTGGTGTTGTTTAGTGTTCTCAGAATAAGGAAGAGAGCATGGTCTATTCGTTTATCCTAGGCTACAACCCCACCCGGCTTCGCACCTGTACAACATGGGTTTACAAAAATGTTAATACCTACATAAATACGCTTATAACTACTTATCTATTAGAGATTGATATATGCTACCGCGGACTTTTTTGTAGATAACTTTATTATACACAATTCTTTCCTGCATCATTTTGTTATATCTCTGACGGATTAAACAGAAAACGCCATGAAAAATCGCTGGGGCTAACTTTTGACCTGACTTAGGTAGTCGATAGCCTAATTGGTAGGACGGTGGACTTAAAACCGGAGGTCCCGGGTTCGAATCCTACCCCCTGCCAAAATACTAAGCACCAATTTTCTTTAAGAATATGTGATTAAATCGACTCCGCCTGCCAAGCGTGGTGACTATGGCAATTCCTCTCAATGAGCACCACTAAAAATGGTGCACTAGAGGGAGACCATGATCCAGCAGTGGATCTTAAAAGGTCGATGATGATGATGATCCGTTTAGTAGTTTCTGCGTGAAAAGATCACAGACAGACAGACAGACGCGGGGCGGGGGACTTTGTTTTAAAATATGTAGTGATAATGATTTATAGAAATAAAATGTGAATATTAAATTACTTGCTAGCCCTGGCATACGATTGGAGGCGTATTGGCAGTTAAAGTATACTTGACTCAGCACTGAAAAAGGAGAGTCTTTACAAAAGGCTCATGTTTACTTAAAAAGTCAAAAGGTTGAACTTAATGGACTTTGGAAAATAATGATTCAGTACTTGTTCCTAGGTTGGGACTTCACTTCACATCATAGGGATATCAAGTGTTCGCAAATAAAATAAGGCAATAAGGAAATATATAGGTTTTTTTACATTTACTTCTATTTGATGGATTGATGTTTTTTTTTCGAAATATTATTCTCCTAAGTATATATTTTGTACTATTATATCTCTACCCCTACCCCTACCCCTATCACTTAGGGATATGAAAAATAGATTACGACCGATCGTGGGCCCTACCGAATATACACAAAAAAATCATAAAAATCGGTCAAGCCGTTTCGGAGGCGTATGGCAACTAACTTGTGACACGGGAATTTTATTTATTAAAGATAGTTCAATTATTGAAATCTACAAATTTGTGTCGTTAGGTGTAGAAACTCTATAGGTCCGTGGAGTTCAAATGCCAAAAAGTTTATGTTAGTCGCTTCTGGTGACAAGAGGGCTGGCTCCTTCCTCGCTCAACAAAGCAGCCAGTATTCTTGCCACTATTCCACGCGGTCCTGGTTTATTTAGTTATTTTTATTGTTTAGATTAATTTTGAGGTTTTTATATTGTTGTGTAAAGTACCTGTCACATACACAAAAAAATTGACCAAGTGATATAACTCAGAAATTTTTTCAACAACGGACAATTTTTTTTTAATTTCTGGATGACATTTAGGTATTAATATTATTTAGAGTCTTTTAAACTCGAGTCTAGTCTGATCTAATCAATTTGTAATTAAGATTTAGTAATTTTATTTAGTTATTCGCACTTCATGAATTCTAAATATATTTTTAAAACTCTGAATCAACGATATAAAGTCCCTAAATAGAATATTTTAAAAATCCAATGCAAAAAAATATTAAACATAAAAATATCGAAAAACTGCTTCTAAGAATAAAACACACCTTTACATAAAATATGTATTCTAAGTTATTACCTGCATTAAGATAGAGAAAAGGGAAAATGCAATCTCAGAAGACAGTTTTTTGTGTGCAATTTGTATTCTAGAAGGGGACATGCACCCCGCGGGATACCATCTTATATTGGATTACAGAAATATTTATGGCTAAAGTTTGAATAAATCAAATATGTATTGCTTTGTAGTTTGTATATGAAAAGAAAATTTAATTTCACTTGTTTCATGAAAAATACATGAGCATTGTATACACATCAAGTAGAAGATTTTACACACAACAATGTGAAAAACCTTAAAACCAGAGGAGATGATCAGTCGTGGGGATATATCTTTAATGAAATTTTTGGAAGATTCTACGTTATGTCATGGCGGACAACGCACGCGCCCTGTCGTGACATGATGGCGAATTCGGTTTAATCCCGTCCGCGCTGTGATGGTTGTGATTAGTCAGTGATTAATAAGACATATCACAGTCGGCGGGAACATCTTTGCTACCAATTAATCGGATATTGTTACTGTTACCTTTATAATACTTGACATTGGAAAATCATTGATTAACATTGATGGAGTCATAATGAAATAAGAAGAATAAACTTTTTGGCATTTAATCACCTAGAGTTTCTACACCAAACGCTACAAAGTAGTTTTCAAGATATTGGTAGATAGCAACAAATATAAGATATAAATTTTCAGAGCATAGCCGGAAATTGATATTATTCATTTAAAAATTCACGTTTTTCACTATCTAAGAATTACACTTTATCAAACTGAAAGAACTGAAAATATTGTCAGGATGTCCAATTCAATGAGAAAACCCACAAAAGACAACTGTATTAGTCAAATTGCTTAATTCCAGCACGAAAACAACTTCATAGCTATCCGCAGCCAGTTTAAAGTCAATATTTTGTTTGGGACAATGGCTGTCTTAACTTTATAAACTTCAGAGTATCCAAATTAATACTATTGTTGTCTCTTCAAATTAACACTTTCCTTTAATTGTAGTTTGAAACAAGTTAAGTCAGTAGTTAGGAAGAAGTTCTAAGTGAATTTCTTTGTAAATTCCCTTTTGACGAGTCTTACAATGTTGCCCAGCTGAATCTATCAGTACAACTTTGTAATTACATTGTGAATTATAAAATGAATTTGTCTTGCAACGCAGCGAAATGGCCCGAGACCGTAACAATTTAGCGAGAACAGGTGGAAATCCTGTTGCTATGTAAGATTTGTAACTCCTTCATGTCTCTATTCAACATTTTTTTTTCAAGTTAATCAGACATAATATCATAATACTTTAAACAATATTTTGGTCTTAAAAGGGGAGAATTTGGAAAGCTGAAAAAAAAGGTGCGTCGGTGGCCGAGTGGTTAAGACGTTTGGTATTAACTAGACAGACCACGGGTTCGATCCCGGATCCCGGTCATGTATTTTCATTAAAAACTTACGTACATAATCCGACAAACCACACTTAGAGGCTTTTCCATCTAAATATACCTCATCAGAACTAGACACTCGTTAGGTATTGCCTCAAAAATACCATCGGCTAAACGAAGGAGACTTGGTCTTCCGCTGGGTACCCTGGAACTGTAACACGGTTTCGAGAGCTGCAAGGCAAACCGTGAAGAAAAAAAAAACATTTGGAAAGTTTTATAGGGTGGCGGGAAAGAGACGAAGCCCTAAACGATAGTGTCTGAAAACCCGTCTATTACCACAACCCTTCATCAGGCACAGAACCACAGCTGATGGATTCCTCCAGTCACGATCAGTGAACCAAAAGGAGAGTAAATCAGCCACTTCTTAAATAATTTTAATTCTAAAATGGATTCTTAGTTTTCTTGGCACGTGTGAGGATCGAACCTGGGTCATTGTTTTCAATGTTAAATGTTATATTAATAATATAAACAGAGTAACACAAGTAGACTAAAATAAAGCTGAGTGGCTTATTTGGAAAAGTCGTTAGTAGTAAGTGCTCATGAAAATGCTTTCCTCTATATCCCGCGGGATGGTTTTAACTAAGTAATGTTAACAAGTTTATTTCTTTACTATGTATTCAAGTTAAGATTTCTTCAGAGTATTTTAATCTATTCCAAATTCAGCTGAAAAGGCTGTTCGTGCTTCGAATGGCAAGTAAAGCCCACGACCGCACTTTGTCACAGAAGTGACAGCTCTAGAATGTAAAGGAAGGTTTGTCTCATAATTTGTCAATTAATAAATGTACTTTTCAACACACTTGTTCGTAATGTGAGTCTTATTACCTCACTTTTAGACCCATAAACCCATATATTAAACACGCTTGCTTTTTACTTTACATTACAGCACAAGAGTTATAATATAACCCAATGAAGTTAAATTCGTACAAGATTGCAAATTGTATATGTGTCCACAAAGCATTCTTAATTTAACCGCATAATACAGTTTTTATTTTTTAACCACGACTTTGTTGGCTGTTTGGCGAAGTAACCTGTGCTTTATCTAGGGCGACGCGGGAAAAAACAAAACATTTGAGAATTGTACTTTCATTAATTGTTTTAATAATTTTCATTAATTAAGTTTGATTTTTCTCTCGCAAGTGTATTGAAAAACGTCGTATGAAACGCGTGTGCATTGGTTATTACAAACTCAGCTTTCTTATAGCGCTCGCCTAGTGGCTTGCGCTGATAATACCGCCTCGTACGTAATGACCAACGTAGCACACTTGTATCACAATGAACTATATAAGGACCTTTACGTTAACTTTTTTAGAGTATTGTGCCGCAAAAATGATAGGTGACCTTAGGACCTAAGGAGGATAGGTGACCTAATAGAACGATTTTTGGAAAATAGGGTGATAATGGCGAATTAGTATCGCATTTGAAGAATGGGGGACGGGAATATCAGATATACCAAATAATATGCATTTATGAACTTCGGTCTCACGGGGTAAAACATAAAATAAAGGGAAATTCTTTGCGTACTTATATACATAAATCACGTCACTATTCCTAATGCAACGCCTACGAAGTCGCGGGCAAGTTAAGTAATAAAATTTCAATAGACAATGAGCTAGTTCGATCCCATAGGAATTTCATTCAGTTTTCCCGAATTTTTCCAATTTACCTGGCAATTTTTCAAATTTTTATTTACCTGAAAATCTTATGCCAATTCAGTGCTGCCGTTCTTAAGTGATACGCTTACCAAAGAACAGCATTTAATTTTTATTTATATACTAGCGTTCCGCTCCGGCTTCGCTCGTGGGCTTAACTTTATAGTTCATACCAAAATCCCATTGAAAAAAGCACGTTCAGTTTTTTCCAAATTTTCAAATTTTCCGGGCAAATTTTCCAATTTTTCTTTCCGTAAAAACCGGATTTGGACTTGGACTAAAACCAATATACTATAGACTCCATGAAGAAACAGTCATGCCAAATTGAAGATTTTAATAACTTTAACTTAAAATATTGGTTTAAATTATAATAAACCGCTTGAAACCGTGAACATGTAAAAAAATAGGCAAATCGATCCAACCGTTATCAAGTGATGCGGCCAACGAACAGCATTTAATTTTTATTTATGAGAAGATAAGAGAGGATTAAATTAAATGTTTTGCCTTCATAAGGCTAAAACCACTTACAATGCTAAGGTAATAACAGATGAAGCTTGCCTTTTTAAAAATAAAACAAAAGTTCGTAGAGTATCCTTGTTGGAACTAGCTCCGTACGTCTGTCCCGAGCGGAATACAAATGTGGAATAACGAAATTACCACAACCTAGCATCCCCTACTCTCTGCCGGCGGCTTAAAACAATCTTGAAATCCACTGCTACCCTCAGTGGAAAATAAAAATAAATTTATATCTTCTTACCGAGTATCGAATCATAGGAATTGATACGTGGATAGTATGGCCAAGTACTTTTGTTCTATATGTTCTGTTTGTTTAAATGTAAAATCAAAACTGATTGATCATAGAAAACAATTTTGATCTGTGAGCTCGAAAGGACAGTAAAATATCCGAAGTGTATGAAGTTATCAATTTTTTTAATCAATTATCTTATTAAAATCAACGCACAGTCTGAACCACTGAAGATATAAACATGAAAATTGGAAGATGTAATAAGGATTTTTCGAAAATCAATCCTTAAGGGGGTGAAGTTGTATTTCTAATATAAAACACGTTCGAAGTCGCGGGAAACTGCTAGTAGTAATATATACTTACCTACTTTTGACGCTACTTAAGCTACTACTGTAAATACCTAGAAGAAAATCACTCAGATATTTGTAAATTCGGTAATTACATTTTCTTATTATTATTATTGTTACTGTAAATTTTTGAAATGTGACAAGCATTTATCCCGAAAGATTTCGCATTTATAACATTCGGATATATATTTTTAAACCAGAGTCTACCTAAAATAGACCAATCAATAATTTATTTTTACCTCATCGTAGGTAACGTTTACCCGCTCCATACAGGAAAAGTTACTAACTGTAACACTCAAGAGAGCAAGCTAACGTACGATCAATTATTACAGAAACTATATGCAAAGTGAAGCTTCGATGTTCCAGAATAATCTCAAGGGAAATTAAGTTGTTTACTTTATAACTATCAGGTAATTTGTTTGTATAAATAATGTATCTCTCTCTATGTATCTTCAGAGACTACGTCAAATACTTACAAATCTAGGTCCATTAAGTGCACCAACAGGTGTAATTACCACTGGAAAACTGGCTAAAAGAAGACAATGTTCCGGTATCACTGGCCACACTGCAAGGTATAAAAGCCGTGATGGTGTGTATCTTTAAATAATTGAGAGTTTTCACTTCTAATATGTTAATCTGCACTGAAATAGGAACATTAATTTTAAACATGTCAAATTACTGAAGATAACTTCTCGTGAGCAAATTTTTAAATTACATTCTCGAAAGCGCCTCTAACCTTTTTGATGATATTTGGTAAAGTAGGTTTAATTAATTGATAGTAGATATAAAGAATGTCGTGTCAACAAAATCATTTTAAGAGCATTTTCAGGTAATATATTTATGCAGTTTATTTTGTTCAGTTATATAACTAAAAACGTATGTACCTATTATCCGACAAACCATACTTGAGGCTTTTTCATCTATGTAAATAAACCTCAACAGAACTGACCACTCGTTTATATGCACTTTTGTCTTCCGCTGGTTCCCTGGTACCGATAACACGCTTTCGGGAGCCGTGAAGAAAAAAAAATTAGTTCAGGTGTGTATATGAGAACAGCTTTTTATTATAAGTTCGTATATAGGACTTACATCAAACTTATTCTATCAAAGATAAGACTTCCAAATATTACTTATTTCTGGCTATTATTGGTCGTAGATACAAGTATAATGTATAGAATAGTACCGAATAGTGTGCAAACGGTCCCCATAATTGTAGCTGCAACGGACACATCATTAAGTGAATGGTCGTTCTGGACAAGAGGGCTGCGGTCACAGCTGGAGACGATGCTCGGTGGTTGGAATTACTATATATCTATAAATAACATATTTTATATGAAAGCTGATCGGAAAATAATAAATATTAACTTCTTTAAAAACAGGACAGAAAATACGTCATTAGAGAGAAAAAATTTACAGAAATAATATAATTTAATACCTATACCAAACAAACAAAAAACAAAAACAAACAAAATAATCAACCAAACAGTTAAAAAAGAAGGAACACCTACCTCGCCAATATCTCACATATATTATGCATTTCTTTGAGATTAAATATGTCAACAGAGGCTAGACTTTCATTATAGAAAGGGCGCTCTGAGGCCCGCGTTTTTCGAGTTTACTCTAAAATTGACGAGTGCCAAAAGGTCGGGGTTACTGTATCTCTGGCCACACAACAACATATAAAAGCCATGAAGATTTGTTTATTTGTTTGTAAAAACCTAGGAACAATAGGAAGTTGGGAACATTCTAATTTTAAAGCAATTAATATCAAACGGAATCTCATGATTGCTTTCCAATAAAACGCCTTAATTAGTTCATTGTTTACAAAACGTAACTCATAGTTTAGTGTATCTTATCTCTCCGGTTTGTTTGGTCGTGGGTGTATAATAACAGTACATAAACGAGACGTTATTTTGAACAAGTTTCTAGGTAAATTATAATATAGAAACTATGCTCGTAATTTAATGGAGGGTTCTCCAATATTAGTTTTGTTATTATTTCCAGCGTTTATGATATTGTGAAACTTTACTATTGGGATCTTGATAATTATATTATGAGATACAATATTAAGCAATAAGCCTAGACTTCGCACGAATCGCACGGGTAATTTTTTTTACTCTAGAAACTCTGCAGATTCTAAAAATAAATGAACACTTTTATTTGTTCACCTATTCGGCATTTCTATTTTATTCGGAGTCTGTTGAGGACAACATTCAAGTAGACAGATTGACAAAAGATGATTGATTGGGAGCATGAATTATCCCGGTTAGTGAAATTGGTTTAGAAAATAAATATCTCAAATACTTATAAAAAGAAAAGATACTTAAGGTCAGTTTTTATAGTCTTGTCTTATTTGGTAAACAAACTTTATTTGCAGAACTAATAATAATATTTTTTAGACTGTTCATTAAATATTTATCCAAAAAAGATCTAAAAAATAGACTTTACAATATATTAGTTAAAAATTTAAAGGGCGCCTTTTTTCAAAGAGTGAAAAAGTAATTAATTTACTTTGCTAAGCCGTTTGGAATGTGAAAAAAAGTGTTCCTATATTTTCATTCGGACATTTGTTAAACATTCACAGAGCGGTCAGTTTAATTGCTGCAGGCTTGAAAACAGGAAAAAACATCCCCTACATTTGCCCCTCATTAATCAAGCTCTTTGAGAAAGACTGTACTTTGTTCCTCCTATGGTGTACGTATTGGAATAGATTACATTTTATGTTATTAGTTCTGATAAAACCTCAGATAGGTAATTCGGTAAGTAATGTGAAATGTAAGACATGATTTTTAAGATTAAGCTATTTTAAGAAACTAAACTCAATATTTTTGTTATCTATGCAGTAGTTCTTTTTATAATAAACAATCAAAGTTTTTCCGACAGGCGACAAAGTGACACCATCATCAGTACCAATTCTGTCCCGTGGTACTTACAATGATAAAAGTAGTGCCGTGGCCCATAACTTGCCACGTGGTATTACTAGTAATACAAATGAGTTGAGAAATGGGGCAGAATGGTTACTTTACCTGATTTTACGTAATTTTGTCGTCTGTCGGCAAAATTAAAAAAAAAATATTATAAAATAGAGATTTTTAAAGGCCAGTGTTTATATAAATAGGTTTTGTTTGAACATCTTTTATATGGCCTAATGTCACCGCCTAAAGATTGTCAAGGAGATCTTGTCATAATTTAAGCTTATAAATCTTGTAACAATATTGAACTCTACTTATACTCCACTGACTGACGTACAGCCTAAGTTGGTGTACCTAGAGATTTGAAATTTGGAGGAAATATTCCTTGAGTAGTAGGGGTGAAAAAGGGTAAAGTTTGTATGAATAAACATATTTCCATCGGGCACACGGCTAGTATTATAATAAAAGAACTAAAAAGTACTAAATACTGAAATGTCTGCACGTTATTAGGAAGTGTTTTGATAAGAACAGAAAAATATTGTATTTCAGAACTAACTTGGCAACTTTTCAAGGAACTCAATAATGCCTTCTGTTTTGTGTTTTTCTGTGCTTAAATAAATTGTATTTTTTTTAGGAAATTTACATTGAATTTAGGGATAGTTAGGGTTAGGGTGTGTTTCACAATATCTTGGCATTCATTATTCAGAATATATTATTTCAATACAAATGTTTCTTAGGTACAATTTCTATGCTATAATGTTTCAAAATATCTCCTAACATAATCCTCTATAAGTTACGTATATTAACTATGGTTAGTTTGTCAAAGTGCCCGGTTATATCACAACTTGAAGTAAATGCATGCCGCCACTGCAAGATACCCTCGTCCGCTTTGTGCACAAAGTTCTGAACTTGACTAATTGACCAAATATGCTAGAGATATCAAACTGACTCCAGTTTGTTCATGTTTCATTATTTCCGGGATATATTTCTTTGTTTATTGTATACACATAAGACTCAAGAAAGTTATATCAAGTAGATGTGCTTGGAGTTATATAGAGTTCGATGAAAAGAAGTGAAAAATTACCTGAAAAAGCATGAATACACTAAAATATTTTCTTTTACAAGGTTCAATACGCAGTACTAAACAAAGAAACGATGTATTATGCAATATTAAGAAAAGTGGCGCTCCATACTCTCTGCCTACCCCTTTGGGAATCAGGCGTGAAAGTATGTATGTAGATTTATTATGCTTCCTTATAATTAGTATATAGCTTTCCACACCGGCTTCGCCCGTGGAAATGATTGATATGTGAAAAAAGTTTAGTTTAACTTAAAATATATATTTTTAAGTCAGTATTGCAGTTTATTCCTTACAAACTAACACTGCCTTTTTATAATATTTGACAATTTGACAAACCATGGAAGCTTTTAGACCTCAAAATTCTCAAGTCGTCTCAAAAATGTGATCGACAAAATGTGAAAAACTTGTCTTTAGCTGGTAAGAGTGCTTTCAACTGTATAGAAGCAATATTAGAATATGTAAATTTAGGTCACAAGACAAGCCTCACGTGTGAAAATCTATTTGTAGAAAATTACTTTTCAAAAATACGACTGTAAAATTTCAATTTTCTAACAAGTTAATGATATGGCTTAGACGTTATGAAAACTGTAATTTTGTACTGAAACGAATAGCTGTTGCAAGAAATACTATAAGTATTTGATTACAGGTTGAACATTTCTAAGTGTTAATCATATATAATTATTGAAACATGTCAACATTTCAAAAGAGTTCTTATAGTATTTGAGTTCGACGAAAAAGGTATATTACAAAAGAAAGCATATACTTCGAACATGAAAGCTGCTTATCTGATTCCTAATCTTAGTTATATTAGCCCGTGGAGCCCATATTTACTTTCTTCCCTATTATGGTCTTCAGTTCATACAAAAATCCCATAGACAAAAGCACTTTCCGTTTATCAGAATTTTCCGGGCAACTTTTGCAATTTTTCCTTTTTAGACATATTCAGACTATTACGAACATTAAACATTGCCAAATCGGTCCAGCCGTTCTTAAGTGATTCGCTTACCAACGAATAGCATTAAATTTTTATTGAATACTTTCTTGTACAAATTTCATTTTATGTCTGTAGAAAAGTATGGAAGGGACAGTATTGTAATACCTGTTGTGCTTAGATCAGTTAATAGAAAGAATAGACTCTATACCTTGCGGTGTGGCTAGAGACTCAAGTAACAGTGTCCACTTTTTGACACTTGTCCATATTAAACAGAACATGTGACAAAATTAAGTACAGACTTAATGGACTTAGATGTGTGACTTCGCCCCCCGAAGAACGAGACCACGATTAAAACACATGGCAAACACCAACGCACTTCTCCCAGCGCACACGCAACACACGCGACTTTAAGCAAATTAAAAAATAGGTTCTCAATTATCTTTAAGAGGTACCATATTTTGTTTATGAATATTGGTTTAGCAGTTTATCTCGAATAAAAAAAGTGTTTTTCTCAATATCTCAGTGAAATGTGATCCGATTTCGATGAAGTATTTTTCTATTTAAAGACATCCCTTGAAATTATCTCACAGATTGGCTCATCGAATTGGTTCAGTAGTTTTTCAGGAATTCAGTAATATAGGAGATATATGTCATATCTCTGCCAATAATCCACTGACATCGATGACGTCTTTTCTGGTTGAAAAAGCTCCGAAATAGTCCATATCTTTTCATGTAAATTAGTTTAGTAGTTTTTCCTGAAAAACTGTTTAGGTAGGAGATGGCAATAATAAAGTATTCGCACAAGTGCGTTATCTGAATTCTCGTTACAAGTTGCACAGTAAATACGGTGCGCAACTCGTAAACAGATTTGGCCGCAATTTCATTACAAACGGGGACGTGACTACTGTTTACTGACAAAGGGATTTTATGTAAAGTATCTAAGTTGTTTTACCAGAGAATTCAGATTGACTATGAATGAATCTGCATCTGAGACTTGTTTAACAAACGTGTCTGTTATTTTGCGAAGAAGTGCCGGCTTTACGTCCTCTACGAGGCGCGAGAAGCAGAGAACATTGCTTCTAAACCCGGGTTTTAAGTAGGTACCAATTTTCTTCTAGTTTATAAGGAATAATCCGTGTAGTGTATAATAAAACTAAAAAACACGCACTTTGCACTTGCGCGAGCCAAATGAGCTCAAACTTGATGGACAGAGTTCCTGTGGCCACCTTCCGGCTCCATCATCAGAACCTTGGCCATCATCTTGGACCAGAGTTATTGTGAAGACAAATCAAATGAGCCCAAACTTGATGGGGTTAGTTTCGTTACAGAGTTCCACTATCCACTTCCTGGCTCTATGACCAGATCCTTGGGATCAAATTGTTGTATTATTATCCGAATTACATATACACTTGCAAAGCTTCAAATCGATACGACAATAAGAAGTTGGTTAAATCGACTTCCAAGATTTGTTTAAATACATAGTTACAGGTGAAGCAAATAGCCGTAGCTTTAAACGTGATGAACATCGCTGAAGATTCAATTCATTGCATCAGACTCTACCGCTGATATACTCGTATAGTCGATACCCATTTATATTGGATTAATGAATTGCGATCACGTTCAATACAGAGTAGTCGTTCACAAACTTCAATTTCAAAATAAAACATCCAGTCGTGGAATATATTTCAATGAATAAGTTGAACTCGTTGATGTTATGAAAGCTATTTGTAAAATGATAAGCTTGATTCAATGGTTTAAACTACTTCCGTCTTTGAGTATGGAGTTGTGAAGCGTTTTCAGCCTTTTGGCGGGAGGGTAGGTAGACGCCTAGTACTAACCCCTGTACCACTGTATTTTTCTGTCGTTTTATTGTCGCAACGGATTTTACGTTATATGAAAAGTATGCTAAAATACAAACATAATAATTGTAAATAATGATTGGAAACACTATGTTCCCGCAAGTTTGACATCCTAGATCGCCTTTCCTATTTAAAAATAACTATTTTTCTAGAGCTCTGTCTCGCGACACAAACGATTCCAACGAAATCTAAGGTAACTTATTACTGCTCTCCTGGTCAGCTTAACTGGTCAAAGAGCAAAAAATTGGCGAAAGGGATATTCCGTCTATGGCCCCTCCATAGACATAGTACTTCTATGACGTCCGTTGATTTTATTAAAAATTATAATATATTAAATTTATTTTGATTTATGCTTTGATATTTCAGCATCATGAAACTATTTAGCGTACAGTGCTGATCATCACATGGGTTCGATCCTCATTAATAGGCATTGCCATTAGGGTTGCCGGATAAATATAATTCACATTTCAAGTACTGCAGCTTAGGTACTACCTATCTTTTGTCCGATTATAGATTTTTGGACTATCCCGGTTTAGAACTGGACACCTGGCAACCCTACATGCAGTATACAAAATGTACCCACATAATCCAATAAACCTTACTAATTTCGACTTTAAAGTAGGGAATAAATACCATTGGGAAGGTTACACGTTTAACACTTTTATTTAATTTTAGGTTATATTATATTGGTGCGATTATTCTCTAGTCGGTGTCGAACGGGTAGAAAATCTGTTTTCCAAAAATGCCAATTTCTCGGGACATTATCTTATTCCCAGACAAACAAACAAACAAACAAACAAACACACTTCAAGTCTAGGAAAAAGTTAACCCCAGCGAGTTTTCATGGCGTTTGCTGTCTAACCCGCCAGAGATATAACAAAATCATGTACGAAATAATTGTGTTCAAATCGGTAGCCATTGGCGGTATCTCTAATAGATAAGCTTAAAATTAAGGATGAAAGATTGATGAAGGTTTATTTGGTTGAAGTGAATGGAAATGCTGGCAGAGGACGACTTAGGTGTGCTTTTATTGAACATATAAAAAATGTATTGATCGATGGCAATATTAAAAGTGCACACAATTGCCGAGCATGCAGTATGAAAGGTAAGATGAATATAAAAGAAGTGAAAAAGGTATGTCAGGACCGTAGCAAGTAGCATTCGATTCTCTCTGCCTACCCATTTTAGGATAGAACGCGTGATGATAGATAGATAGATATATATATTTTTGTAAATATTTATCGGAAGATAAAAGAAATGATGCTTATTTCAATGTCATATGATTTCGTTACATAATCACAAAAAAATTGCAAAACTTACAGGTTACTTCATGTGTATTATAAAAATTGCGGAATATATCTGTCTTAAGTAGGCCACACATTGGTCCTGAATCACACCGAAAATTTCCCATTCCGGCCGCCGGATGATCTAGGCGGACCGTTCCTTACAAGAATTGGACGAGTCTGTGGTTGGTTTCGGTGTACCGTACGGCGACGCGCCGGGAATTGGATGAATGTGTGGCCACCTTTACACAATTTCAAAATAAGACCTGAATAAATGAAAAAAGAAAGTTCTAGTAACTTAATTGAAAATGTAATGTTACATTCGGTCTCATAGGATAACATATTTTCCAAGAAGCAATAAAACTTTGAAGATGTTCTCAATTATTTTCCCGCGGGATTTTAAAACAATCGATTGAACTAAACTTGTTTGACCCAATTCCTTTAACGATACGTTTATTCTCTTTGTGGTTTACCTTTGTTCTTGGGCGGTCCCTTTAGTAAGACAACGTGATCTCATTTTGCGAACTATTTTGATATCACGATCTTTATAATTTGCAGCGTGGTCAGATACTCTGGTAACAATGTCTTCATTTATATACCTATAGAACTAGAGCCGGCAAACAACAAATGAAATTCACATGATTTATACGTCATGTCATGGCGACCAACGCACGCGTACCGCCGTGAAATTATGGGGAATTAAATATCGATTAATCGGTATATACACTATAAGTAAAGGCTATAATACTTGACATTGGCAAATCATCAATTAACATTGTTGGAGCCATAATAAAAGAAGAAGAAGGAGAAAAAATTCACACACAGTGTTACCGCAGCGCAAAAACTAAGTAATAAAATATTTTTGAAAAACGGTATGCATACCTTAGCCCAATTATTTATATTTCCTCTCGCGGGTTGACCAACCGATTGAGTGCGTCCGATGAGGCCTGCGATGGCCTGACGTCGCCCGTTCGATCAAAGGCACGGCGCGGTCCTGTAAAAAATAGGGATAATTTTAAATTTTCATTAAAAAAATCATGGTTTTAATTTTATTTTTCAAATTCCCGCGAAAACGTTTATAACGTCACGTTCTAGTAAACCAACAAAATATTGGTCACAGATTAGATAAAATAACAAGGAAATAACTTAGTCACTGAGAGAATGACAGGCATTAATTATAATATAGTTACTAGTCTGTGGTTATTTATTTGACAATTAGGATATAGTGACGTCACTTTCCGTTTGCGGTCACGTGACCGGAAGTATCAAATTATGATTTTTCTTTTTGATATAAAAAGTTACATTAATTAAACAAATAAATAAACATTATTTTCAGTGATTATACATTATAAACTATCTAAAAAATATTATTGTGTGATTATTTTCTTTCACTGTCTATTATACCCCTATTGCTCAACATATGGGCCCAAAAAAGGGCCGACCCACTCTGTGGGAATTGCTCGATACAGACCGCGACTTAGGCTACCTACATACTTATATGTCAAAATATTAAGTCTCAACATTCGTAGTATTCATGGTAACTTTGACCATGTCCCGATTCTTTTGAGTAGGCTTCGCACAAATGTTGACATCTTGGCCTTCACGGAGTGTTGGTTGAAAAATGGTTCGGTTATTCCTTCTCTAAACGGATACAATCACTTTTGCACTACAAGTCATTATAATAGAAGTGATGGACTGGTGGTATATGTAAGAAACAATTTAAATTGTATCGTATCTGAGCTTCCTTTAAATGACGCAAATTGCCTCATGTTAGAGATGGGGGACTGTAGGGTTCTGTCAATATATCGGCCACCTTCTTTTAGAAAACTGGACAGATTTATCACTTCACTCGATAATATACTTACTTCTATTGATTCCACTCCCAACATCCTTGTGATGGGTGATATGAACATAAAACTGAAACATACTGGAAATGATTGTGACACGCTCGAATACCTGGACATGATTGCAAGTCATGGATTGTTTCCTACTCATTATCTCCCAACTAGAGAGCAGAATTGTCTGGACCACATATTGTTGAAAAGTCGCTTATCATCGGCTTCTCTGATAATGGAGACTTGTATTACGGATCATGCTCCGGTATTGCTTGCAATAGATATGAACTTTAAAGCGTCACATAAGATCAATAAACGTACAGTTCTAAAAGTTGATTATCGGTCAGTGGCACATGATTTGGCGAAGCAAGATTTTGATGGTATCCTTGCATCAACTGATCCAAATACAGCAGCCTCGCTCTTTGTGGAGTCCATGAGGGAGGTTATATCTAAAAACTCATCACATAGGGAAGTATCATGCTCAAAGCATATTATGAAAAAATGGATTACCCCAGGTCTTCTTAGATGTATGCGAAAGCGAGATAGATTACATTGTAGAGCAAAAAAGAACGTATTAGATCTCTCAATTCAGATGGAGTATAGACGATACAAAAATATGTGCAACTTGATTTTGAAGAAACTCAAACATCAGTATGAAAGAAATGAACTTAATAAAAACTCAGGCGATTCTAAAAGAACATGGTCAGTAATAAGAGAGATTTGTAATATTAATTCGCGAACTATCGAAGCGAATGAATTGCTGTCGTCTACGGCACAAAACTTGAACACAATAAATTCCTACTTTTCCTGTATAGGGGAGAAACTAGCCACTAAAGTACAGACAGATCTAAACACAACAAGTGTCGACACAAGTAAAAATGTTGAGATAAGATCTCCTCAATATTCTTTTTCCCTGATCCCAACGGATGAGGCGGAGGTTGTTTCAATAACAAATCAGTTAAGAACGAATTGTGCTGTAGGCTGGGATGGAGTATCCGTGACACTATTGAAAAACAATATCTCTGTGCTAGCGAAGCCAATAACACACATATTGAATCAATGCATAAGCAAGGGTGTATTTCCTAGAGTCTTCAAGAGATCCGTTGTAACTCCAATTTACAAATCTGGGCCGAGGAATGCAGTTGAGAATTATAGACCGATATCGGTTTTATCAGTACTGTCAAAAAAATTATAAATAAACGCCTAATAAATTATTTAGAAAGTAATGAATTACTGTCGAGAAACCAATATGGCTTCAGATAAAAACAGATCCACTGAAGGTGCTGTGGTATCTTTAACGGAATTTATTGCGAATAACCTTGACAAAAGGAAGAGATGTGCAACTGTGTTTCTGGACTTGGCAAAGGCATTTGACACTGTCTCAGCCGCTAATCTTCTCACTAAACTGGAACACGTGGGCATAAGGGGAATCCCTCTGAATTTAATGACAGACTACTTGAAGGACCGAAGCCAATCTGTTAAAATAGGAACTCATATGAGTGATGAATTGCCAATATCCTACGGGGTTCCACAGGGAAGTGTACTTGGTCCCACACTGTTTTTAATATATATGAACGATCTCTGTGACATGACTCTTAATAACACTCAAATAACATCATTTGCTGATGATACTGCACTCACTTTTGTTGGTGACGATTGGACTGAAGTTGAGAAAGTAGCTAACACGAACCTAAGAAGGGTCAAGACATGGTTGGACATGAATTTACTGACACTGAATATAGGCAAAACAAAGTGCATCACTTTCTCTATTGACACTAAAACTCAACCGTCTTTGAATAATTTCTCCCTACGAATGCACAAATGTACTGGTAACTTGAGTCGATGTCACTGTGAGAGTATACAGAATGTAAACAGTCTGAGATACTTGGGCGTTACCCTTGACAAGCACTTATCTTGGACAGAGCATATACACTCTGTCTCGGACCGTGTTCGACGACTTGTATACATATTTAAATCTTTACGTCATGTGGCTGATACTATTCTGTTGAAGAAAGTGTATTATGCATTATGCCAGCCCATCCTGTGCTACTGTGTTCTTGCATGGGGTGGTGTTGGGAAAACAAGGATGTTGCCTGTTGAACGAGTCCAGAGGCTTTTGCTTAAAGTTACTTATTTCAAGCCATATAGGTACCCAACCGAATCCCTGTTTGCGGAGTGCAGAGTTCTTACTGTGAGACAACTTTTTATCCGAGCTGCATTAATAAAACAACACAAGGAAATAAAATACGATCCTGTGCTTTTGAAACGTAAACGAAATAACTACAATGTATGTCCAACTATTCTTTGTAGAACATCATTTCTTCACAGATTCCCAACATTCCTTACTTCACTACTATATAATCGAGCTAATACAATTTTGGGTATATATTATTTAACCTCAGACAAGTGTAAAAATGTAGTAGTCGGATGGTTAATGTCGTTGAATTATTGTGAAACTGAAAATTTAATTAAAATTATAGTATAAAAATATTTAAATAAAACATATTGAATTGTCATCTCTGCGGGCTAAGGTCTGTGGCGTTATTTCAAATAATAGGTAACTTGGATCAATGACCGATCGACTTTAGCTCAAAGACGAACAAATTTAAATTTAAATTTAAAAGAAAATAATAACGATACCCTCAAATGTGAGTGCAGCGAAGAAATGTACTGTCTGTTCTCATCTATATTTCTAGGTATTCTTATGGTATATTATTAAGTATTGAGTACATCGCATGCATGTATTGATGCTGTATATAATGTTTAATTATTCTAATGTAGTTTTGCATAATATTATAGTATCTATTGTAATGGTGTTGAGTACATATGTGATTTGGAATGTTTGGTTGTTTTGATTTATATAGTTGTACTTTCACATGATGTCCTGTGGTTTGAATTGTTTAATTGTTTTATTTTTGATATACATTTGCACATAATGTATTGTAATGTTAGGTTCCTACTTAAAACGGTTTGTAAATGTTTAATTAGTGCTAGGTTTTGTTTGCACTGGAATATGAAAGTATATACCCGGTGTGCACATGTTTTTATATATTTATGTAGGTATGCATGAAATATGCGGAATAAACTGACCTCTGTAACACAGGTTATCCTAGCACAGAGGTCAGGGAACTTCCTATTCTAAAGTAGTTTTCAACGGTTTTAGAACTGTTTCCCTTTGTGGGTAGGTGGGTGTGTGTCATTATGTTTTATGATATAAATTATTGTAAATAATTATGTATATATATATGCGAGTATTTGTAAAAAAAAAAACCCCTTTTGTAAACTACTAAACTGTATAATTTAATAGTTGTGAAATAAACTTATTATTATATACTATTGAGGCATTTTGAGATCAAAGAGCCTAGTCTTAGGATAGTTTTGTCGAATTATGTTTTAAGTTTTTATTTAAATTATTTTATTTTTTATTATTTCGGAAAGATTAGATGACCGAAATGATGCCGTGCGATGGTCACCAAATATATATATTTACAGGATTAGGTTTATTTATTGAAAGTAATTCAAGAAAAACCAACCATTTTCTATGCCATATTCACAAAAAGGTGACTTTTTATTTTAGCCCAATATATCAATTTCCAACATCTTCCATACTCTTTGAACTTTAATATCTCGCAATATTTTTCTCATATTTTTTTAACGACACCTCACTCAATTGGTATATACTTCAGTTTGCACATTGTCACATATCAATAATATAGCTCCTTATTAAAATTCTTCAATGAAACTTGGTTATTAATTCGTCAAAATTAATTTCCTCATCGTATTTACGGGCGTCATGGCGTCATGTTCAATAATTGAATATTGTTCCCACGACATATATTGTTTAATATCTTAATATCACGTCACCCCAATATTAGGAAAGTTTCAGCTCGGTTTTCAGTTACATGAGTCCTTGTTTTAGATTTACGTCGCAACTAATTTTAATTATTTAATATAACAGCGTTACTCCCTATCTCTATAGTGAAATATTTTAATTGTTATCTTTGAAACATTAGAGATATCGAGAGAAAACAAAAAGAACAAACTCATTTACAATCGCTAAAACTCTCATCAACATTTATGCAATCGTTTCGGGCCAATTCTAGACAAACACCCAGACAGATATACTGATAACAACCGGCCAAGTGTGAGTCGGACTCGTACACAAAGGGTTCCGTTAACTCAATAGTTTGTTGCTATAATTTTGTGAAATTTGAAAAATTTAAGTTGTTACCGTTCAAAAGATCAGCCTTGTGACAGGCGGACGGACGGACGGACGGACAGCGGAGCCAGTAATAGGGTTTCCGTTGTAACACTTTGGGTACGGAACCCTAAAAATATTTTTCTTTCACTTCCCATGGAGAAGTTTTGTCCTGAAAATTGGTTTAGCAGTTTTTCAGGAACTATGAAAATTGGTTTAGCAGTTTTTCAGGAACTATGAAATTTTTATTTACTCAAAATCTCAGTGAAATGTGAACCGATTTCGATGTTGTATTTTTTAAATAAAATATTTATCCCTTGGAATTGTCTCAAAGATCGAATTGGTACAGTAGGTAGTTTTTCAGGAATTCAGTAATTTACTTAAAGCTCCGACAATTATATACCGAGGTATTCCTATGAAATCTATACTAATATTATAAAGAGATAAAGTTTTGGATGTAAGAGGTAATACGATATTCTTAAATGTCGTAGGCTATATTTAATTTTTTTCGAAAATATCCACGGGCGATAGTCTATATTTTCAATTGTATTGCATGTATTGTATTATATTGCATAATTGACAATATAAACTAATATTATGTAGTTGACAAAGTTGTACTGATCACTGACCGCTATAGAATGTGCTCAACAATTTATACCCGTGCTTTATCTGGAACTTTGACAAGCCAAAGAGCTTTTGCACCCACTCAGGCAGTTCATACTAGTTTTCCAACTAAATATCTACCTACGTACTATGAAACTATTGTTTGAATACTAGTTAATGCCTATGGCTATGCTCGTAGCGTAATATACTAAGTGGGAATAAGTTTTGAGAAATGGCAAAGAGTTTAAATAACTAAAAACCGGCCAAGTGCGAGTCGGACTCGCGCACGAAGGGTTCTGTACCATTATCTATAAAAACGGCAAAAAAATCACGTTTGTTGTATGGGAGCCCCCCTTAAATATTAATTTTAATTTAATTTGATTATTTATTTTTAAAGTGAATATATAACTAAATATTCTGTGAATATTTCAAGCGTCTACCTGTTGCCGTTATCAATATCGAGCAAAAACGAGCAAATAAATAACGTTTGCTGTATGGGAGCCCCCTTAAATATAAACAGAAATACGTCATCTGTGAAAATTTCAACTGTCTAACTATCACGGTTCATGAGATACAGCCTGGTGACAGACAGACAGACGGACGGACGGACAGCGAAGCCTTAGTAATAGTGTTTCCGTTTTTTTACCCTTTACCCAAAGGAACCCTAAAAACACTAGATACAGTCACATTGTAGTTTTTAAAGGGTTGTGCTGTGATCTTTGGATCATTAAAATGTCGTAAATTCAATTGTTGATAATTCTGATTATATTAGTTGAGAAAATTTTTAGATGTAGGTCATGCCTAAAAAAGGAGAATAAAGGAGTTAGGATATTTATAGAATACAGTACAGTACAGTAATATCTCCTTTGGCAACACCGGACATATTGGAATACTGGCTGTTATCATGTTTGTATCAATAACCTAACTCGATTTTTTCCATTTTTCTTTTTATAAAAAAGTTAAAAATTAACTCTAAACATTTTTTTATTCGGCGTTTTTACTCGATCTTAATAATGGCAATACATACAAACGTCTAATTAATATAACTATGTAAAACAACAAATAATAAAATCCGACCAAGTGTGAGTCAAACTTGGTCTGAACTTAGTGCATTTTTTAAATAAATTCACGGGTGAAGTCGTAGACTAATTGCTATCGAACTAAGTAATATACTATCTGTCTACCCTATTAGGATTCAGGCGTGATACTACAACTTATACAATGCTAATAGCCGTTGAATAACTTTATAGTTCAAACTATTAGGTTAGTTTTCCAGTGAAATGGTGCTTAAAGTTCTATTACAAAGTCTACTTATTGTATGAATCGGGATGCAGTCAGAGCCAATTAATTAACAAGAGGGTCTCTGAAGGGAAGCCAGGTCTATCGGGAATGGGATAATGGCCAATTATAAAGTTCGTTGTGTGCCCTTTTGTTTGCATTCTCGTCTACAAACAGTGTGCGAGTCTCTTTTTGTATTTGAATTGAGTTTCATGAATGTTTCAGACACGGTATAACGGATAAACGGATTGGAAAGAATAAATGCATATATAAAGCCATGCCCAATTTGTAATGGTATAACAAAAATACAAACAGACAAACACACGGTTTCGGGAGCTGTGAGGCAACCTGTGACGAAAGAAGAAAAAAAAGAACATACTTTCGCATGAGCTAATAAATTTTGTTTTTTAGGATGTCCCGTAACTAGTGATGCAAACAGATTTCAGTAAAAGAGGGGAAAAACAATCAGGAAAACATATCATTAAATGTCATTTAATTTTTTTATCAAAATTTCTCAGTTAACCTTTTAAATAATTCAAAATAAATAAAAATATTATGTTCTTTTTTTAGTCTGGGGATAGAAAATAAGTTTGTTATTCTCATGAAGACATCAAAAAATATGTCGCATCCACCAGATAAAAAAATATTTTTTTGTATAAGACGCCATCTATTGGAGATCAGTTGAACTATGACAACACTATTAACACCACTAACGGTGCGAAATATTCGCACGGGTCATCTAGTAATATAAGTTTGGATTAAGATTATAATTAAATATTAAATACCTTTATTGAAAATCATGAAAAAGATTTAATTTTTGAATAATATTATGTAGTTTCTAATAATTCTTGTGGTATACCTACATGATTTAATTTCAAAATGGTAATTCTATGATATTTTAAAATATTAGACTTATTATTCACAGTTTAACAAATTGTGGTTAATTATAGAGGACGTAAATCACTGTTTCTCCCTGAGGCAAACAAGATATAGGCATTTTTTTCTTACATTTCATATTCATATAGCTCAATTATTAAAAACTACAAATTTATGCCGTTTGGTGTAGAAACTCGAAGTCCGTGGGGTTCAAATACCAAAAAGTGTATTAATGATATATTCCCACGACTGATCATCTCTTCTGGTGACAAGAGGGCTGGCTCCGTCCTCGCTCAAAGAATCAGCATCGCGATTCAGCGGACAAATGCAGCCAGTATTCTTGCCACTATTCCATACGGATCTGGTTTATTTAGTTATTTTTAATGTTTAGATTAGATTTAAGGTTTTTCTATTGTTATGTGTATTAATTAAAAGAAGATCTTAAAATCGATTCATATTATAGTATCTTTGTGGATGCTAATCTTGAACAAGTTAATTTTCAAAGAACCTAGTTGAAATGCAGGGATCACTCTATATGCTAATGCACGTCTTACTTTCAGTTCGCCATAGACAACTTTACAAGATGTGTCCTTTGAGCTACATACTAAGATTACTTTATAGTACGAGACTAGATTTAACTGCAAAATAATGTTGTGCAGAATATTAGAATAGAACGGCTGAACCAATTTGAATGTGGTTTTCAGTGATTTCAGGTGCTACATTTTAAAGACATATCGATAAAAATTGCTTTTTTCTAAAAAAGTAAAATCTTTTTCCATTGGCGAAACCGCAAAAGAAATATATTCCGACTGATTTTTCATCGCCAACTAAATTCCATCATTTCTATTTTAAACTCGTAATGATAAGTTATTATGTGCCGAAAAATTTTGACCGAATTTACGAAACTAAACAATAAAAAATATAAAGCGTATTGACCACATCCGGAATGATGTCATTAGAGAAAAATGCGGAGTGAAAGATGATGTTGTGACTAAAATGAAGAAAACTAGTTTACGTTGGTTTGGACACGTTGAAATAATGAAGGATGAAAGATTGACTAAAAAGGTTTATATGGCTGAAGTGAAAAGAAATGCTGGCAGAGGACGACCTAGGTGTACTTTTATTGATAATATAAAAATGTATTGATCGATGGAAATATTAAATGTACATATAATTGCCGAGCATGTATGTATGTAAGCATAGAGGTATGTCAGGATCGTAACAAATGGCATTCGATTGTCTCTGCCTACCCCTCCTGGGATTGTGATGAAAGGCGTGATGATAGATAGACAGAACCAAAATATTTACGTCATGTATTTAGGAATTTTCACATTTAAAAATTTCCACGGTTAGCCCGTATGCAAAATATTTTTGTAGAAAAGTTTTTCTTATCTTTATAATTTCAGAGTGATCCATACTGACCGTTCTATGACTCAAGTTTTATTACTTTTACAGACTTTTGATACATTATTTCAGTTTTCAGTCCGTTTGTTTTGCTTTTAAGGATTATAAAGGATTTATCTTGGATTAAAACATCACGTTTAGTCTAAGAGAGAGGAATATGTACTGAATATTCTCATGCATTTAATAATATCTAAACAACCACGCACTTGTCTCATTTTAAATCAAATGATTATTGTTTTTTAATATTGAATTAAATTGAAATAAGGAAGGCTTACGTCCCGGGGAAATATGCACAAATCCATTAAATACGTGCCAGGGAGACCCGGAGAATCGCGACGCAATAACCCGTCCTATACCCGGATTCTTCCGTTTAGGAAATTACGTTAAAATACGATACAGCCTACTTTCAATAAACAAAATGATATCATTTGTGTGTGCTTGAGTGGGTCCCTGGATGGTATAGATTCACAAATGGACCCGGTAGGTAACGCTGCAATCGGGTTCTAGAAAAATGATTTTTGACGAAGCAAGCCAGGCCTTTCGGGCAGGCAAAAAATTTGGGGAAATTTCGGATCTACCCCCTGAGCATTGACGGTGTAGAATGAATCTTAGTACGAAGACTACATCTCGGTTAAGAGAGAAAGAGAAAGAGTTAATGTTCTATAATGATAAAGCAAGACCAAAAGATCCGGTTTCCGCAACGCTACCTTTTACCGCGAAATTTAGTCTTCGTTCTGAGATTCATTCTAGACCGTAATGCTCAAGAGGCTGGTGTGGTTTGAACCCAACCATGCACTATGATCACTGCTTATTTTATTATCCCACTAAACTGAAATATTGTCTGGGCAAAGATGGATGTATGTGTAGATGTTTGTTAGTCTTTCACGCAAAAACTACTGAATGAATTTTAATGAAACTTTACAATAATATAGCTCATACATCAGAATAACATACATATAGGCTATAATTTATAAAGCTATTAGAAAAAAAGTCAGAAAGACCCTGAAAATTCGAAAAATTAAAATAGGTAATTTTATATGGGAATCGCTACTTTATCTCGCTAAAAGTAGTGGTAATGTTAGTGGTATTGGCAGAGGTAAGAGTATAGGAGTAGTGGTAATATTACAAATCCGAAGGTGTTTTTGTTTGTCTTTCTTTCACGTCAAAACGTAGCAACGGATATGTGTTTTCAAAGAGATTTTTCCAACATTTTCAATATCCATTATAATTAAAAAAGTAATAAAATAAATTCCTTTCTCTTTGTTACATTTCTATCGTAATCGAATACAATATAAAGACGAAACAATATTACAACGTTCGCTTTTGAAACAAATAAAATCTTTCATGATACGAGAAAATTCTGTTGTGAGCAGTTAAGTAGGCTGGGATGTGTGTACCCGACCGTAAAATTAAGAAACAAAACATGGATTCCCTTTGAAGATATAAGAAGTGGGAAGGAAATTATTTTCTTGTAGCTTGCTTAGAGGAGATAAACACATTCCTAAGTACTTTTATTTCTTCCATTTCAGAAATAATATTGTTATGTTTTATTTTTTTCAGACTTGTTCCTTTGCTGACAAACTGAACTACTGACTCTATCAACCAGGATAAGTCATAATGTGGGTTAAAACTTTGAGAAAAGAAGCTAAATTTTGGTAGAGACCTCTATTTTTATTTTCTGATCTAGGCACTCATTAAAAAACTTTTCGAAAATCTACCCCTAAGGGGTCAATAAAGTTTATAAGGGGGGAAAATATTGTCTTGGTGTGATTTATTTCTAGTTTAGCGACGTACGAACATTTTAAAAACTTTCATTTCGCTTCAACATCGTGTAAATGGCATATCAGGGTCGTAACTCTTGAATTTTCAATCCTAATCCCGAGTGTTTAGGTCCCAGGGTACCCAACGGAAGACCAAGTCTCCCTTTTTTTAGCCGATGGTATTTGTGAGGCTATATCTAACGAGTGGCCAGTTTTGTTATATTATATTTAGATGAAAAAGCCTCGTACCACACTGTCGGATTATATACATAAGTTTTTAATTAAAAAAAAACCCATTGACTACAGCCATCGATGAAGGATTTCTAGGTACCAGATATTTGCATTAGTTTTTAAATCACAGACAGACACTTAAATTTTATGTATTTATTATGAACAAAAAAGTATATCTAGGCAATTCTTTTCAGATACAAACAACCAGCGAAGCTCACGAAGCATCTTAATCTTTTTGAAGAGTTAAAAGAGCGGATTTTCCAATATTGATTCCTTTGTGTTTATTGAATTTGAAATTCGTCTTTGTTGTTGGGTTCTGACGGTATTATGTAGGGATAAGTCAATCGTCAAAATAAGAGCATATGTAAAGTATAATACTTATTTTGAAAGTATTTTTGGATTGATAGATTTAACCTATATACATTACATAAAACTTATGAACATAATCCGACAAACCACACTTAGAGACTTTTCCGTCTAAATATAGCTCATCAGAACTGGCCACTCGTTAGCTATGGCCTCGTAAATACCATCGCCTAAACGAGGAAGAACTTGGTCTTTCGCTGGGTACCTTGAAACCGTATAGGAGCTATAAGGCAACCCGTGAAGTAAAAAAAACATTACAGTTTTTAAAATCAAATCTTCTAAAATATAAACATCAATATTTGTTTGTTTCTTTCTTTGTTTGTTCGTAATCTAAAGACTCAAAATTAACTGGACCGATTTGAATTGGTAATATTCGCACGCTTAAACCAATACTGACACTATCCTAAATATGCAACTTTACAGGAGAGGCAAAAAACCATTTTTACTACTATAAATTTGAAGAATACTGAACATAATATGCGCGTATTTAAAGGTAATTTCTCTATTCCTTGATATATATGATGGGTAAGTATTCTTCTTCAACTCGATGGAAAAAAACGAATATATTAATAATATTTATATTTTTACACTAATTTTAAATTTTTAGTGTCACTTTTGCTTTCACAACATAAAATTATTTTTTTCTTAATGCCATTGTGAATGATATTTCATTAGAAATATTTATAATAAAATTAATTAAAAACGTTAAAATTTACTGATTTTATTGTTACTAAAGTCTAGTTTTTATGTAGATAGGTACTTAAGTATTAAAAAACTGTGAAAGAAGGATGGTTTATTTTAAAGAAATCAGAAATTATATCAATGGTGTTTGTGTCCTTCTCAAACTCCTAAGAAAATAAAACTTAAAATAAATCAGTCTTCTATCAAAAAAAAATAATGGTTGAATAATACTCAAATGATTATTGATAAAATCACGCTGACGATTGATACAACCCATTGCCCAATATAAATCAAAAATAGTTTTCCAATCATCTTGGTCAATTTTTTCTGAACATTTCAATCGACAATTTGCCTTACACGGATGACCTACCTCCCTCACAGGTATAATTTTCTTAGTTTTTGATAAAGAAATGTATTCTTTACCTAAATTCCGTAAATAGTAGCCAACAATATTTTACAGGTAGGTACATATTTCTGAAAATAGCGTTTAAAACGTGTGTAGAAAACAAGGTCACATAGTCAGTTAGTTACCTTCGTCATTATCCTATGTAAGCTTACGGAAATTGTCAGACCCATCGTTATTAAGGGCCTGACATGCAATTAAGGGGAGTGTAAACGCAGCTGGGCTGTCACGTTATTATTTTCACTTTTGACAAGAATATGACATGTCCAGCTTATAAAAAAAATATACTGGTAATTGCTGACAGTACGACGTCAGATTTATTACATTGGCTTCATGGCATTGTGATTATATTATAATAATTTAATTAGTAGGTAGGTAATTGTTTTTTATACAGAACTAGATTTCCGCCTAGGCTTTGCGTAGCTCATATTAACTTTATAACCATATTATGGTCTTGAGTTCATAAAAATCACATAGAAAAAAGCACTTTCAGTTTTTCTCGAATTTTTCAATTTTCCGGGCAACTTTTCTAATTTTTCTTTCCATAAAGAATTGATTGGGTCTATTACGAACATTTAAAAATAAAAATTAGACAAAACTGTCTAGCCATTCTCATGTGATGCGCTTACCAACGAACATCATTTAAGAACTCCTTTCATAACGTTTGTCCCATACTAATTACATGCTGCAGCTATGTGTAAATTACGCAATCATTGTATTTCTTTTAATCAAAGTTAAAATTGAATTATAAAGATTCATATAGTATACATGATTTAAACGAAATAAAATTTTCTAAATCAGTTAAATATAAGTTTTATAAGCCCCTGAAAGTCCTCAATATTTCGCGTATTTTTAACCGACTTTGCGACTCAAATTATTTTAATAGATTTATTAATATAATAATTTTGACAACTTGCTTTTTCTAGTATAGTTTTGTATAATACTCATACAGCCGAAGTCCGTTTCGTGTATTATCGTATTATTCATTTTAATTTGTATACATTATTTTGTACAGTTTTCAGTGTCATCTACTTCCAGTAAAAGTATTTCAGTATTTTTAAAATTAAATGTAGATTTTTTAAATAAATGGAAGAAAATTCTTCGGGTTAATAGGATTCATGATTATTTTCGCTGCCCACCCATTTTGTATATTGCTTGATGGTAAAAGATTAGACTTTAAAAATTATATATTATCTAGTTCGTTCATAAATATAAAAAAGTACCTACAGTATATAACGTTATTTTTTCGTATGTAAATTATCATTGGCAAAGAAAGAAAATATAGAAGAAGATTTATTTTATATCAAATCTAGCAATTTCCGACACAGATATATCAAAGTTTCCTAAAATAAAAACAGCATTGTCCATATTTCCGATGTTGAAAAAATATTATATTTCACTTTACCTTTGAAATAAATATCTGAGTATAACAATTTACTTATTATATAAATACTAGATTTGGATATTTTAGAACAAAATAATATAAAGCCTTAAAATAATATATGTGACGTTGCTATATTTAGTAGGCGTTTTATTGCTTTATACAAAATTGGTCTCCACGAAAATATCTTTTATTTTAACGGTATAATATACAGCAGTCTATGTCGTCCAACCTGAAAGTCCATTCTAAAAATTGGTGAAATATTTTTTTAAATCGGATGAGTGGTTTCGGAGAATACCTCTTACATCCAAACTTACAAACTTTACCTCTTTATAATATTAGTGTAGATAATTTAACGATTTTAGCATATGCATTTAGTATGTGGTATTGATCCGCACGAAGCACAATGTTTTCGGGTTCAAATCCTAGGTCGACAAAGTTTGAGTTTAGCAATGTTAAAAATTGATACAAGGTCAGAAAAGGAGATCTTCAACTCTTTCTGTAAAACAATCGGATTGGAACTGGCGATTTTAAAGTTTTTAACAAATCATCCTATTCCTAACTAATATTCTTTCATGCCAAAAAGCTGGTAGTTATAATAATTATCTTTGGTCACTTTCTAACAAATCTGTCGTTGAATATGTTCTGTTCAATATGGACAACTGGCAAAAGTGGACACTGTTACTGGTGTCTCTGGCTGTGTACGACGGTATAAAGGCCGTGAAGATGTGCTTGTGTGTGTATTATATATGCTAGAAGGAGAACAAAATTCTACTAGGTTTATTAGAATGTCCTATGAATTTGGAACTAAATAAATATGTCAAGACTCCTTAGTCTCTGCCAAACACATTGCAGAAATAAAGGCGAAAGTATGGTTAAAATGTGGCAAAAATATTTGTATTTAAATTTTGTTTCATCACAATTTCCCGGAACAAACAAAGAATGGGAACAAATAAAAATATTTTATTATTTGAGTGTAATCCTTCTTCTGTGTGTATTCTCGACACGTACCACTCGCGGCGGAATGCCACCGTCAGAACAAGAAGACATGCATTTAATGAAAATAATTCAATACAACTAATGACACCCTTTTACGTGACATCATTCCATGAAATATGAGAGATCTCACCTGTTGAATAGAGGATTCATAAAATTGTTACTGTAAATATTAGGAACATAAATATGAAAAGTTTTAAGACAATGATATTTTTGATCAAACTCAACATCCTAAATAAGAATGTGCTTATACGATTCCTATTCCTAATTCATAATTCTAGATTTTCGGTTTTTTACATTACAGGAGCTTTATGACGCACCCGAGAACTCTCCTCATTTAAGAGGGTTTAAGAGTAAATCTTACTTTTGGATCAAAAACTGTACTATTTGAACAGAATACTTTCCATGAAGCACTTGAAGAAACTAAAAATCTAAAAAGTTATTTGAGAAAACTTTTAAATTAATAAAGATTTTTTTAATTATAACAAGATAATTGAGACGGGTTTTCTCAATTTTGCTTTCATCGTCAAGTTTCAAACTTCAAATATATGAAATCACTTGCCGATCTCACATTAAAAAAAATATTAGACTATAAATATCCCCAGGAAAATAGTTATCAATAAATTTATTAATATGTTGGTTCTTTTCTTCAGAAATTAAAATCACAATCATATTAAAAAAATCCCATAAATTATATATTATTTTTATTTTTATATTATTAAATATTATTTTCTCTGTAAATCTCACTTCATTTGAAATGATAATTATTTATTGGTGAGGAAATTAACAGCCCTTACCTTGATGATGTTATCTGTGTCCTTGATGATGTTCTTTTATCCATAGGTCGCTGTGCTTCGGTTCGTTGTTGGCTGTTTATTCCTTTCACCACAAATTTCTTCTTAACCTAGCTTACTAACTAAATAGCGGGTTTGACAATATTGTCTTTGCGTTAGCGATTTGAGTAGGCAGCGCGACGGCTTAACGGGTACGAATAGCGCGACTCGATTGCGGTGCGTTGCGACACTGCGACCAACGTCTCGACCGTCCGGGCACTTGACACACACTGGCAGGGCCGTTATAAGGAGAATGGAGGGTAGTTAGGAAAATGTATGAAATATGTGTGGCGTGTTGTGTGTATGTATTGTGTAATACAAAATTGGCCTGACCATTTATAGAACAACTTATAGTATTTTTGTAATATTTTTTAAATATTTTTAAAAAGTGCTATCAAAATCAGCGCGCGATCCAAAATGGGGACCAAAATTGGTTGGTCAGACTATAATGACAGATAATACTTTCTTTACGCACACAAACACATTCGCTTCCGTGCCGGTGCACACTTGCTATGAAATATCTAAACATTGAGTCCTGATCTAGTCTTAAACCCTCTTAACCGGTGATAGTTTGGAACCCTCACTATGACATCCATATTAAAAAACTCGAGAGCGTTCAAAAAAGGTTTAGCTGGCATTTGGCATACAGCTGCAATCTTGCGAAGAGGCTTCCCGGATACAGGGATCGTCTGCGGTACTTCGGCATGAGTTCTCTGCGGAATCGTAGATGCAGACTGGATGCCGAATTCTTCTACAAACTGGTCAACTCCAAGGTCGACTGTCCAAACTTGTTGGGACAGTTGAATCTATGTGCTCCTATACGGAATCCCAGAGCTAGCGCATTTGATCCCTTCCTGCTAGCTAGATCGAAAACGGTCCTCGGTCTGGTCTCTCCTCTTAACCGTATGGTCGGACAGTATAACAAGATGCATAAGCGACACGACTTAGATGTGTTTGGTTCTCGGGCCACTTTCCAAACCACGATTGGAAAAATTGATTTTTTTGAGTGTTCTTAGTTATTAGTTTAGAAATTGTTTTCGTGTAAATTATTATTATTGTATTTTTGTGTTATTATTATTATTCAATTACTTTTTTTCTTATCAATGTTGTGTTGTTGTTATAAAAATGTTAATAGCCCTATAATTGACACTGCGTCTACTAAGTTACAAAAATGTACAATGCATATGTGTGGACGTAGGTGTTGTTGGGCTGTTTATAATAAAATAAAATAATAAAATAAATAAATATTTTTTGAGACAAAGTTTACCATATAATTGGTACATGGCCTTATTCTTATTCTGAGAAAATAACAAACGATTTTTTTGAATATTTCAAATGAATACAGTATAAAATTCTCATTAATTTCGCTTCATTCAGAATGCAAAGCTTACGTTTACACAAAATATCTTTGAGGACATCAGCTGTAATGTTATCGTATTGAAAGAAGTTAGCAGTCGCAAATCCATTAGCGTGAAAGGCTCGCTTGATTAGGCCTCGCTGTATAAGACTCCCTGCTGACTCTGTTGAATTAAATATCTCAAGAAAGTGTTCCTTTACGAAGCCTTAACGTTTTCTGAGTACGCTTTTATTTATTACGGACGACGTTAGTCTCCATTATACTAATTTTGATGTTCACTCTCATGTTTTGAATATGAAATTAATACATTCGTAGATATAGCTTTCATAGCTTCAACTTCCAATTTTTTTTTTGAAATTTTAATTTCAAATTTATTTATACAGTAAAGGAAAAATAAGTGAAATACATAGAACTTGGTAGCCATTTTTCCACAGATCAATAACTAAATGCATATAATATAGACCATATTTTACCTACTGAGCGTGTCAAACATTTAGTAACTTTGTAGCCAACGTATCTTCCACCTGTCATTTCTCAAATTACTACGCATAGTACTAAATGTTATTTTTTAGTTATTTTATAGCTTTTTTTTTCTTTTAGTTTTTATCTAGTATCTTTAATTTTTGTAGGTATATTTAGTTATTTTAAAAATATAACTTCACTAGTGGTGTATAAATTCAGTACCTATAGATATCTTCCCGTCCTCGTCCTACAACATTTTTTCCCATACAAACTTCATCACCCCGTTGCACTTATATTTAAGGGTTGTTTTGAAAAATCCTAAAACACGTGTTATATTATTTCTTTTGAAGAGTACCTACATAATTTTACCAAGTTTGACATTTTTTCCCATACAAACTTCATCACCCCGTTGCACTTATATTTAAGGGTTGTTTTGAAAAATCCTAAAACACGTGTTATATTATTTCTTTTGAAGAGTACCTACATAATTTTACCAAGTTTGATACACGCAGGAAATACGATTTTCCATACAAACGTTTACATCATATTTCACCTCTTAGGGTTGAATTTCGACTGGGCTGGTTTGGGTTGGGCGTTGATGAGTCAGTGAATGGGTATGAGTGAGTCAGGACTTAATTATTTACTATTTTTTACAAAATTAATTAATATGGATTGCATTACGACTCCGTGCGTTACTGGTTCCAGGGTAAACAGCAGAACAGTCTTCCTTCTTTTGCCAATGGTATTTGTGAGGTTTTTTAAAATATGTTAATTATTTGAAACTAAAATTTCGTACCCAATAGTACGTATACAATGCGTCTAGTTCTAAGATAAAACGAATAAAAATAAATTGTCACATATTATCGACAAACTTAAGTAAATAGAGAAAATCCACTTTATCAATTTGCAGTAAGAAATAAGTACAGATAGGATGCGAGTGAACTCACTAATTAAGCGCATAAAGCAGTCGCTGGTAACTGCATTAAAAACTGCAATTATGCCAACGGCTGCGCTAGGACAGATAACGTGCAATTTAGACTAGATTAAGTCGTAAGTCCCAATGTACTTGGCTTCCCAACCAACTAAATTTTAGGGTGACCATAAGTTACATTTTTAACCGATTTAAAAAAAGGAGGAGGAATCATTTATGTTTTTTATGTATGTTTCCCAATTACTTGAAGACGCCTGGACCGATTTGGATTATTTTGTTTGTTTGAAAGGGTATACTTCTCAGGTGGTCCCATGGTCATCAGATGAGGATCTGATAATGGGATCCTGGAGAAATCGAGTACTCTTCAAATTTTATAGGCACACTTGAAGCGATTTGGGTATATTTTATATAGTGACTTGTGCATTTGCTTTTGGAAAGCACACTTTTCGGTGCATAATTTTTGAAGTCGGTACACTTTTTTTTAAAAGGCAAATTATTATTAGACTCTTTATATTAGTTTCACCTGTAACTAACTAACTATGTATGTAAACAATTTTAACTAACTTTTAATTATCGTATCGATTTGAGACTTTGCAAGGAGGATGACAACACAATATTTTGGTACCATCGATCTGGTCTGATCATGGAGCCAGTGGAACTCCGTAACGAAACGACGTAACCCCATCAAGTTTGGGCTCGTTTGATTTGGTACCTACTTTACGAAGTGTAAAGGCGGTCACTCACAGGAAGAATTAAATTTTGAAATAAAATGAAATTGCTTATAATGCTACCATATAGGATACAGATGTTTTTTTTTATTTTTGTTGGTAATAAATATACTAAAAAACTACTGAACTGATTCTAAAAATTCCTTCACTAATAGAAAGCTACGATAGCCCTGAGTGACATAAGCTATATTTTATATTGTTTGAATATATCCACGGGCGGAGCCAAGGGGCGAAAAGTCTAGTATTTCATATTTCAATTGATGTTGAGATTGATACCATACCAGATTGATCAAGTATCGATTATATCTTCAAAATAATGTCACCCTACTGCCATTTAGCTCTACTTAACTCATAATCTTTGAACCAGTTTTATCTCTTACGATGTTGATAGCATGGGTAAGCTTGAATTCCTGTTAATATTCAGATTGCAACGGGATATTGGCTGGATAAATTATTATCGCCAATTCTTCATTACAAATAATATTATATTTTATTGCATCAATCATATTTTCCAAGGACTTTCACAAGTGAATATGCCTTAAGGACCGTTGGTCAAGCCATCTTGTATCTGTCAAAAATATGGCAAATCTCAATTAGGTACAAAATGTGAGTTTATTTATACATTTCCTTACCACACTGTTGATAGTTATTATTTTCAATTGGATTGAGCCATATTTTTCCAAAACGCAAAAGCAATGCTCGTTTTCGAAACTATGGCTATTTAGAACACTAAATAATAAAAATATGACTCAATCCAAATTAAAATAATAATTATAAACTGCAATATGTGGTAAGGAAATGTTGTATAAATAAACTCATCAATCAACTTTCATATTTATATCTTCAGTGGTTTAGGCTGTGCGTTGACTGTCAGTATGTCAGCGACACTACAGCGACACGATAGTTTTATATTCAGACAGATTGATATATTTTCAGTTATAATATAAAAAAGTGAAGACCCCACCCCACTCAGATGTCGATTAAAACGATTGGATTTGTACAGAGATTAGTAAGAGATTGTCAATTTGTTTGTAAAAAGTTTACTTTTTTATAGATAGGACGACATGTAACCCGCCATCCACATGGTGGAAAGTGGCTATGGGGGTTATAATATAATATAATAAACAAGAGTTTGTCACCTCAACTATGTCAGTTAATTTATAACACAGTGGCTATGCACGAGCCAAGACAAGTAGAAACCGTGGGAATGTAAATATCGGTTATATACATACTCATTATCATCATCAACTGAATCGCGATACTATGTATCATTTGATTTATTTTCAACGATGAATGGTGGTCCAAGATGAGGACCGATGGCCCCTACTGGCAGTACTGGCCCCTACCATTAACTAAAACACCGGATGAATTTGTAAAAATATTTCTATGTTATGAAGTTATGAAGCTGACAATTATATATAAACTTCACACTAATGTTTTTAATTTATTTGCAAGTAAAGCAACCCTTTGATGAGGTTGAAAATTCTTGTACTTATGGGTTTTAGTTTTCTTTTTTTTCTAAAACCATCTTCGCATTACTGCCTTTCAAATGGTTTGGGGCACATCGGTTGGGTGGTTTCAAAGTCTATAACGGACATAAGTAGATTAGACTGTAATCAATTATGGAAAATCTCTGAAACTACTGTACCAATTCTAAAAAATATTTCACGAATAGAAATTTACGATATCGTTTTAGCATTTATTCCAAAATATCCACGGGCGAAGCCGGGGGCGGAGAAATAAAGTTAGTATTAAAACTGGAAAGTGAATATTTTTTCCCATTTCAGAAATTTTCACTGGAGCATCCGGGGCGAAAAGCTAGTTGTACAAAAATACAAAACAACATTTATAATCACGTCACGTACTACTTCCTACGGGTAATGTAAAGATAGAAAATCCGATGCATCCACATTATTTATCGATTTTGGTGATCCCCGAAAAAATGATCGCCAATAAAAATGAATGCAATCCCTCCCTCAAAGAAGACCCCTAAAATCTACGGGATCCTATATGGCTTTAGTATGCGTAACACGTGAAGTGAAAAATGTCGTCCGAGTAATATGTCATGGTTACTGTGAGAAGGGACATGTGCATGTATAATAAACAAAATTAAGTAAACTAATAAGATGATAGATTCAAACAAAATAACTGGCCAGTATTCCAGTATTTTCAGTGTTGCCAAAGGAGATAAAATAGTAGGTACGTATAATAAAATTATTTTAAGTTGATATTTAGCATTTTTAATTTTAGGCAAGGAAATAATAATTACTTATACATCAAACTATAGGTACAAGAAATCATGTCCAAAAACTGCAATATGACAATATCTAAATACATATATAAAAACGTCGTGTCGCTGACTGACTGACAATCAACGCACAGCCTAAACCACTGAAGATATAAATTTGAAAATTGGAAGTTTTTCGAAAATCAACCCCTAAGGGGTAAAATGGGGAGTAAACGTTGTATTAATAATACAAACGCGTATAAAGTCGCGGGCTAGTTGTAGTGTAGGTATATTCTTTTTGTGGCGTGGTCAGAGACAATTATCACAATATGTCAACATTTTAGATCATGAGAAGAATGTCACTGCACAATGGACATGCATTACTTACTACTTTTAGAAATATGGAAAAAATTGCCATAAATTTTGTCAAATTCTCATTAGGTGGTCAATATTGAAAATCACCAAAAACAGAAAGTATTATAAAATGAAATTTAAGGATATTTCATACTACCTACGTACCTTATACATAGACTACGGACTCCCCCCTTTGCCAATTTTTTGCTAATTGACCAATAAAACTGTCCTAGTGAGCAGTAACAAGTTAGCTTAGGTTTCGTTGGTATCGTTTTGTATCGCGAGACAGAGCTCTAGAAAAATAGTTAATAATTGTGATGTTTTAAATGGGAAAGGCGTCTAAAGTGTATAATTATTATCTTTGTATTTTAGCATAATCATCATATAATGTAAAAGCTGTTGCGACAATAAAACTACAGAAAATACAATGGTACAGAGGTTAGTACTAGGCGTCTACCTACCCCGCCCCGCCAAAAGTGGCAGAAAAAATTGTTCGGTGATTTACAGCTTCACGCCTCCTTTGGTTTATAGTCAAAGGGCTTATAGGATTATAAACATCAAAATTAATTCAGCCGCTTTGGGCACTTTTCTTGCAAACATCCAGACAAATAGACAAAAATTTGCTTAATTTAGATCATAGGCAAACAATCCTACGATTATTTCGAAAATTTTGCGACAGAATATCGTTTAGCTGTTTACAGACGCACAAGGGGACAATGTGTGTGGTTTTATACTTTTTGTAAGGGCTTGATGCATTCACATCGACACGGGACCGAACAGATAAATAATGCATGGTCCATGTGGGGTGAATTTCGTATTCCGTGGAAGTATTTGGCGACATTGTCAACTTGTCCGGACATCCATGTTTCTTGTCCATGTTTTATGGGCATGGATTATTTTGTTTGTAATAGAAATGTTTATTTTACATTTGAGATGTAAATGCACAATCTACGTATATACAAATAAATATGAATTAAATGAATCTACCACCGCCTGGCGAGACAAAAGTAAAAGCTTTTCACGTGCATGGGAACACGAGGAAGCAGACACTTCTCCATAAATCGGCTTAAAAATACATTTTATTTACATGTTAAAAAGGATGCAATCGAAGACATTAAAGCTTTTAGAATATCTGTCTGATTTTATACGTTGAAAAATGAATGACGAAAGATTGGTTAAAAAGCTTTATATGGCAGAAGTGAAAAGAAATGCTGGCAGAGGATGACCTAGAACGTGTGCTTTTATTGAACATATTATATATGTACTATAAAAATATATTGATCGAAGGCAATACATTATTAAAAGTACACACAATAGCCAAGCATGTATGAAAGGTATAATGAATATAAAAGAAGCGAACGATATTATGTCAGGATAGTAGCAAATGGCATTCGATTGTCTATAGATGATTTTATTTGTCTACAATATTAGTATAAATATATACAAATACACAGTTCTCTGTTGTGAGTTTTGTGAGCTAAACAGGTGTTATTCAAAAACCAAAACCAAAACTAAAACAAAACCCTATTGAAAATAATATTTTTAGATTTTTTTTTAATGTAAGTAAATATAATAGAGAATTTGAAATTGAATTTATATTTTGTACATATTTTGAATTTAGTTTATAAGTTTTTAATATCTTTGTTTCTGGATCAGAATACACGTACTTACCTAAAAAATAAAGATTCCGACGAATTGTAAACCTTCTCCTTCTGTTTTGAAGTTCGGTTAATAATCCTTTTTGGCCAAACGTAATGCAGATTTTTAATAAATAAATAAACCTCCGGCCAAGGAGTATGTATATATGGTGTTGCACGCCATGAATGTGAGCGAACAAACGCCATGATGTACTTTTTATTATTTAAATAATATATTTGTTCTAGAAATATGAATTTCTATGCTCCTATGCCAAAGTTAGATCATTGGAAAAGAAAAAAATATTTGTCAAGAAAAAATTGACATGTTTTGGTAGATGTGTTGAAAAAATAATTTTGTATGAATTTGTATTTATTATTTTTGTTATATAAATAAATTTTAAACCATGTTATTCCAAGTGGTGCCAGAAATTTCTAAATGCTGTTTCATTTTTAGTTTGAAACTTGGTACTATTTTGATTGGTGGATATTTAATGGTCTGTACCTACATACTTCTTGTATATAAAATTTCTGTGTCAAGGGCAGGGTTTAGCACATTTCATCATATTAAGTAGAATAGGTGGCAAGCCTGTCGTTTTACCTAATACTTCTATGCCAGCTTTATCAGCCCCCGAACCGGAAATTAATTCTCGCATTCCGGATTGCACAACTGGGATTTTTTTCTTATAACAAACAGATCTTGACGGCCTTTATACCTTGCCGTGAGACCAGAGACACTACTAACAGTGTCCACTTTTTGCCAGTTGACCATATTGAACAGAACAGGTGACAAGCCTGTCGTTGCACTTATCAGACTTCTTTACGGACTTAAATATCTGTATATTTTAGCATTTTTGGCACGAGTGACAATTGAATCCGGTACCTTTAATTTCAAGTTCAATTTGAACCATTATACAGAATTACTATAATATTTTAATATTATTTTGTTTGTTTGTTTGTAAGAAGAAAATTCGAAAACTACAAGACTGATTTCATGGCTATATTATTCAAAATGGACATTAAATAAAGCTAGAATAGGGAAGATGACAGGGTAAACAAAATATTATTCTATTTATTCCGACATTTAGATACGTATTTATTTTTCTAATTTTAAATTTAAAAATTCTAATTTGTCCGTCAGTTAGATTATCAGAAAAATATTGGACATGTATTTATTTTTTTCTTTTGTCAATCAAACAAAAAATTACAGAGATAAAGCCCGTCAAAGATTGGGAGTGGGGGCCGGTGACGTCACTTCTAGGTCAAAAGTGTACTCAAATGTGACGTCACACGGAATTTTAGCGGGCTATATCGTCATCATTTTTTGTTTAATTGACCAAAGAAAAAATACGTGTCCAATATTTTCTGATAATCTAACTGACGGACTAATTAGAATTTTTTAGTCATCATGCCTATTCCGTAAGACATAACAATATTTGTATTTAAAATGGGAGGAATGTTATATTTTCCCATTATGAAAAAAAAACTCAATTCAGCTGTTATTTTCATTTTCAGGTATTTGGCGGTGGAAATCCTGTTTTCCTAATACATTGTCCAAGTTATCAGATTTACCAGATAATTTTTAAATTATACTATTATATTTGTGTAGTCGTCGCTGTTACATTATTTGTCGCTTCAATTTTACTACTTCTAGGGATCGCATGGGTTAGTTTCTTTTGAAGTTTTCAAATATATAAATCTGTAGTACAGAAATGACTAAAAAGGAAATGACGACCGAGACGAACTTTCATTTCCTCGCCAATCTTCTAATCTAGAGCATATATTCAAAGTTTCAAGTAAACAACGAACACAAAACAAATATATATGGTCTTAAAAAGGTCAAATACGTAGTATTAAACATAGTGCATGTATCAAACGATGTATGAATGTGAATGAAGCAAAAGAAAGAAAGGCTCCATACTCTATGCCTACACCTTTGGGAAATAGGCGTGAAGGTATGAGTTTTCAAAGTAGATAGGTAGCTAGCCTATATACACAGAGTACAGACTTATAAAACAAATACCTCGCAGTGTTAGTCTGCCTGTCTTGTGCTCATTTTTAGGGTTCCATGTTTAGGGAAACCCTGTCTGTCTGTCCATCTGTCACAGCTTACTTTCTTCGAATCTCATTATTATCATCATCATCAACCTTTTAAGATCCCTGCTGGATCATGGTCTCCATCTAGTGCACAATTTTAGTGGTGCTCATTGAGAGAAATTGCTATAGTCACCACGCTTGGCAGGCGGGTTGGTGACCGGACGCCGGCTTTACGTGCCCTCCGGAGCACGAGGACTCGATTTAAGCACATATTCGTAAACAAAATTGGTTTGGCAGGGGGTAGGATTCGAACCCGGGACCTCCCGGTTTCAAGTCCACCGTCCTACCAATTACGCTATCGACTACCTACTGGACGATAAATGTTGAAACTTGGTACATATATAGAGTTTTATGACTCAACCTCACCGACGTATAGCTTAAATATTCGATTTTCGATTTTGGGGGTTAATATTCGGAGGGAAATAGGGTCATGATAGGTCCATGAATACCTGTAAGTCTTGTTTGTAGTGATAGTGCCACAAAATAACCAATATTAAAAATATTATTATTTGCAGAACAAACATGAATTCACTGATATATTTTTGTATGCATTGGTATTGTATATCATGTATTCGATAATTGGTATTGTGGTGTACATAGTTGGTTACTTTATGGAATCATGGTACGCATGTAACGCTTTTGGCCAAATTATAACAAAAGGATCCGCTGGCAAATATTCTGCGTTGGATTTTCTTTTGCTGACACTACTTATAAATCTTCTATCCATTGGTTGTAAGTAATATATCTACGTAATTTCATTATAATTTATTTGTGATAGTGCAATTTAAGCTGTATTTCATTAAAGAAATCAAATTATCAGTTTAACACATAATATCATTATAATAAAAAATATTGACATTATATGGGCAGACGAAGTCGCTGGCAACAGCTAGTTAAAAAAATAAAATAAATTATCTTGTCTTCATAGAAATGGCATATACGAGTGGCAATGAAAGAGCCGCGTTCAAAACGCCACTTTTGATATCTGTTTAATGAACGCATCTCTTCTTCTTTTATTATTTATAATCGGTGATTTGCCAATATAGCCGTTATAGTGTAATCGGTATTTAAGAGGATCCCGCCGACTGTGATATGTTCTATTAATCACTGACTAATCACAACTATCACAGCGCGGACAAGATTAAACTGTATTCCCAATCATGTCACGGCGGGACGCGTGCGTTGGTCGCCATGACATGACGTAGAATCGAACGTATCTCTTTGGTCGAAAGTATTAATTTCGTGGCAACACTTATCAAACGTCAGCCACAGATATAAAAGCTAACGTCAAATCAACGAACGTAGTGAGAGACGGAAGTTTTCGAGGGAAAAAAGTAAGTTTTTAACTGAGATTTTGAAATCTATTTTACAATATTCCTAATTTCAGTAGTACTTATGTTATTCTTCCAACTATATTCTGTAGAACCTAATGTAAATGCACGTAGAAACGAATATTCTACCTTGTTTGGTTTTGTTGTTATATTTGAAATTTGGGATTTTTTATGCATGGCTAATTGGCTATGAAAGAGCCAATCTGAGTGGCTTTAAAAGAGCCGATCCTTTACTGTAGATAAGAATAATAATTTACATCATTGAAATATATTTTTCAGAAACATGGCTTCAAAAAGTGTACGTAGCCGTCACGCATGCCCAGTGCATCACTATTGTGAAGAAGTATTTTATTTTATTTTATTTTATATCAATATTGTTTAACAATATGCTATAATATTCTTATTATTTCTATTTTAATTTGCAAAAAAATATTATTTCATTTTGTTTAGCAACATCCTATTAGATTTTAATATTGTTTCTATTTTAAATTACCAAGAATAATTCAAACTTAGTTTATATACCAATTATTATAATGGCCTTATAATTTTGTAGACGGTTCTTTTTATATATAAATCCATAATTTATGGCTTATATTATATGGCTTCGTTTGCATGGCGCTTACAATTTGTGTTTTTTTTAAATGAATGCCTTCGTTTGCGGTAAAGGGTTAAGAATATTGTGATAGAAAATAGCTGACTTAAAAAAACTGCCTCCTTCATTGCCACTAGGTATACTAATACTAATTGCTATTCGTTCTCTTTTTCGGGAAGCTATCATGTACCGAATTATTGCATTGCAAATCTATCAGTTGTTGCGACTAATGTTCTAGAGCAGCATGTTGGGAACTCAGATCTATTAGTTGGGAATTCCTTTTACGTTTTTCTTTTAATTTTATTTTTGTTGTCAAGTGTCTGGAATTTTTTTAAGTTGTCTATTGAAAAATACATATAAATAAAATTGAAACCAGAATATGGTGTACTCATTTTCCAAAATAATAAAAATACAGTCCACTCCACGCACAAGTATAAGCACAAACAATTTTGGTCCATATTCAAAGTTTCAAGTAACTCTAATTAAATTTCCATTCTTTTTGACCATTTAGAACAAACACACATTTACAATATCAGGGAAGAGTAATTACAGCACAGTAAAACAAGTATATTTTTCTGTTTAATGTTTCAGTGCTTTTATATTTCATGGTAGTGGTAATCAACTTCAGGAATCAACTTTGAGAGAAGACGGACTTCAGTAATATTTATCAAATACCTGCTATTTCCATAAACTAATAATAATTATGTAATGACAATCAAAAATAGTAAAACATTGTTAATTTAAGTGTATTGAAGTTTTATTTCTATTAACAAATATACATTATGTCAACCGATGTTTACCTACATCAGCTATATATCCAGTCTAAAATGAGAACGAAAAGAACATCTGCAGATATTACCACAAGTAGTACAACAGACACTTCATGCAACTAACGGCTCCAGTACTATTGGAAATGTATTTTCTACCTGTTGTACTTCTGTTATAAGTCTTATAATAAAAACATTGTTAGTAACTGAAAATTGCGGATATCTAAGTAAATGTTTCGTTAATGGAAAAGCCTCATGCCGACACTAATTATTTACATAGGTTTTATATTACAAAACACACATTGGTACATGAGCGCGATCCAACCGTGGTCCACAACAGAACATAAATATCATCGGCTAAAAGAGGGAGAGTTTAAGAGCTCATTACTTTATTTCGTGATATATTTGTTACTGTGGAAGTAGCAAATCTTAGGTCTTACTGGTAAATCCTAAGATCCTTTTACCATTGGAGTTTGGCTAATGTTAAGGTTAATCAATGGCGATTGAATTTGATTGAATTAAAAATAAATATTGGAGAACGAAATCAAATGAATGAGTAATAGGTAAGCCACTTATAAGTAAATTATATGTAATTAAAAAAATCCTAGCATTGCTTAAAATGCAAATAAAAGGAAATTAAATTAACGTAAATAAAATCAATCATTTATTAGGTAATAGTTTTAGGTAATAAAAACTTTCACACTAGTGTGAAGGTCGGGGGGGACATTACCTGCATTTAAGGGGAGGAACGAATAATTTTGGTTGATTGCTGAAATGAAATTCCCGAATTTTACGAATGCTATAAACATACAATTTGGGCATCGAAAACTAGAGGATTTTATCTAGTATTGTGTAGGATGAAAACATGATTGATGAAAATTTTCTCGATAACTTAAATTTTTGAAATCACCTCTTCAAAAACACCTTTTTAGTCATACGATCATACTCTAAAGGGATTTACGTTTAAATATTATACGAATCTGTAGGTAATTTCAGTACCTAGTATTGATTAAGAAGATTTTTCCCTGCATGTGATCGTTTTTAAATAAATTATTTATTTGTAATGTGCCGCTTACGTCATTTATTCCGAGAAGCGACACATTATACCTTTCTCACTTCTGCAGAAAGAACGGACAAAGCGCCATTGTTTTCTTGCATGACGTGATCGTTGCGCTCGAACCACTCATGGGCCCGAACCACGAGTTTAGGGCGTGGCTTACGATTAAAAATTTCTGAGCCGTTCCTCGTCTTAAAAAATTATGCACTGAAAAGTGTGCTTTCTGTAAGCAAATGCACAAGCCACTTAAAAAAAACTTAAATAGCTTCAAGTGTGCCTATAAAATTTGAAGAGTTTTCGATTTCTCCAGGATCCCATCATCAGATCCTGACCTGATAACCATGGGACCATCTGGAAAGTATACCCTTTTGTTTATATTTTTTTAATTTTTAGTAATATTACCTATGATGTCAAAAACCAGAGTACTTGTGAAGACAAATAAAACGAACCAAAACTCAATAGGGTTACGTCGTATCGTTACAGAGTTCCTGTGGCCATCTTTCGGCTCATCATCAGGACCCTGAATATCATCTAGGACCAGAGTAATTGTAAAGACAAATAAAACGAACCCCAACTCGATGGGGTTACGTCGTATCGTTACAGAGGTCCTGTGGCCATCTTTCGGCTCATCATCAGGACCCTGAATATCATCTAGGACCAGAGTAATTGTAAAGACAAATAAAACGAACCCAAACTCGATGGGGTTACGTCGTATCGTTACAGAGTTCCTGTGGCCATCTTTCGGCTCATCATCAGGACCCTGAATATCATCTAGGACAAGAGTACTTGTAAAGACAAATAAAACGAACCCAAACTCGATGGGGTTACGTCGTATCGTTACAGAGTTCCTGTGGCCATCTTTCGGCTCATCATCAGGACCCTGAATATCATCTAGGACCAGAGTAATTGTAAAGACAAATAAAACGAACCCAAACTCGATGGGGTTACGTCGTATCGTTACAGAGTTCCTGTGGCCATCTTTCGGCTCATCATCAGGACCCTGAATATCATCTAGGACCAGAGTAATTGTAAAGACAAATAAAACGAACCCAAACTCGATGGGGTTACGTCGTATCGTTACAGAGTTCATGTGGCCATCTTTCGGCTCATCATCAGGACCCTGAATATCATCTAGGACCAGAGTAATTGTAAAGACAAATAAAACGAACCCAAACTCGATGGGGTTACGTCGTATCGTTACAGAGTTCCTGTGGCCATCTTTCGGCTCATCATCAGGACCCTGAATATCATCTAAGACCAGAGTAATTGTAAAGACAAATAAAACGAACCCAAACTCGATGGGGTTACGTGGTATCGTTACAGAGTTCCTGTGGCCATCTTTCGGCTCATCATCAGGACCCTGAATATCATCTAGGACCAGAGTAATTGTAAAGACAAATAAAACGAACCCAAACTCGATGGGGTTACGTCGTATCGTTACAGAGTTCCTGTGGCCATCTTTCGGCTCATCATCAGGGCCCTGAATATCATCTAGGACCAGAGTAATTGTAAAGACAAATAAAACGAACCCAAACTCGATGGGGTTACGTCGTTTCGTTACAGAGTTCATGTGGCCACCTTCCGGCTCCATCATCAGACCAGCTATGATACACCACTATATTGCATTGTCATCCGATTTACATATCTATGCATAATTACAGGTCAACAGAACACTGGGAAGTGGGGTAGGTTATAATTACAGGGGAGCTAACTGGTATAAATATGTAAATTTAGCAAAAGGTGAAACTAAACTATTACAATATTATTATACAATAATAAAGTTAAATAAAATGCAAATTAAAATAAGTTGAAAAAGATCGGACAGCTAGTACAGTCTCGTTGCCGTGGAGACATTTATACGCAGACGAAGCCGCTGTACATCCTAACAAACATTGAAAAGCTTTTAATAAAAATATAGACAACTAGCATTCCGCCCCCAGCTTCGCCCGTGGATATTTAAGAAAAATATAAAATATACCCTATACCTAACCCTACCCCTACCCCTACCCCTACCCCTACCCCTACCCCTACCCCTACAAAAAAAATGTGGTGCGGTGGATCTGCAGTGGTTCCGTTGAGGATGGAAAAGCCTCTAAGTGTGGTTGTGGGTACCCTGGAAGTAAGAAGAAAGAACATTATCTAATGGGGCGCCCAAAAATAGTGTCTGTTTGGAGAACTATCCTTTTAAAAGCGTGAAATTTCATCAGAACCGATATGGAAAAATGGAAGATTATAACTGATGCGGACACAGCTATAATAATATTCTTGCCATTTTCACTATGGAACCATAAATTCTGGTAATTCGGTAGCAATATAAGGCAATGCAACTTTTCTGAAACATTTGCTTTTAAATTTAAGCACGGTAATTTAGAAGTTATAATGACAATGTCAATAGTAAAAAATATGTTTTGTAGACTTACATTTATTTGAGAATCATTTACTTTTTTACATGTTGTATTTTATTATTTGTATTACTATTTTATAAAGTTATAAAACATGGCTATCTTTGACAGCTTCCCTACATTTGAAAAATGCTGTTTTTGCGTACCTTTGAAAGCAGGAGCCATAATAATAGCAGTCTACAAAATAGTAAGTATTATTTTTATCATTAATTTATTTCTATATATATAATAAAGTATCACGGAGGATGATGTAGTGTCTCCCATCAAAAGACTGAAGAACGGAAAAGTGACAGTGAAAGACAGAATTTCCTCCGAGATGATAAGATACGCAGGAGCGATGATATGTAATGTAACACACTGTGTGCTCTCTTCAATAAATGCTGGAGCAAAGGACTAGTATCAGACTCACAGGTGCCATTATAGTTCCGGTGTTTAAAGGAAAGGGTTCACAGCTTGATTGCAGCTTGGTTGTAAAAATGTATGGAATAATTGAAAATATGCAAAAGGTGATTAAAAATAAGACGTGGAATACTCCCCAATGCATGTCATGGGAAAGTTGTATCAATCAATGGCAATCTATTAAATATTTTCAATAGCGCGATACAGATTTTAATTTCAATATTGTGAGACTGTAACGATGCCACATCTTATGACGCGATGTGCCGCCACATGACCCAGACCAGAGGTCGATACTGATTGAAACTAACATCCATATTAGCATTGTCAGCTGTGCTGTGATGGACTGCACCGTACTGCAGTGCGAATTCACATGTCGTGATGTGGGAATGACCTGTCGTTATTGAGGCATGTACGGGAGGACCTGATAAGGAGTGACATGTCGTCAGTGGAAAGTGGGAATAGGATGCGAGGTCATGTAATGTGGCTGGACAGTGGTTTATACGGGGTCACCAATATAGAAGTGGCTACATACAACAATCCAACGACTGTGAGTAAAAGGGAATACTCCCCAACGCATGTCGTTGGATACTTGTATATATTTCAATTTCAATATTGTGAGACAGTAACGATGCGACATCTATCGACGCGATGCGCCGCACTTATGGAAGCGAGACTTGGGGATGGAATAAGAAGCATGAAAGTAAGATAAATGCGGTCTTTACGTAGAATAAGCGTATTGACCGCATCCGAAACGATGTGATTAGAGAAGAATGCGAAGTGAAAGATGATTGTGACTAAAATGAAGAAAAGTAGTTTACGCTGGTTTAAACACGTTGAAAAAATTAAAAATGAAAGATTGACTAAAAGGTTTTATATGGCTGAAGTGAAAGGAAATGCTGGCAGAGGACGACCTAGGTGTACTTTTATCTATATATATATAAAAATGAAACCCGTTTTCCGTTGTCACGACATAACATGAAAACAGCTTGACCGATTTGGCTAATTCTTTTTTTGTTTTGTTCGTTACAACACAGGGGTGGTTTAGAAGAAAAAAAAATTGGAAAAACCTTAAAGTTCAGCTGAAAAATAAAAAATAATAAATAGGTAATTTTGTATGGAAATCGCAGGAGTAGAATTGTAGGAGTAGAGGTAGGGGTAGTGGTAGTGGTAAAGGTAGGGGTAGAGGTAGGGTAGGAGTAGGGGTAGGGGTAGGGGTAGGGGTAGGGGTAGGGGTAGGGGTAGGGGTAGGGGTAGGGGTAGGGGTGGGTCTCCTACAATATCTCTAAAATGTTTTGATATAATTTTAGAATATATAGGTACATAAGATATAACATTACATTCTATAATTATTCATTTGCTATAATTTTTTTTAAACCTAAAATCGATTTCTGTAATTTTCAAAATCACTATTATCAAAATATATAAAATTAAGTTCTATAATTATTCATTTGCTATAATTTTTTTTTACCCTAAAATCGATTTCTGTAATTTTCAAAATCACTATTATAAAAATATATAAAATTACATTCAATAATTATTTATTTGCTATAATTTTTCTTTTGTCTAAAATCGATATCCGTAATTTTCAAAATCACTATTATCAAAATATATAACATTAAATGATCTAATTTATAATTTGCTATAATTTTCGTTTTATCTAAAATTGTTTTCTATAATTTTCAAGATGTCTAAATTATCAAAAGGTACAACATTTAATTATGTAATGATTAATTTGCTATATTTTTTCCAGTTTATTTGCGAAATATTTATTAATATATAAAAATCTTCCTTACTTATTATAAATAATATATATATAGGTATCATATCCGTTATCAATAGTGATGGTTGTTTAGGTATTTATGAGTTTCTGGCGCTTCGCCGTCCGCTGCCGCGGAACGCTCGCTTCGCTCGCTCGTCTCGCGCTCTGTTTTAGCACTATTCGAACCACGCTCGTCGCTTCGCTCCTCGCTAACCTATTTTTATTTACAAATTAGGGGAATAGGAATCGAAAATTACTGCAAAAGACATTAACAAAATCTACTGTAAATTTTAATAATAGTACTTATTTAAATTGATTACATTATAGAAAATTATTTTTTATGATTATATATTTGTAAATGTAAATAGAATGAAGTTATACGTTTAATAATATAGTGAGTACACTTATTTTAGGGTCTCCTACATAATCTCTAAAATGTTTCGATATAATTTTAGAATATATATGTACATAAGATATAAAATTACGTTCTATAATTATTCATTTGCTATAATTTTTTTTAAACCTAAAATCGATTTCTGTAATTTTCAAAATCACTATTATCAAAATATATAAAATTAAATTATATAATTATTCATTTGCTATAATTTTTTTTAAACCTAAAATCGATTTCTGTAATTTTCAAAATCACTATTATCAAAATATATAAAATTAAATTATATAATTATTAATTTGCTATAATTTTTTTTTACCCTAAAATCGATTTCTGAAATTTTTAAAATCACTATTATCAAAATATATAACATTAAATGATCTAATATATAATTTGCTATAATTTTCGTTTTATCTAAAATTGTTT